>CAWUFW010000501.1:3000000-3187500 GCA_963921515.1 Calotriton arnoldi
CTGACCGGGATGGCACACGGATAACTGGAATACGACGAACGTGTCAAACGGTTTCTAGAAGTAGTATTATCTCTCCAGCGCCAGGCCCTGTGCGGGACAATTATGGCTTGCTGCCCAAACCGGACCTTCTTACCCCCGGGAAAAATAGTCACCATTGGCACTGGCGGGAGTATTGGGACCAACAGCTGATCTCAGTATTGCCAGGGCGCCCAGCCCTCCTAGTAATACTTCTGGATTTAATATCTGCTGGACCTGCCTCAATAGCATTGGTCAGGTTGCATGTTACCCCGAGTGGCAGACCATAGACACTACTTCACATCTGGGATGGATACCCATGACCCCATCCCCCTCACCCCCCATTGCATCCGGGAAGAACTGAGATTCAAAATTTAGATATCCAGATTTCTGAGGACGCGTTACAGTGCAGAGGGCCCATGCCACCTCAATCCTCCCAGTGGTGTTACCTGGGGTCGGCGTTTAATGTGTGTAGTTGATGGCTCGGGTGAGACTTTAAGCAATTCACTGCTACAGAGGGCGACTACAAAGCTGAGAAGCGAAGATGTGACCTGCCTTCTAGTTGCAGCATTCCTGCCTCCTATGACTTTTCTGGAGTTTTTGAGATGAGAGCTCCTCCGCCAGCACACTTTATGCTGGGTGCAAAACAAGAGGTTGGCAAATAGTAGGGATCTTTATAGATGAGAAAAATGAGTGCATGAATGCGCAAAGGTTTGCTCACCCAGTCTTGCAGGAGCCCATTCCGAGGTGTACACTTTAGATGAGGGACAGAGGTGAGAAAATTCAGCCATTTACTGCGCTCGTATATGTATTGCACCAGGCGAGCTATAACAGAGCAACATAATGCTGAACATGGGGGTGCCTGGCCCAGAACACTAGTCTGTTTTACACAGCAAACAAACACAGATTTATCCGTACATTTAACTGAATACCTACAAAAGGTACCACCCGATAGCCAACGTGTCTGGATGAAAATACACATCCTGATCCTAATAAAATTGGACTGTATTAGCTCACAGTATTTCCAAGTTTAGCCTCTATCCCACTGCCTGGGTAGGACCAATATAAGACTACTTGCACATTATGCATTTATACCACTAGATGTTGCCAGAGGGATATTTATAAGTAGCGCGTTCATGCTACAAAATGCGACCCCAACTTTTTTGTAGGTTTTTCAAGAGAATCTGTAAAAGAAACAGCCAATGGCACAACATGATGCGTCTAAGTGCGCACAGCATACCATTGTGCAATGGGATTTCTGGGTGCAGTAGTACAGCATAACTCGGCATAGGCCGGTTATGGCTGGAGTAGATATGGTTTAATGCAACACCAGTCCTGGCCCTCCCCATGTGAATGGGAGCTTAATTAAATTTGCTCAATTAATTGCCTCCAACAATGCCCGCAATATTGTTTGGGGATTAATGATTGTTATTTTTGGGACTATTGCCCCATGTGTACTGCCCCCACATAATGCACAGGGTGCGGTAATTAGCGTACGGCCCCGGAAGAAATGCCCACTTCTAGCGTGCGTGCAGTTGCTGTACATGGGCCTTGTGTTTCTGCGACATGTGGCGTACCTTTGTGTGCAGGGGGGCATGAAAAGACATTTCCTGCTAAAACCAAGCGAACTTACAGTTCATATTCAAACCGGGAGCCTTCCACGCATGTATGCCCGCACTGAGACAGTCTCCTGAAAGCTTTCACCAAGCTTCATGCCGCAGCTTGCCATACCCCCTCCAGATATGCCGTCCATCTTCCTGCGACCCAGTGGCCCACCTTCCCAGCAAGGTGCCTCTCCTTTACCACAGACATAGAAGTGGAAAGAAAACAAAGAAAATGGTGTTCAATGCACCTGAAGCCGCTGTATGTGGCAGCGCGCAGCAACAACAGGGAACCTAATTGATCTTCATGGTGCCAGGCACCCATAAAATACTTTGCTGATTGTTATGTTTCTATTGTCTTTACTAATGTTTGTTGTGCCTAACATACTGCTGACCCACCAAACACAACTGCTACATCGACATCCTTGCAAACGTTTCGGTGAGCGGAGCCAGACTAGGAAATATACCATTGTTCTAAACATGGCTAGCAAAAGCCTTTTAATACAAAAGCAATGGCCATTTGTAATGAACTGGTTCACGACGTATCCGCAATTAAGTAACAAAAGTATAAACACATGTAAGTTCGAAGGGGTGGGATGTATGAAAGCAAAGCATGAGTACATGCAAACAAGCACAAAACAACCACGTTGTAACTTTTAAACTGCCCCTCTTCCACAGCAAAATCAGAAAGCCAACCCCAGGGACCAGTATTCACTCTTCCCAAAGCTACCAGCCGCGATACGGAAGCTTGACCCCCAGCTAGGAAGCACTCTCCTCTTATTACCCACAAATGACCATCACTGATTAACGATAACAGATGAGTCATGCTCGCTTAAAACATAGCCCTATATTGTGTGAAAATGTCACATTCTTAGTATTGTTTATAGATGGTATAATATTGTTAGTCTATCTAGCGGAGTTAATTAAAATTGATATACAATTTGAGGCCGGTGTTCAGCGCCTTAGTCTGAAGGCAACCGGATATAAACCGCTAATGAAGAACACCTAAAGTTCTTCACTCTTGACCTACTGCTGTGTCGCACCGGTAGGTATTATTGTTGCGGCCTCCATTCGCTACCAATCAACTACCATTTCCTTTCCATTATGGAGCTCGAACCCACGAAACTAACATTAAGAGTTTCATGTTCAACTGTCTGTGCAAACCGGTACGATGCCGAACATTATGTTGGGGAATATGGGGAGCAGCACTGACCACTGACACCGAAATAGTGTGTAAAAGGCCGCTTTTATTGAAACAGGTGCACATCACAATTAAAAGGCCCTTGGCCTGATTACTTACAAAACTACAACCTCACTATACAAGCTGTTACCTAAGTTACGCTACCCCCACCCCTAAGGTTCCCCCACACAACATTTAAAACCTGCAATTCAGTACCCCCTACTGTGACCTTTTAGCTTTTGACCTTTGAACTTTACCCTTTCACCCCTACTGTGACCTTTTAACCTTTGCCTTTGACCTTTACCCTTTCACCTTTGACCTTTCAACCTTAACCTTTACGACTATTAACCTGTCACTAACCTAACTTCCTAAAGCACCTTAAAGATCCTACCTCGTGAACTTGTCTACCCGTTCCCTTTCAGCCTGGATTGCCTCTGTCAATAACGAATAAACTTGGCTAAAACATGCCAACTTGACAGCCAACCGCCACCCAGAAAAAGGGGGGGGGGCACTACCCCTTTTTCTGCCCCCCAAACCTAGGTCCTGACAGAGCCTCCGCAAGGGAAAACCGCCCCTGACAAAACCAACCCATGAGAAAAAGGAAACCCCAGAGAATCCCCCACAAATACCTCCGAGTCATAAGATAAAGCCAGCTGCATGAACTTCATGAAAAGACGTCCTGACACCCTAGACCCTTTCCATGCCTTCCTATTGCCTCCATGCGTACAGCCCCCATGCCACACCCGCGTGGCCAGAACTCAACCCACCTAGCACCACTTGACCATTGGCGAAACCGCAACCCCCTCCCCCCAAACAGCCTATCTTAAGAGGGTAGCAGCTACCCCCCCCCCCCGGTCCCCTCCTATACGACCCCATATGCTACGGTACAGTGCGGATCCCAAGAGACCCAGAGTTTGCCTCTTTCCCTTGTCGGTCTTCCCATATTAACAAAGAATCCTCCAGTATCGAGACCGATACACCGGAGACCTTCCTCTAAAGCCGAACCTGAAAACAACATTAACATTTCCGAAACCAATTCATATCCTAAAAATATCCCCCCAAAACCTCCCAGATGGGCGGGACAAGGACCACAGGTATAGTGGTCTCCAGAGCCACATACGCGTAACTTATTGAATAACCTCAGTACCTATGCCCCAGTCACTGTCGTCATTAAAGGGGTGGGGTCCCACTCCTAAAAACCCCCACCCCCTAAAACCTGTACCCCACTTGTCTGCCAACGGGGAGTACCCCTGCCTAAAAACTACCCTCGGCTGCGGACCTTTCCGCTGTCCTACGTACTAGTGACTATCCCTGTTCCAACGGATGCCAAATCCCCTGTGCCCAACTTCAATCCTCACTCTGGTCTTTTCGTCTCCCTTGCTCCCTGCTAAGCAGGACAGCACCACAAGCCTGGGAACCGTGAACATCTTACCGGAACTCACCCAGCTGTGAGCCGGGAAAAACATCAGCGATGTCCTAGCCCTCCCCCGTCGCCTGACGCGCTGATAACATGCCCTCGAATTTCGACCTGTGCATACCAGCCCAGCAACCAATTCAGCCCCGTACAGGGGCCCACTGTCCGCCCTTTTGGTAACGGGCCCCTGGGCCAGGCCCTAGCTGACCAAAACACTGTCCCACCCCTTCTGGCAGCCCATGGAATTGGGCTCTGTAGATCCATCCCCTTGCTAAGTATGCCCCCTTTGGCCACAGTATCAATTACAATGCCCCTGAGTGGCAACACCGTACTGGGTCCAGCTGCTTTCCTTGTTTCCAAAAGTACTCTGAATGTGCCCCTGAGCTCCCCGCACTGTCCAGCCTCCTCTGGCAGACAGTGGAACCGGGCTTATCCTCTCTAATCCCTACCCGTACACAGGACCTCCATGGTCTCAGACCTCAATGTCATACCCCAAGAATGACCGTGCCGTGCTGCTCAGGCTGTCTTCCATGCTGTGAACTATTCTCCAGGTTCACCCATGCCTCCCATAACTGTCAAGCCTCAACTGGCACCGCGTAACAGACTTGTCAGCTCCAATCACCCTCAACCAGCCGTGCCTCCATGGCCACAGTATCATTTTTGATTAAAGGTACACGTAGCCCCTGTTATCTACCACTATACCATGTGCTCTGCTCCTGAATGCCAGTGCCGTTCTGGGCTACTTGACTTATATGTTGCCAGGGGTACCCTAAATCATAAACACAAACTCCTCCAGCATGTGTTATTGCCGTTCTGAGCCACCTGTCTGTTGTGTTGCTAATGGTACCCCAAAGGTCCACTCTGAGCTCCTCGAGCCTGCCCAGCAACCTCCGGCAGCCCTTGGAACCAGTGCTAAAGCCGTTCCGGGTCATGTAACTATAAAGTTGCCAATGCTACCGCAAAGGTCAACTCCAAGCTCCTCAAGCCTGTGCTATGGCCGTTCTGGGCCCCGTATCTTTTAGGTTGCCAATGCTACCGCAAAGGTCAACTCTGTCGGGCATGCGCCAGTGCCGTACTGGGTCACTTGTCTTTTATGTTGCCAATGGAACTAAACCTGTTCGCTCCTATCACCATTAGTAACCAGGCCACCATGGCCTCAGGCTCCATCTCACCGGCCTGTATTGACAGCCCCCGACCTGGTCCAGCTGTCTGCTCTGGTGCCCAATGCACACCAAAGGTCAACTCCGAGCTCCTCAAGCCTGTGCTATGGCGGTTCTGGGCCAAGTATCTTTTAGGTTGCCAATGCTACCGCAAAGGTCCACTCCAAGCTCCTCAAGCCTGTGCTATGGCCGTTCTGGGCCACGTATCTTTTACGTTGCCAATGGTACCCCAAAGGTCAACTCTGAGCTCATCGGGCATGTCACAGTGCTGTACTGGGCCACTTGTCTTTTATGTATCACCATTAGTAACCAGGCCGCCATGGCCTCCGGCTCCATCTCACCGGCCTGTATTGACAGCCCCCGACCTGGGTCCAGCTGTCCGCTCTGGTGCCCAATGCACATCAAAGCTTTATCACCACCATAACCAGGCCTCCGTGGCCACAGGGTAGATCTCAATGTCCTAATATTACAGCCCCAAAACGTGTCCAGCTGTTTGCTCTTGTGCTCCCTTGAACTCAAATCACCCTTACCCCAATCGTGTCGGCTGTAACACCATGTTAACTAGGCCTCACTGGGCACTGAATCCGTCGTAATGGCTCAGACGCCACACGGAAAAAGAAACCAAGACCCAACTTAACGCCCCAAAATATCCAGCCACCCGTGGAAACAGGCCACCCCACAAGGACAACTTTTCCCCCAGTGGCCTGTTATCTCCAAATGACCTGTCCTTCATGACATTCAACTTTGAAAATTAAGCAAAACAGGCCTCTTCCTCCAATGCGATACGTCCAAGCGAGCTGCCCCCTGCTGAATACCCTTGGCTGGAAAACCAACTCCGACTCTTCCACTCTGGAGAATCCCCCGCCTACTCGTGAGCAGTTTCCCTTAACCCCTGGTCATTGACGACGTTTTTGGTAGTATACCTCCACTCTCCAAATTATTTAAAGGACCAAATTACTAGGTGTATTAGAAATTGCTCCCCGTCCACATGCCTGCTGAATTTACCTGGAAAAATGTCATGAACCAATTGGTTAGATCTCCCACCCCCCTTCAGTACCTCCTGCTAATTATCCTCTACTAAACACTCCCTCGTAGGTCGGGTCGGGACAATCCATGTGTCCGCCCCCATGCCCAGCAATCTTTTCTGCCTACCCCCGTGCTTAACTGCACATCCTCAAAGTACTTCGACAGCATCAACAGGAAACAAACTCTTATCCTTTGAACCTGTGACCCAAAAACGGCACAACACCTACTCTTTGTGCCAGAGCTCCCTCCAAAGCGCTTCACCGTTATCCGTATTTCTGAGACAATTGCCGCCCGGGGGAGTATTATCCCCCTTGGCCTGGTGCACCGCCAAAGCCGTACAGGGCCTACGTGGGGCAGTGATCTTGTGGTCCACAACCTTCCAGCCATACCCTACCCTAAAAACTGCCGTCTGAGTCGATTTTCACCAGGAGGAGTTCCGTCCCCCTTGGCCTGATGCACTGCCGAAGCCGTACGGGGCCTACGTGGGGCAGTGATCTTGTGGTCCACCACCTACTAGCCATACCATACCCTAGAAGCTGCTTTCCAAGTTGATTTCCGCCAGGGGGAGTACCGTCCCCCTTGGCCTGGTGCACCGCCGAAGCCGTACGGGGCCTACGTGGGGCAGTGATCTTGTGGTCCACCACCTACCAGCCATACCATACCCTAGAAGCTGCTTTCCAAGTCGATTTCCGCCAGGGGTAGTACCGTCCCCCTTGGCCTGGTGCACCGCCGAAGCCGTACGGGGCCTACGTGGGGCAGTGATCTTGTGGTCCACCACCTACTAGCCATACCATACCCTAGAAGCTGCTTTCCAAGTTGATTTCCGCCAGGGGGAGTACCGTCCTCCTTGGCCTGGTGCACCGCCGAAGCCGTACGGGGCCTACGTGGGGCAGTGATCTTGTGGTCCACCACCTACCAGCCATACCATACCATAGAAGCTGCTTTCCAAGTCGATTTCCGCTAGGGGGAGTACCGTCCCCCTTGGCCTGGTGCACCGCCGAAGCCGTACGGGGCCTACGTGGGGCAGTGATCTTGTGGGCCCCCGATGCTCCAGCCTGGCCGTACTGGGCCCAGCCTTCTCTTCACCACGGGGTAATGGAGCCGTACCGTGCCCTCCCATGTCGGGAACGCTGCAGAAGTGAACCCGCCGCAAATATATGGTCCGGTGTGCTGGTCCCTGCCTGTATCCCGCTATGTCCCTTTCCCGGCATACCGTGTGGAGAAACATACCCCCCTCCCTAAATACCTTAACCCAAATTATACGCCTATTTCCCAATGTCATCTCTAAGCCCCCCCCAGCTGGCACACAACCACTGGCCCCCTCCCTGGCCTGTGGTCCCAGTATCTCTCCTAACATCTATACCCTCCCCTGCCTTTATTCGTTTCGCCCGTGCCCTGGCTGCTTCTGCCTTCTCACGGGCTTCGCACATAGCGAATCAGCGCGCCTCTGTCTCTTGGACTAGCCGGCACTGCCCCCCCACTGTGCCTCGATATCCACCTGTGCCCATCTATTGGCTTACCCTTCCGTCCCCCGAACATTGATGGCTCCGGCTCCACCTGTTCCAGCATACTCCCATGGCCTACTGACACTGTCTGGTTATGTCCTCCCCCCCTTCCCCCCTCCAGGCCTCTTATCTTTTTGAGGGTGGGGCCTTGTTCCCCAGCCCTTTCGTGCTGGGGTGGAGGTGGTCACGCTCTTCCTACTCTCCGCGGGACTGCACCACGTGGGGGCTCACCCTGCCTCCTACCGTTACGTGTTGGGCTTCCACCTTACTTGCTGTGTCACGCACCTGCCGGGCCCCTGCCCTGCCCGCTTCCGACTCATAGTCACCGGGGCGGGGGGGGGATTGGTCAGCATGTTCTAAGCGGGCTGGGAGGCAAGAGCGCCTGCCTCCCTTGCTTGCGCTGGTGTCACCAGGTCTACCGCCCCTCCCCCGCCCGCGCTGTCCTACCTTATTTCTCGCTCCGCTGCCCTCCAGGAGGCCGGCTGCCACAGCAGCAGCAACCCCGCTTTCGTCCCGGTGCGCAGGGCACGCCATGCCCACTCACGCTTCGTCAAGCACTCCAGGTCGCAGGATGTCATGTCGGCCCGCCGCTCCCAATATCTGGAGCGCGGCCGTGATCTCGTCGGCAGAGTGGGAAGTCATGTACACCTCCTCGCCGCTGGAATAAAGCACTCGCTAGCTACCTCTGAACCAATTTACCTGAAACAAAAGAAATCTCAACTCACTATAACGAATCCTCAACCCCTCTACCCAGAAAAATCTGTCCTGCCTACGACCAGCCCCCGGGAATACCACAAAATGGTGGCTGGTAGCACCAAAATGGTGAAGTAAATAACCTTTGGGCTATAAAATAGCCCAAACAGCCCAATAAGCCCAAAAGGGGAGGAGCAGACGCCTGAGCTGCTCCCGTTCCCTAAACATCCCGGGAGGCAGACCTCGCTGCGCTCGGCTGCCCCCCAAGACCCCCTTGTTTAGCTGATTTAATATAGTGCAGCGTATCCCCGTGAGGGTATCCCGGCTCTGTCCACGGGCACGGGGAGATTAAGTGACTTGCCCAAAATCAGAGGATGTAGAGTATACGCTGGGACCTGACCCACCGCCCCCTCCCACTTCCCCCCTCCAGTCAGCAGCTCTTAACGCTGCATCACATCCTCTGCCTTACAGTGTGTTATTGAGAAAGTGTTTTCACAGAAATTAACTTTGCTAACCAGTTCAGTAAGCCTATTTTGTTTTTAAACGACATCTAAAGGGTGAAATGGATAATTAGCCTTGCCAGGATTGGATCCCTGCCCTAAACTACAGGCAGATATTTATACCAAAAACCTATTGTACTTGTTAGGAGGACCGGGAAAGTCCGTAGTTGTAATTAACATCAGAAGGCGCAATGCCAATGGCAGTCATCTACCGTGCTCCTCTTGATATGGTCATCATGCACACGCCAATAAGATTTACAAGCAAGCGGCAACATGCACCTAGTACGGCTACGTAGTTGTAGTGTCCTGCTGGACACGTTCTAGTGTCTCAGCAGACACTGAGTTAGTAGCCACTCCCCTATGGGAGTGGGCACACTGCACCCCCACACCCATCCATCACGGTGTCACGAGTGACGTGGCCCCTGCAATAAAAGGGCCCGGGTGCACGTGCTCGTGGCCAGTTTTCTAGTACTATAACCTCTGGTGTCTGTGTCCTTCATTGCCACCATGTGGGCCTGAGGCCCAACACCACATTGGCGACGAGCGGGTCGACACCCGTGCGTGCGCTGGCAGCTCTTTCTCTCGCCTGAAAGGGGGACGGTCTAGCCCCCGTCGAGGGCAACACCTGCTGTCAGCGGAACATGTCCTGAGTGCGAGGTAAAGGAAGGACAGTATCGCAGCTCACAAAACGCTCGAGGAGCCCCCGCCGCTGACCCTCGCTGCAAAGACGAGGATCTTCCTCCCGGAGCTCCTCCGGTGCCCACGTGGGTGCAGAGCCTACACCAAGCGTTCACCGGCCGCAGTGCCTGCAGGTGAGCAGAGCATAGATCAGCAAGGCTGCATGCTGTAGGGGAGTCAGCCGCGTCCATAGCGCCTGCAAAGCCACGCACAGCCCGAAGCGCCAGGAAAGCTCCCGTGGCCTGCATGGGAAGGGGCAGCCCCTGCAAGGCGAACTTCAGGGAAGACGAGCCGCCCTGCCGCAGTCTGCAAGTTGCACCCCGAGGCGCGCTCCAGACATGCCCTCGCGAGTGGACTCCTCCCCTCACAGTCAATCGGCCACAGTCCCTGCCGGTACAGCCCCCACAAGCCAGAATTGAGCCTGCCCCAGCGAAAGAAACGGTAAACTCTGCTCTGCTGGTGGATCACCCCACCCCCAAGCCAACGTGGGCTACACAAGAAGATTGCGGGCAGAAACGCACGTGCAGGCCCCGAGACCGCATCCCCTGCGCCCACGCATGCAGAAAAATACAGTTGGCGCCTGCTGTGCGCGCCCCCACAGCCTCCCAGCGCGACCCGACTGGCATCCTCCTTGCGGCAAAGAAGAGGAGGCGGCACTGACCCGAAGTGGGAAAACACAAAGACGGCACCCAACCCGATCAGGCCCCGGACATGACCGGCACAGCGTGCTGCCACTGGTAAGCCTGGGTATCCACCGCGCGAGAAGGCCAGCGGCCCTGTCACCCCCTCCCCCCTCAAGCGAGCCACGAGGTGCGGCGGAAAGGAAGGAACAGGCCCCCAAGGCAGAAGACGTCCAGCACATGTACGAAACTCACAGTGGCCTGCACGGAGCAACAGCCTCTAAGAAAGGACGCTTAGCACACCGCAGCCCAGGCGCAGGGCCCACCACTACAGGAGCCGCCTTACCTCACTGGCGCTGCGTGTTCCTCCGTCTGCATCCCTGGCACCCTCCTGCACCGTGCCTGTCCGAACTCCTGGGGGCATCAGCACAGCCATTGTAGCTGCAGCGCCACCCACCTACTGGTCGGAAACACCGCGCCACAGCAGCACACAGCCCAGCACCAGCGCCTCTATCAGCAGAGGCCCACAGCTCTCGGAAAGACTGCCGGGGCCGGCAAACGGAAAACGCTGCCCTGCCATCTAGTGGCCACGTGTAGTACTGCGCCCACGCAAAGAAAGCAAATAAGGGCCGATGCCTGGGCTGTCTCTGTTGTATTTACAGTCAAGGTTCGTTTCTACAGTCTCCAGAACAGATGAACAGGGGTGGCAGCCGCGTTCCCCACCACTGACTGAGCAACACCCGCCTGCCACAACTCGGTTTGCACTTCAGCGCGGAGACCGGAAAAGGCCAGAGGGGCACCAGACACAATGCACCTATAGATCCAACACTGCTGCATCAGCCTGCGAGAGGCGACAGCTGCAGCAATACCTGGTGACTGGCACTCTGCACCAGCGTCAGAGGTGCTCTCACAGCAAATGCCTCCCTGCCCCAACACTTGACACCAAGTCTAAGAGGCGATCGAGACAGCAGAGAGAGAGAGAGAGCGCAGCCCCGGCGAAAAGGGCGCCTCAGAACAAAGGGCGACCAGAAGCCCAGCGCCGCTCCACAGGAAGAGAAAGCCTGCCTGCTCAAGCCCAAGTGCTGGGACAGACTGCACCAGGCACAGCGAGACGTGCCCTCAGAAAGGAATGCCCAGAGTAGCCCTCTGCACCCTGCAAGTGAGAGCAGCAAGGACCAAGGACGCCCCCAAAAGACGCAAACAGAACGAGCGTGGCGCACACCTCCCCTAGTGGCTGTCAGACGCCACCGCCAGCAAAGAAACTGCGTCACCCACCCCAAGTGGCGAACGTCCATCACCGCAAGAAAGCCGAACAGACAGCAACGTCACGAGATACCCCTCCACCCTCACAACACAAGAAAGACTGGTGCAGATCACGCACCACCAGTGGCTGTCCCACGCCACCGCCAGAGAAGAGAGCGCCCAAGAAGAAGACCGAGCGCGCTAAGTCAGAGGCACGCAGAAAGCCACGCCAGTGAACCTGACTGCACAGACAAGCACCCAGGAGACAGAGACTTCTCCACAAAGAAGCACTGCTGAACGCAGGTAGGAGAGCACCCACGTCTCCACCGCCCCAGCGAAGCCCCGCAGTGGGCCGAAGACCACACAGAGTGTCCTCCCTCGCACTGCCTCATGGCGGAGTCGGCAGTGACCCACGACAGGCAAGAGAGGAGTTGCACACCCCACGTGGCAGGCCACCACAGCGACAGGCGCTCCAACAACCAGCGACACGCGACCGGACGTCACGTCGCCCAGCAAGCAAGGAGCGCGCCGGAGCGAAGGCAGAAGCCGGCGCCATGACAGCGCCGCCTCGAGGTCCAAGCGCAACACCCTTGAGAAAAGAAGAGTGACAGCCATGTCACACAAAAGGGAAGAAGAGTGACAGCCCTGTCACAACCTCGAGAAAAGAAGAGTGACAGCCATGTCACACAAAAGGGAAGAAGTGTGACAGCCCTGTCACACCCTCGAAGAGAAGAGAGTGACAGCCCTGTCACCCAGAAAATCGGAAGAACACAGGTGGGCTGAATAGACAAACAAAGGGAGAAGACCGAGGACTCACAGCAAGCCAAGAGCACACCCAGACACACCAGACAGCCACCAACGCGGACCGACGTCCCTGGATACAGCCTCACGGGAGAACCGAGCACAAGCCGCAGTAAGCGCAATCCGCGTCTCTCCCCAACGCTTCCCCAGGCGACCGTCCATCCCAGAGTGTCGGCAGTCCAAGTCAACGGCATCCCTGCTCCAGGCCGTAAATGCTGTGGGTGAAGATCAGCACTGAGTGCCCGCCCTCACACCGCCTCAAGATGGAGTCGGCAGTGGCCCCCAAGTCAGGCAAGAGAAGATCTGCACACTCGCCGTGCCAGGCCGCCACCAAAGATCAATCTCAGCACGACGGAGACAACTGGCAGCTAAGTCCCTCCTCACTTTCAACTCTCCCAGCAAGTCACCACCACTTGTCATTCCGACTCACCACCGGGCTGGCCTGCGCCATCATGCCAGCCCTCAGCACAAGCGTCAAACAACATCACTCCTAGAGTACCACTGGACTGGAGTCCTCCCTGGTTGCCACACCAGCCGACAAAAGAAACCAGAGGCTACCTGTGAACATGGCACACACCTGAACCGCGGCAGCGAGTGCAAGTCTTAACCAAGACTCATCTACCCTCGCGGGTTGTGCGTGAGACTCAGTAACGGCTCCTTGGTAGTCCTGCAGCTGCCCCCAGTCGGCACACAAGCAGCCCCAGTGCAGTCCTCCTGCAGTCCTGCAGCAACCCCGACAACGGGCCTCCCCAGGCAGGAGAGTAAGAAGAGACTTTGCCCCACCGACAGGTTATCGGTTACAGCCAAGCGGTTCCACAGAGACAATCGATCAGGCAACACCTCCAGGAACTTTCACCAGGGACTCCATCCAGGTTCATGACGCAACCCACCAAATGAACTGTTAGAACCCACCACAGACCATCCCGGACGTCAGCAACGTGGAGCCATGCAAGACATGTCATCATCAGAGAACTGACGGTATGCAGCGGACGTCATCAAAGCCAGCGGTCGTGTCCTGAACCCCTCAGGTTAAACTATGAGTGCCCGCCGCGATGGCCCTGCAGCAGGCGGAATCACTGGCTCATGCCTGACGTCTCCTTGCCACCGGACTCGTAAGGCCGATGGACCCTGTGGTGTTTAGTTGACTGTTTATTTTCTCTCCACAGGTTGAACTAATTGTTGTTGTCGTTCTTCATTAAAGTTGGGGAGGAATGTAGTGTCCTGCTGGACACGTTCTAGTGTCTCAGCAGACACTGAGTTAGTAGCCACTCCCCTATGGGAGTGGGCACACTGCACCCCCACACCCATCCATCACGGGTGTCACGAGTGACGTGGCCCCGGCAATAAAAGGGCCCGGGTGCACGTGCTCGTGGCCAGTTTTCTAGTACCCTAACCTCTGGTGTCTGTGTCCTTCATTGCCACCATGTGGGCCAGAGGCCCAACACCACAGTAGTGTGGCCCCTTCCCCACCCTGATCCCAGCCAAGGACATCTACTGGAATTAGCCCGAAGCAAAATCCAGAAGCACAGTGACGATGTCCTGACGAGCGACGGCTGATCCTGATCCGCAGTAGGCATAATGAAAGGGACAAAGAGTAAGCTCTCTGTGACGTGCTGGCTTAAATAGGCCCTAGGCTTCGTTGCGCCTATTGATGACGTCACCAGGTGACCTTCCTTCTCCACCTCCTGTGCCAGCCAGGGCTCCAGCCTGTGGCGCGACTAAGGGCACCCTTCCTCTAGTTGTGGGAGGCACCTGCTCATTCTCCTCCCCGCCCGGACCTGTTATCAGTTGCACTTGAGTAGAGCGGAATGTCTTTCCAGATAAACTGAAGAAGGGTGTTGTTGGCGGCAGTTAAATCACTGTCTCTGATATTGTCTGATACAAATTCTATGAAACAGAACAAGAGTTCGTTCTTATTCTTCTTTCTCTAAATTAGGGCCGAAAGAGTGCTCTAGCATCTTTGCCCCAATGTGCTGATTAACTATATACTCGTTAAACACGGAACTTGGTCCCTGGGAATGTAGATTGCGGAATTACAATAACAGTTGCATGCAATTACAGATTCAAAATGTCTTGGGCTAGACAGAACTGGCTCATTATCTGATTGTTGTCACTAAAACTATACCAATAAATTCTGATAACTAGATTCTCTCCGTAAAAACACAGATTCGAAACCGGTCTCTTCTAAACTCGAGATAAATATTCCTGGACTGCTAGTTTAGTGAGAGTGCACCACCTCCAAGCCAAACCAGCAATGCGCCACTTAACTGAGGGGCCATCGGCTGTATACCATACTCCTCGTACCTCGGAACCCTGAGAGAGTATCATTATTGCTTGGTATAAAATAAGTGTTGACAAACATAAGAAAAATATCAATAAAGTAGTATATGACGATTAGTTTTAATGATAAGGCTATTTAAAATGTGCAATAAAAGGTGCTACTTTACAAAATACATTGACATCACAGTGCTCTAAGGCAAAGCATACATATAAGGGGACGATTTTCAACACCACTACTAAATGAATGTGTATGACTCAGTTTATATTGGCAACTAGGGTAATTTCACATCTATAGATCTCAAACTACTTACTAATTTGAAAGAACAGCAACCTAAATCATTCACACTTCGGGCCTATGTGATCACCTAAGTATGTTTCCTCAGGATAGTTGTCTAGGGTATGTGTAGTAGCACTCCTTGAGCAACTGCGCTGTTAAGCAGCCACCTAACATTAGTCATACAGGATATGTGCACTGTGCTCCAATGTAGATTGAATGAGCTTAAAGTCTACTGAGGGAGGAAAAGTTCTCCCAGTCGCCATGTTATTTAAGATGTATGCTCCTGCAGAACACTGTTACTGTCATGGGCTGATCTGTTGCACATGATTGAGAAAACCTGTATTTGCAAAGCCAATAGATATGTCTTTAATCTGTGAATGCATGCACAACATGTGCAAAGGCTATTTATAATATGTAATTGTGAATTGTATTTATATAGCGCTTACTACCCCTAATACTACAAGAGGCTGCTGATGTTCCTGTTGTGGTAGCTTACGAGGTCCCTACTTTGGTAATGTGGTCCTTTCCATGCTTGCCACCATCGTTGCGGCTGTTATTGCAGTGGGGACTGTGGTTATAGCTCTTGTTGCTGCTGTGGTAGAACATATCATAACTAATGTTGTTGCTTGCATGGTAACCCTTGAGGTTGAGGTTGTAGTCACTTTGGTGGCCCCTGCTGCTGTGGCATCTGTGGTTCTTTGCTGTTGGACCTGTGGTCAATGCAAAGCTCCTTGCCAAGCTTTTTCTTTTTTTAAAGATTTGTTTATCGGCATTTGAACAAATTACATACTTTCAGCAGTCGTACATGTGACAACTTGTATCATATAGCCATTTGGTTAAATCACAACAAACATAACAACAAACCAAAGGAAAGCAACACAGTTTGATCGCATATTTAAATTACATTTTAGGGTACACTCTACTGCATCATAGTGTTATTTCAAAGCGCCCTAACTCCCAGTATAGAGGGATGTGATATGCCTCGGTAGATAAAACATCAGTGCTGTCTCAACATTTACGTTAAAGGGGTGGCTAATTTCCTGCCTGTCGGGTGTCTAGTTCTGGGTCTTGGGCTAGTGGTGCAGTGCATTGTTGAGCTGCATTATAGGCAGACAGCCAAGTCAAAAAGGGTTCCCATAGATCTCTGGGTCTAGATGCCAGCGGTAGTAGTTCCCAAAATATATTCAGCTGTTCCTGGCGAAATGTGATGTCTAAGATCCACGCCGCAATGGCAGGAGTGTTTAGTTTGCCCCAATGTATAGCGACCCTACGTTTTGCCAGTAGTAAAAGCATGGCCAATAACCTGCGACCCTCGGCTGGGGTCTCCCGAACGTATCCCAGGAGTCTGACCTTGGGTGAGGGGGGTATTATGACTCCCAGAATTTCACTACTCTTTTGAAAGACCTCACTCCAAAATTTTGCCACCAATGGACAGCTCCATGCCATGTGGAGGAACGAAGCCTGAGGGGCTCTGCATCTCCAACAGTCCGCCTCTGGGAGTAGTCCCATGCGTTTAAGTTGGGTGGGCGTCCTATAAATGCGATGTAGGTACTTAAAATGTAGAAGGCGCAGTTTGTAATTAGTTGAAAGCATCTCTAATTGGCTGCAGCAGAACTGCCACTGATCATCTGATACAGGTTCCTCCAGTTCGGAGTTCCAACCCTCCAGGGCCTTTGACTGCACCACTGTGGTTGTGCGTTGCATAGTATTGTATAATCGAGTAATGAGCTTACTGGGGGATGAGTTGGAGAGTGTGAGTTCAAGGGCCGGGAGAGTGTCTGGAGGGGTCGGAAATGTGTCATATATTTTGCAACATGTGCCCCTGATACTATAATATAAACAGTAAATCCAAGAAACTGGAAGACACCCCCGGATCGACTGTAGGAGGGGTTATAAAGGTATCATTAGGATATAAGTCTGCGAATGTGACTAAACCCAGTCTATGCCCCGCGCAATATTCCCTTTGTCGCCAAGCACTGGCAGCTGTGGATTTTGAGCAAGTATGATAGATGGTGCATATAGAATCTTACGTCCTGCCCTTTTGCAGAGCCTATCCCAGGTCCATCGTAGTGTTTCAGCTGTGTTTAGTGTAGTCGTTTGATGACTATAGGGTTGGCATAGAGCCACATTTAATGGTATCGGGCCACACTATCAGATTCAACAGCCACATGAGGCTGGAAAGTAGTCAGAAATATCCAGTGGTGTAGATACTGTGCCTGTGCGCAGAATGCATATAGAGCTAGGTGTTGTGCGCCTAGTCCACCCTGAGCCAATGGAAGCGTTAGTATTTCCCACGATATGCGCGGCTGCTTGCCCGCCCACACCAAAGACACCATTAAAGACCTCAGTGTTTTCAAGAAAGATTGAGTTAGTTGTAGGGCAGGTTTGTAAAAATATATAATAATTTGGGGAGGACAATCATTTTGGCAATTGCAATACGACCGGCCAGTGAGATTGGAAGCTTAGACCAGATAACAATTTTCCCCTCTAGCCAAGTAATTATCCGCCCGTAGTTAATGTCCCAAAGTTCCTGTATGCTGCTGCTTAGCCAGATCTCCAGGTATCGAATCGGGCCCTCCGCCCACTGGATAGGATAGTCCGACTTGAAAAGGACCAACGAGTGAGTAAGCGGGAGTAGGGTAGATTTGGCCCAGTTTATTTGTACGCCGGATTGGCCACCAAATTTGGTGAGTTCGCGGAGTACGGGGTTAAGGTTCTCCTTTGGGTCTCTTAAATATAATGTGATGTCATCCGCATAGAGAGAGATGATTAGGTCCCTAGCCGAGAAATCCAAGCCTCGTGTTTTGTGGTGTTGTCTGAATCTGGCGGCTAGTGGCTCCATAGCTATGGCAAAAATGAGGGGTGATAGAGGACACCCCTGACTAGTGCCACGTATGATATAAAACGGGGCTGATATTAAGCCATTTGTGTGTAGTTTAGCAGTCGGCTGCAAGTACAGTAACCTAATTTGCTTAATGAAGAGACAGCTTAGTCCCAGCCTGGCCAGAATGGAGAACAGGTACGGCCATTCCAGTGAATCAAAGGCCTTGGTGGCGTCAAGGAACGCCCCCAAGGCTGGAATTTGGGGGTCAAGATAATGTAGTACTGAAAAAAAGGTCCTTGGGTTGTGTGACGTTGAACGCCCCGGTATAAAACCAGATTGATCAGGTCTGGCGATGAGCAGAAGGAGGGGTTGCAGTCTATTTGCCAGGAGCTTTGCATACATTTTGTTGTCGATATTGATGAGTGAGAGGGGTCTATACGAGTCACACCGATTTGGGGACTTGCCAGGTTTAAGCAGCGTTAGAATTACTGCTTCCTGAGTGGTGGGGGGGAGTGAACCATTCTGCAGCGACTCTTGATAAATTTCCATTAGATGAGGTGCGAGAATCGAAGCATAGTATTTATAGAAAGCGGTCGTCAGACCATCCAGCCCCGGAGCTTTATCGGCTGGGAGACTGTTTATCACTTGCACAATATCATCAGTGGTAAATGGTTCGTCCAGGTATTCCCTGTGAGCTGTGCTGAGCCAGAGTAATTCAAGTGAGTCTAAATAGGTAGTGAGTTCACTACCTATGTGAGCTGTATTAGAGGTGTATAGCGAGGAGTAAAAGTCAGTAAAATGATCATGTATCTCCTGTGGCCCTCTAATTGGATTATCATCACTATCAAGTAATTCTGTTACATATGGAGAGCTATGTGAAGGTTTAAGAATATTGGCCAGTGTTCTCCCTGGATGGTCACCTTCCCCATATCGCCTGGCCGCGGCGTCTTTCCCCATGAACTTAACTTCTCTGTTTGCCTCTTCTTCAAATTCAGAAATTTTCCCCCGGATGGGAACTAGGTGAGATGGGTCGTCAGTTTCAAAATATTTGAGTTCCATATCCCTGATATTAGATTCCAAATTTTGTATGGTGTGTCTTATGGCTTTTAGAACCCTTGCTTGTCGCGCAATGCACTTCCCTCTAATAACGGCCTTGAAGGCCTCCCAGAGTATTGAGGGGGATGATACCGATCCTTGATTTAACAAGAAATATTCGACTATGTCCCCCCCCGTATTTCTTCCCGGAATGCTGTATCTAGCAAGGCATGGGGAGGTAGTCTCCATGTGATTTCTCGCCGAATTGACGTAGGGAATCTCACTTTGAGGGTACATGGGGCATGATCAGATAATGTTCTTGGCAAATGCGCGGCATCTTCTGTCCACGCCGCAACATCACCCGACACCAGCCAGCGGTCAAGTCTGGACCAGGATTTGTGCTGCGCCGAGACACATGTGCCTTCCCTTCTCCCAGGATTTCTCTGCCTCCAAATGTCTGCCAAGTGATTGTCGGAAATAATAGTGTTGAGTGCATGACATGATCGGGGGTGCAGGGTTCGTGCAGAGCCCAATCTATCCATAGCATTGCATAAAATGGCATTAAAGTCGCCTCCCCACACGATGGTGTCACAGCCTAGTGTAACCACTTTAGCCTATGCATCATGAAAGAAGTCTGGGTTATCCACATTTGGCCCGTATATCGCAACCATAACTATCTTTGTACCACCCAGTGTGCCTTTCAAGAGGATATATCGACCCTCTGGGTCTGTCTGGGATTGAGTCCGTATCCAGTCCACCCCCCGGCATATTAAGATCGCAACCCCCCCTAGCATAGTTCGAGTAAATAGAGGAGTAAACTTCACCCCAACGTTTATGTTTCAGTTTGTTCGGTACAGTGGTGTTTAAATGTGTTTCTTGGAGGAAACATATGTCCACATTATGTCTAGCGAGGTAAGCTTGGATGAGGCGTGCCTTCGTATGATTGTTTAAACCCCTGATATTCCAGGTTAGAAACGTGTAAGCCGTCATCTCCACATGTATAGCGCAGATAAATGTAGTCGCCACGTACTTGACGAGGCAATTCTCAGTAGTACTTCAAGCATGAATATTATACCTAGGGCTGTGCGGAGAGAGATTGCATCATGGTTAGTGTGTTTGGTATCTGCAGCAGTTAGTGGCCATGTGACAATTGCTGTAGAGTGTTGTCTGTACGCTTCCATAAAGAACAATAACAAACTCCCACCACCCACACCAACCCCCCAATTAGGTCGTGCGATTGAACCCACCCACCCCCTAAATACTGCCAACAGTACAGTTAACATTTGTACAACCCCAAGGGAGATCTCCCTTGTCCTACCATGTGTCAGGGTGGCCAAACCATGAGTCAATGGCTATGGGGTAACATTTCCAGATAATAGCTGACCATGTCCAGTAGATCAGTGGAGAACTGAACCCAAGACATCTCCCCTGCATTCCCAGTATCTTACTTCGGCCAACCCACAGGTTCTGCGGAGGTGACTTAGCTCATAATGGTGTTCCATCATGATTCAGTCATTGTTGCTGAGGGTAGCTTCAGATGCCTTTCCGCCAGATTGGGATGTGCTACTATGTTCCGGCTTACCAATGTGTCTAGCAAATTTTAGAGCAGATTTTGCATCGGTAAAGTAGTGCGCCGTCCCCTTGTTTGTGACTCTCGGCTTTGCCGGATAGAAAAGCGCATAGGATGTGCCGGATTGTTGTAGTAGTCTGGGTGCTTGTACTGTGGGAGTAAAGTCCGGGTAAAAGGATATGTTGTTTCCTTGGTGATTAATATTGCCCTTCTCTCTGGCTTTACGTAGGACAACATCTTTGTTTCTGTAGTTTATCAGCCGGGCGATAATAGGTCTGGGGGTGGCACCCACCACAGGTCTGGGGGCTAGGTACCGGTGTGCTCTTTCCACGATAAACATTGTGGATAGGTCTTGTTCGAATAGTTCTCTCACGAGGTCCTCGACATACGTCCCCATTTTAGAGATTGGGGTCGACTCTGGTATGCCAGTAATACGTATGTTGTTCCTCCTGGAACGGGCCTCTAAATCTTCATTCTTTGCTTTAATAATATTTAAGACCTTCTCCATTTGTAGTAAATGTTCCTTCGATTCGACTTGATAATCATGAGCATCGGACGTTCTGTTTTCTAGTTGGTCTATTCGTGTTTCGTGTGTGTCTACACGTTGTCGCTCTTGGTCAAGTTTGGCAGTGAGCTTATCGAGTTTCGTGTCAATCACTTTAAGACTGGACTTTACTTCCAGTAGAATGTTCCATAGGTCGTCATCTTACTTGTCTGGCACTTCTCTAGAGGCCGAGTCTTTATCGTGCTCAACTCCTGTGTCAGCATTTCGTGTGAGCCTCTTGTTGTCAAATGACAATTTAGTTTGATTTGCATAGTTTTTCCCCATTTTTAAAACCGTGCTGAGCGTACGTGGTTGCTCTGTGACCTGGGCCCGAATTCCAGTGAGTCACAGCAGTGGAATCCCCACTCCCAGCGTGCTCGTGTCTCACAGACTTTAATAAGTCTTCAAGCCGGTGGTTGATCAGACTCGGGTTGCCTGCCTCAACATGAGCCCACTGTGTATCTCACTCCCTCCACCAACGGGTCTTGCCTCTATCCCAGTCCGTTTTAATTTCGGTGAGGTGTTAGCGATTTATTGCATATGGGTTGGATCAGGTAGCTTTACCAGTTGCTGCACAGGATCGCATCTCCTTGCCCCAGCATTTACCTCTGTCGGGGGTGTTAGTATCGTGTCTCTCAGTACAATTGTCAGCTAACCTCTGCTAGAGCGGGTACATAGCCAAGTGTGCATCTGACCACCCCCAGCTCTCAGTCTCAGGATCATTCAGCTGCACTTCGGCGTCAGAGCGGGTGATTCACCAGCCCAAGTCACAAAGAGCTGCGTAGTGGATAATGTCTTAATCAGCTGTTCTGTCTACTTATACTTATATTAATAGCCTGCAGAGACACACTTCCACGGAGCTAGCACTAATAAGTCACGCTCCGGGTTTCCCAGCGCACGCAGTACAGGCTGAAGTGACTTGCGTTAATTATTAGTTATCGTTGCAAAATTGTGCCAGTCGCTCAAACTCGCCTCATCCGCCTCCTTTTGAATTCGTGGCAGCGGATTTCCGCACCCCCGGTCGGTTCAGCATTTGTCGTTCAGGCTGGGTGGCACTCGGTCTCTACCCGATGCAGCAATAGCAGAAATCAGCATGTTTGAAGGGTTATCCGAGGCAGCGCTTTCTCGGGACCTCTCGGGCTTCCGCCTCTTGCTTGGGCAGGGCTGGGTCTCCGGTCCGGCACTCGGAAGCGTACGCCACCAGATGTCACCCCAGGTCTTTGCCGGCAGGAGTCACTGGGTCCGTCCGGTCAGTTGAGGAGAATTGTGCGTCGCGGTTCCACATGGCGAATTACCGCCTGCGGCATTCCTTGGATCTCTAGCCGCTGGAGCCCGCGATGCGGACAGCGCTTGCCACCTTGCGGTACGTTACACTTTTTGGGGAGGGGCTTTATTCCATCTTACTTATGGTCCTCTGCAGCGGTATCTGCTCCGCACCAGCCGCCGTCTCCCACCTCGGACCGGTGAG
Source organism: Calotriton arnoldi (assembly GCA_963921515.1). Classification (NCBI taxonomy): domain Eukaryota; kingdom Metazoa; phylum Chordata; class Amphibia; order Caudata; family Salamandridae; genus Calotriton; species Calotriton arnoldi. The sequence continues at coordinate 3,022,434 of CAWUFW010000501.1, forward strand.
TTCCGGGCCGCCGACCGGGCCCGCGTGCGCAGGCCTCGCTCCTCACGACAGGGAGGCCGCAGCTATGGCGATCGATAGGCCCGGATCTGCTCAATCCAAGCAGCCGGAGCTGCGCGCCTTCCCCAGGTCCAATAATTTCAGGAGCTGAGTCTGGTCACATCTGTTGGCAATGCCACTTGTCTCGGTGTAGCAACCAGCCCCAATCGCCAGGATAAATGCCGGATTTCGTGTTCGTCTGACAGAGCCCACTTAGCAAGCGGCCATCTTGCTGCTCGGCTAAGCCATGCCCCCGCTCCTTGCCAAGCTTGTACTTTTGTTGCTGCTGTTCTAGATGCTGTTGTGGCGGCTGTTGTTGCTGGTATGTTTGCTGTTTTCCCTTATGTTGTTACAAGTATTGTCACTGCTGTTGTCCCTCACCTTACATTTTGATGTTGTTGCTACTGTTGTGTCTGCCATGATGTAATGGCTGCTGTGGTTCCTGTTATGGTAGCTGTGGTTCCTGCTGTTGTGACAGCTGTTGTTGCTGTGGGCCCAGCTATGGTGGTAGATGTCATTGCTGCTGTGGTCCTTGCAGTGGTTACAACTGTGTTATCTGTTGCGGTTCCTGCTATTGTGGCTTCTGTCGACCTGCTGTGGCTTCTGTTGCCCTTCTGTTGTCTTTTATGTGGTTAAAGATGTAGGTGCTGCTGTTGCGTTAGTCATAACGGCAATTGTGGTAGCTATTGTGTTCATTGATGTGATGAAGCCTTTGTTACTGCTTTTCATGCCAGTATTGCTACAGCTGTTGTTGTTGATATAATGGTGGCTATGTTCAAGCTGTGTGGCTACTATTGCTGCTGCTTCTGTGGTCACTTTTGTGTTATACACTTTCCATTTGCTCTTGTTTCTTGCCACTGCTTCAGCTGAGGTTGATGCTGTAGTTTCTGGTGAGATTCCATTTGTGTTCAGTGCTGTTTTCCTTTCTGTTATGGCAGATGCCTTCACTGCTCTTGTCCCTACTGTGGTGGTAGCTGTGGCCACTGCTTTGAGCACTGCTGTCATTCCACTGTGGCCATTGTTGTGATCCCTGCCATAGTGCTGTTACGTGTGTGTTGCTGATGTGCCCAGTAACCTTTGTTGCTGTGACTGTATTGGTGCCATTTGTTGTTCCTTCTGCTGTCCTTGCTGCTGTTTTAGCACTGTAGTTTCTTCTGTTGTTGCTCCCAATGTCCCTGCTGTGCTGCAACTGTGATAATTGCTGCTGTGGTCACTCCTGTAGCAGAGGCTGTCGCCATTGTTGTGACAGCTGTTGTTGCTACTGTGGGTTCTCCTGTAACAGATGTGGTAGCTGCTGTGACGAAAGCACTTGATGCTTTTGTTGTAACTGCTATGGTAGCCTCTGTGATTTTTGCCTGGTTACAACTGTGGCTGCTGCTGTAGGCCTGATGTTGCTCATGCTTTGGTGGTAGCTGTCATCATTGCTATTGTCCTGGTTGGTGTGACAGCTGTGGCCACTGCTCTTGTGGCTGCTGTCACTACTGTGGTCCCTGCTGTTACAGTTATGGTTGCTGATGTGGTCCCCTCTGTTCTTTAAGCTGTTAAGGACTGACCCAGATCGTTCCTCTGTGCGTTTACTTTTTTGTTCATCACATGACCTCTGACAGAGCGTTAAAGCTGTTGTTAGTAAGAATTAAAGAGTACCTTTCTCCCTAGGCGACCTCTGTAATGAGGCTAACCAACATTCCAGAGCCCCTCCCTGTATACTTTTATTAGATCGAGCCTAGGCAGCGCATTCGCTGTGAGGCATGCTGTATCTAGAATATGGGTTTGGGCACCGCAGTTGGTTCCTCTGTCTGTCCTTCGTCAATGCTGGCTTTTGATTGGTTAAATAGCTTACTAATCCCTCCTTTCGTCCTTTTGTAACCTCCCATAGGGATTGTCCCTGTTACGTGTGCTCTTTCTTTTACAGTTCTTTATGATACTCTGTGAGCACTATTTCTTCTTTAGTGGCTTGCCAGCTGCTTGAACAACAATGTGCTTCATGGTCATCTTCTGTTGTTTATTTTTTGTGACTTCATTTCTGTTTGCAGTTGCGCTCTGTTGCCAGCGCAGCACCTTAACCCGTCTCTGCAACCTGCCCCCATGGAGGGCAGGTCGCTGCTTGCCCTTTGAAAATACAGATTAAAAAGGCATGTAAAGGGGAAGGCACCGGGCTAAAATATAATATTCCATAGCACTGACACCAGCCTACATGTAAAGCAATGCCCTGGGGCAGTCGCAGCCGTGCCCTGGCTGTGCAGACACTGGCATCTTCAGATGTAAACACATGCAGGGAGGACCCGGCGGTCTGCTGCTGCCTGCAGAATTTTCCATATCAGCCACTCCCCACTTTCTCCTCTGTCCCTCTCTCCTGTCCTTCTCAGCCATCCTCCTTCCCCCTGGTATCCAATGAGAGTGTAGGGTCTTACAGCTCCTGCACTGGTATCCAATGATAGTCTGGGGTTGTACAGCTCCGGATTAGTCGGTCTCCTCAAACATCAAACGTGTATAGTTCTTGCTCGAGTCCATGTTCCACATCTATTCTATATAAAACAGACGGAGTGCAGACGTTTAAATTGAGTCAATCCAGATCAAGTGCTGTAGCTGCTTCTCTGGTCTCATCGGTAATTTCACCATTGTTAGTCCTGTAGACAGTACTAAAAGCGTCTTCTTTGGTCCCGTCGGTAAATCCTTCTTTCAAGTCCTCCTGTCAGTGCTGCTAGCTGCTTTTCTGGTCTCATTGTAATTCCTCCATTGTAAGTCCTCTAGGCAGTGCTGCAGCTGCTTCTCTGATCCCAGTAGTAATTTCTCATTTTAAGTCCTCTAGACAGTGCTGCTAGCTGCTTCTCTGGTCCCTCCGGTAACTCCTCTATTCTAAGTCCTCTAGGCAGTGCTGCAGCTGCATCTCTGTCCCCAGTGGTAATTCCTCATTCTTAGTCCTCTAGGCAGTGCTGCAGCTGCGTCTCTGTTCAGACATCTACTACACTCCAAACCAAAACACATAGGTAAAAGACATGGTAATTTACAATGCCAGTAGCTCTAACTCTCATAAATGCGAGACCTATTGCATTGCAAATGCTTGTTTTAAATGACATAAGCTCTAGCAAATTTTAAAGCCGTCTCCAGCCAGCCCCAAAAAACGTGGCTTCCAGTGATGAATCCCAATGTACCAATGACAAATGCCTGAATAAGGCAGAAAAAACAGTTCCAGCTGAATATATACATTCCTGACCAGTCTGGAAAAATCAGTGACATTTTTAGAGAATGAAGGGTTGGCCACCTCAAATTCAGTGATGTAGCCTTAGTGTCCACCGTGCAATTGAGGCTCAGGTTGAGCATATGGAAGATGATTGAGGGTGCCTAATAGCCATCTTGTGACGATAATCAGATGACCCTCTGAAATTTAGCGTCATGGGAGCCTTCCTTAGAGATTTTGAAGGAAGACATTCCACTTGAGAACTTCTTTTCACAGATTGCAGTGCACAGAGCATTCCAGCTCCCAAATAGAGGCATGAAAGAGATAATGCAGTGAAAAGATTCGCGTTTTTGAATCTTTGCCATGCAGCTAAGAGGGAATCGATTTTGTGAGCACCAGGATTATGACATACAACAGTCTTGGAGTGAAGTGAAGCCTTGCTCTTTCCTGAAGAGTCTCTCACCACGCTGCAGCTTCCACCTGCAGTGGATAAAACAATTGGTTGTGTTGGAATACAAAATCTGGAGCCACCCATGAAGGAAAGACGCACATTTTTACTCGCGCATAATCTGGAATTTTCTGTTTGGACTTAAGCGGGAAAGATGCGCTGGAACTGGAAAAGATTAGTCTTGAAAGCAAAACTGTATGATGGTTTATTTGCCTCCTTTTCCTTGCTCTTGAGTTCTTTGACATTGTTAAACCTATTTTGAGGCATGTTGGTGAGTCCGGGAGGTAGAGTGCTTGTTGGAAACGTATTGGAGATATTCCTATACCTTATTTCTTCCTCCATCCCTCCTCTACCTTGTACGCCTGGTATGGTTTTAGTATAACCACAAAATCGACAACTGGAAATCTTTAAAGTATTGAATTGTGGACGGCTCTGGCTGTGTTTCTTGATATGGTCGGTGTCTAGTGCTTATACTCGTCAATACAAATGATAAAAACATAAATATCACTGAGTTGCAAAATATAAACGTCAGTACCGTGAACTATTCAGTCATAAATAATCAAGCAATTAGGTGAACATAAATTGCCTGGTTGGTATTTCTATGTGGGTTGTATAACCATGCATGCCATTACCGTGCATGACTTTACAACGTGGTAATTAAAATGCATGCATCTTTACCAGGAATATTTTTGCCATGATTATACCTTTACCACGCATGCCTTTACAAAGAAAATGTAAGTATTTTACAGGCAATTATAAACCCTATATATATGTATGTGTGTGTGTATGTACATGTATGTGTGTAAATATAATCTTACTGTATTAACCTACAACCCCTAAACCGTAAAAATACCCTTGCCACCAAAAAACCCATACCCACTCTAAAAATACCCTTGCCACCCAAAAACCCACACCCACCCTAAAAATACCCTTGCCACTCAAAAACCCATACCCGCCTACACCCTAAAAATACCCTTGCCACCCAAAAACCCACACCCACCCTAAAAATACCCTTGCCACTCGAAAACCCATACCCGCCTACACCCTAAAAATACCCTTGCCTCCCAAAAACCCACACCCACCCTAAAAAGACTCTTGCCACCATAAAACCCACAAGCAACCTAAAAAAAAAAAAAATATATATATATATTTCCAACACAGTTTCCGCGCAGAAACCCCAGCCGCTTAGGGTGGCGGGCTCAGACGGGGTCGCGAACCCCTAAATATCCAAACAATCGTTAATACCAGTGTCAGAAAAACGATGTCCAAGCCACTTATTCCTTGCCAGCGTGTTTTTATTTTCACTGCCCAGTCACTCTGAGTGACTGGGCAGTGAAAATAAAAACACGCTGGCAGAAATAAGTGGCTTGGACATCGTTTTTCTGACACTGGTATTAACGATTGTTTGGATATATATATATATATATATATATATATATATATTATCTACTGGCGGTCGCCAGTAGATAGTTATAGTTACAACCTATTATCCATAGGAAATCCGCGACATTCTATTTGAAATAACTCTCTTGCCGGTTGACGTATCTTCGCGAAATTTTCAAACTTTGTGGGGCGCTCCGGTCCGCTCCTACCCTGAAAGTCTCGGGGTGATACGTCAAGCGGGGGCCGAGAAAAAGGGGGTCCCAAAACGCGTTTTCCCCATGCATTTTCCCATAGGAAACTTTAGACACGGCTACAGCCCGAACTGCTGAACGGAATTACACCAAATTTGGCAAAGAGGTAGTTCTTGGTTCAGAAAGAACCCTTTTTGTTAAATGGTGTAAATCCGTTCAGTAGTTGCTGAGAAAATCAAAAAGTAAAAGTACATATATATCTATGGGCACGGAGGATTCGCGCACCCTGAGCGCACCCTGCGCGCACCGTCCCGATCACGAGCTGCATGTTAATTGGCTGTCAGCTGGCTGTCAACATTCCGATTCAGGAAATGTTGGCAGCCATTTTGTCCCTCGGTAGAACCGAGGGACAGAAACAAGTGCGCAAAGCGCACAAAGGGGGAGGGTAGAAACACCCTGACCCCCTAGGTTTGCTCAGGGGTCCCACAAGGACCCCCTGGGCAAAAAAAAAATTTTTTTTTTTAAATCGGCAGGATGCGCTCAGGGTGCGCGAATCCTGCCGGAAAAATCGAAGCGCGGTCTCCCGCGCTCGATGTTAGTGGCCCCGGGTGGCCCAAGTCCCGGGGGCATGGTGGGGGATAATTTAATGTGTGGGGGCCTCAAAGGGCCCCCAAGTCCCGAGGACCGCCACCGCCCGGGGCTTTTTAAAAAAATGGTGCGGGAGGGCTCTGAGCCCTCCGCAGCCCCGAGGACCACCACCTCCCGGGGCTTTTTAAAAAAATTATTAAACCTGTGTGGGGGCTCCAGCACCCCCACACGCCCGAGACCACCACCTCCCGGGGCACTAAACATTTTAATATGGGGGTCCGTTACGGACCCCAGAGCCCGGGGACCACCACCTCCCGGGGCTGTGTACTGAATGGGAGGGGGCCGCGCGGCCCCCTCCTGGAGCCCTTGATGGCCCTGGGGACCACCACCCCCAGGGCCGGCTCCTGCAGTGTCCCGGGGTGCCTACCCCCGGGACACTGCTGTTTGCAATGACAGGACGGGAGCCTCGCGGCTCCCGTCCTGTCATTACAAACTGCTTTGGATATTGGAAGAAGAGCAGGAAACCTGCTCTCTCTTCCAATATCCAAAGCCGATAGCTTTACACATGGGGAGCAGCATGTTGGCTGCTCCCCATGTGTAAAAGCAATGCCGGCACCCTAGGGACGCGGGGAGCCGGCGGGACTATGGGGGATTGGGGACCCCCACAGTCCCCAACGAGAGGCCAGGCCCGGGGGATGGGGTCCCGGGGCAAGTAGTGGCCCGGGAGGGGGCCACGCGGCCCCCTCCCCAAAAAAATAAATAAATAAAAATAAAAAAAAACGGAATGGCCGGCCCCGGGGATGGGGTCCCCGGGGCCTTAAATGGCCAGAGGAGGGGGCCACGCAGCCCCCTCCAAAGAATATAAATAAAAACGAGGCCATGCCCCGGGGGATGGGGTCCCGGGGCCAATACAGGCCCAGGGAAGGGGGCCACGCGGCCCCCTTCCCGTTTTTTTAAAATTACAAATTAAAAAAAGGGGTAAGGGCCTGGGGGATGGGGTCCCCAGGGCATAAAAACAGGAAAAAGGAAGGGGGCCACACAGCCCCCTTCAGGGGACACATTTTTTTTTAAACGATCGGCCCGCAGGCCCGCCCCTTCCTTCACCACTCTGCAAACGCGCCCCTGGCGCGTTTGCAGAGGAGAACAATCCCCTTGAATACTGGGGGTCCCTGGGGGCCAACTAGCCCACCAGGAACCTCCAGTATGGCCAGGGGCTGCGTTGCAGAGAGGTGTAGAGAGGCCACACCCCTTTTACACCTCTCTGCAACGCAGCTCTGTGGCGCTTTGGAGGTATATGGTGGGCTAGTTGGACTCCGGGGACCCTCAGGATTCAAGGGGACTTAATCCCCCAACTTAAAACGTGCCACGGGCACGTTTGCACAGTGGTGAAGGGAGGGGCGGGGCTTCAGGTGACATGTGTGCAAACAGGCCCCGTGGCGCGTTTTAAGATGGGGAATTAAATCCCCTTCAATCCTGAGGGTCCCTGTGGGGCCAACTAGCCCAACAGGTACATCCAGAAAGCGCCACAGAGCTGCGTTGCAGAGAGGTGTAAAGGGGTGTGGCCTCTCTACACGTCTCTGCAACGCAGCCCCTGGCACATATTGGAGGTTCCTGGTGGTCTAGTTGGCCCCTAGGGACCCTCAGGATTCAAGGGAACTTAATCCCCCAACCTAAAACGCGCCACGGGCGCGTTTGCAAGATGTCACCTCAGGCCCCGCCCCCTCCCTTCACCATTGTGCAAATATTCCTCTAAAATCAGCCGAAATAGGAATTCCGATTTACTCACCTGTTATAAGGAGAGACCTCAGTGCTGTATCTTTCAGCCCAGTACTGGTCCTGAAAAGTAATTTTAACCGTACTTACCGGTAACTTGAATTTCCTTCATAGGCTAACATTGACTGGTTTCACTTGGAAATTCTTCTAAGTGTGGAGTTTTGGAACTTTAAAATATTCCTCTAAAATCAGCCGAAATACGAATTCCGATTTACTCACCTGTTATCAGGAGAGACCTCAGTGCTGCATCTTTCAGCCCAGTACTGATCCTGAAAAGTAATTTTAACCGTACTTACCGGTAACTTGAATTTCCTTCATAGGCTAACATTGACTGGTTTCACTTGGAAATTCTTCTAAGTGTGGAGTTTTGGAACTTTAAAATATTCCTCTAAAATCAGCCGAAATACGAATTCCGATTTACTCACCTGTTATCAGGAGAGACCTCAGTGCTGCATGTTTCAGCCCAGTACTGATCCTCAAAAGTAATTTTAACCGTACTTACCGGTAACTTGAATTTCCTTCATAGGCTAACATTGACTGGTTTTCAGCAAAAAGTTTCAAAGTGTTGATTTTCACAAACTACAAATATTCCTTAAAAATCGCCTGTATGACTTAAACGCATTCTTTCAACTGTTTACAGGAGATGCACCAGTGCTGGATCCAGGATCCAACACTGAGTAAGAAAAAGTAACGATAACAGTTTTTACCTGCTAAGTGAATTTCCTTCCATAGGATAACATTGGTGATTCTATGAGAAAAAGTTTCAAAGTGTCAACTTTTAAAATACAATAATATTCCTTAAAAATCACGACTGTAACCAAAACGCTTGTACTCAACTGTTTACAGGAGATGTACCAGGACTGAATCTAGGATCCAGTCCTGTGGTTACAAAAGTAATCCATAAAGTAACTAATTGCATTTAACTAGAAATTCACATTGAGCTGAATGTTGCATTGTGTTTGAAAATGTGTTGCCCATTGCAACAACTGTAACTACTGTACTTAAAAGTCTATTGCCTATCTGCAAAGTATTTAAACTAAAGTAATTCATTCTGAGAAAGTATTTTTTGTAATGTAATGTATAATGTAATTACAATGTAATTTGACAAATAAAATATGTAAAAAAAAATTGTTTCTAAAAATGTAGTAAATCAGTATGAAAAAAATTAATATAACAATTAATACATTTAAAAATTGTCATTTACAAAACCTTTGAAATTCACTGAAAAAACCGTAGGTTTCAGGCACGTTATAGTTAGAAATTAGCATTTAAAAAACCTTTGAAATTCACTGAAAAAACCATAGGTTTCAGACACGTTATAGTTACAAATTAGCATTTAAAAAACCTTTGAAATTCACTGAAAAAACCATAGGTTTCAGACACGTTATAGTTACAAATTAGCATTTAAAAAACCTTTGAAATTCACTGAAAAAACCATAGGTTTTAGGGACAGTTATAGTTACTTGGACATTGCACTCGTACAAAACCCGTGAAATTCCCCCGTTATAGTTAGTTCAGCTAACTATAACTCGCGCCCCCGCAATGCACTGCTGATGACGTCACATATTACATCACTCATGACATGGTCAGTGACATCACTGATGACATCACTGATGACATCTCAAATGACATCACTGATGACATCATCCACGTGATAATCTGATGCACCTCCTCACACCCTAATATAACCTTTGATACACCCACTCTAAATTACAGACTGCCATTCGCAAAACCATAGACACTCCAACACCAATAACTACATACCCACTCACTGATTCTTAGGTCTACACACACACATCCACTCACTCACCCGTACAGTCACTCATACTTACGGTCACTCAGTACAGGACTATCATATGCACTCTTACTCCTATATAGACACTCAAACAACGCCACTCATCCATAGAGATACTCACACACCTAGTCAGTCATGCAAATAATTAAACACACTGCCATTTACTCACCTATACAGTTATACACACACCAGCTCACTTACTCATACAAATAGTAGCACATTGTTACGCTCTTATACAATCACTGATACAAGCACACAATCATCCATACAGCCACTATCACAATCACTCACTCTTGCTTATAGCTATTTATATACTCCAACACACATATATACTGCCTTTCACATATGTAGTTACTCACACATGTACCACTGGGACATACATTCACTCACTAACACACTCTTACACACACTTACCCACCCATACAGTCTATCACAGATGCACTCTTGAAACCATCCACCCAGTGAATCACCCACTCACACATCTATGCACAGAGTTGCACACACCCCTCCCACACAAACACTCAGGCACCCATACAGATACTCAGACAAGCATTCAATAACTCATATAGAAAATCATTTAGCTATTCACAAACACATGCAGCCACTTACACAGCAACAGACAGACGGATACAGACATACACCCAGTTTAGTCACTAACCCATGCATTCAGTAAGATACGTTAAATCACTCACTTATAGAGTCAGTCACGCACCTACTAAATCATCCATACAGACACTTACACACCCACTCATTCTTCAATACGTCTTTTCCTATATATTTTAAAAATATTTAAACTTTACAGAAACACACAGTCACTGGATGATGTCATCAGTGATGTCATTTGAGATGTCATCAGTGATGTCATCAGTGATGTCACTGACCATGTCATGAGTGATGTAATATGTGACGTCATCAGCAGTGCATTGCGGGCGCGAGTTATAGTTAGCTGAACTAACTATAACGGGGAATTTCACGGGTTTTGTACGAGTGCAATGTCCAAGTAACTATAACTGTCCCTAAAACCTATGGTTTTTTCAGTGAATTTCAAAGGTTTTTTAAATGCTAATTTGTAACTATAACGTGTCTGAAACCTATGGTTTTTTCAGTGAATTTCAAAGGTTTTTTAAATGCTAATTTGTAACTATAACGTGTCTGAAACCTATGGTTTTTTCAGTGAATATATATATATATATATATATATATATATATATATATATATATATATATATATATATATATATATATATATGATATAATAATTGCAAGAGTCCTGAAATATGTAGTTGTTCCAGGAAGGCTTGCACTCCACAGTTTTTGTTCCCAAACGAAAGTTTATTGGCAACGCGTTTCACCCACACTCGGGCTTCGTCACGGCCACATAAGAAAACACTGTGCCCCATCGCCCTTAAAAACAGAGAGTTGAGTAAGCTTATTGACATAGAAAATATACTTTGTCGTTATTCACAGGCTTATAAGTTATACAATAATGGTTCTTACAATTTGGGAAAATCCAGTTGCACAAACTAACGTGTAAAAATGTAATTTAAATTATAAAACCATTAATGATATTTTGCATGAAAAGGGCACTGAGTGAAAATATATAATTGAAGCCAAGTGGCTGTTTTGCATGAAAAAGGTACAAAGGCAAAATATAAATAGATTAAAGCCAAGTGGCTTTAGACAAATCATTTTAGAGTGCCCCACGTAATTTTAATTGCAAAGAGTATAGATCCCAAATTGCTGAGATTACATTGAAGTGCATTCTATAAATGACATGAATCAGAGTAAAGCAGATAGTAGATCCTGTTATGAAACAGTAGAAAATTCCAATCAGGACCTCAACCAATAAAGTACATCAATTATACTTCCACCATGTATGCACATACAAAAAACCATCTAAAGACCATTACAAAAATTATTGAATCAAATAAAAAATAAAATACAAACCTTTTCCAGTGCCAGCTTGGCCACTGATGTATAGTAATATTGGTTTATACGAAGAACATTCACATTGTTTCTTTTCGTGGAAAAAGCCATGCTCTATTTTATACTTAACTTTGTTGTAAATTTCTTTCTGTTCATTGTTCAGTTGTTCTACTAGCTGTTCGAAATGAACAGTTGCCTCTTACTTGCTGCATTGCATTCTCTGCCTCATTCATAGCTATAGCTACTTCATTTTGAATTATTAGTTCTCCAAGAGGATCTTGAGTTAGTGGTGCAGAACTTTGGCTGCTTCGTGAACCCTCCTTGGCTATCGCAGCAGCAATGGTTTCTTCCTGTTCAATCTCATCTTTCAACATTTGTATATAGGTTGGAAAGACTGAACATTCAATGTTGTGATTCACAGCATTGAAACTCTTCATAACAGGCATAGTGTCCAAGTAAATGTGATTCAGCACGCCATGGCTTGAAAACTGCAAATGTGCCAAGTCGAAAAACTCTCTTCTCTCTGAAGTTTGGCAACTAAGCTTTCGGTGGTTAATTAGATTTTCTTTGTGTCTCACCACCAACTGTCACATCCAAGTATTGCATATCTCCCTTCTATGTTTTCAGTTAGATTACTTCTATATGTATAGTGTTGAAGTGCTTCATAGAGACGCATATTTTGAAGATGTGGATTCCTTCTTGGGTAGTATGTATCCAACATATTCATTTTCAGAATGTCTCTACTTTCTGGATCAAATTCTGCAAGATACTGTATTTCTGGGAAATACTTTAATAGTCTATTTCGACTGGTTGCAAGGCCTAGACTTACCCATACATTTTCCCTTGACTTTGAGACCAAACTAGCCAAGCTCAACTGGTCCAAGCACTCATAGGATTCTATTTGTCCGTGGGAAAGCATTTTCAAGCTGAAACTGTACAATTTCTTGGTAAGACTCTTTTCTGCAGAAATCTCCTCACACATCTTTCATTTCTGTTTTCATTCTATATGAAGTCACGTAGCAAGCAACAGCGATGGAGTTGTCTGCAACAAATTGTAGATCCATATTTGCATTCCACATCTTCAGAATAACAGGGTTATAGTCAACATACTTTGAAGCCTCTGTTCTTCTGAGATTGTATGTATTTTTTGGTGATATTCATGTCCGTGTATGTCTTAGTGCAGACAAAAAGCTGTTCACTCTTCCTTCAGAAATAACAGAATGTGGGAATCCAAAATGACATCTCTTGTAAAACCTTTCTTTGTATCTGTATTTCCGACGACAGTACTTTGCACATCTATGAGTTTGAAGCCGTTCTCAAGCTCTTTTCACCACCAGGTTTTGCGATGGTGCGTGTCAAATAGTATTCTATGAAACTCAAGACAAACTCATCACCGTCTGTTCCAAATTTCGGTGCAACTTTTAGTCATAACAGCATGTCAATTTGTGGAGCACCTCTAGCTTGGTACTCTTTACGCCAAAAGAAATCAGTTACTCCACCAAGAGGAGGGTTACTTTTGTTGCAAAGGAAAGACATCATGGCTTGAAATGTATGGTTGAAATATCTGCAACCATTTGCAGGATCCAAGGAGCAAAGTTCTCCAGCTGTCTTCACTTTGATGTCCTTCATGTTTGAGTTTGCTGCTTGCAAGAATTCATGCAGGTCATCCCATGCATACTCGGCACAACTGAGTGTTCGAAACCAAGTAGGTTCTCCTAGGTTTCTCAACATGCGTTTCAGCTCACCTTGAGAAAGATACCAATACTCGGTGCCACGTTGGCACACCATCAAATTAATCAAGTTGTATTCCAGGTTTTCACCTTTTCCTTGAACTTTGTGAACAAATTCCCTTGCTGTGTGATTTAGCAGATTCACTCTAGTTTTCAGAATGTGGTTTACTGCGTAGGATAGTCCTGACAAGTCACTCTCAAATAGTAGATGAAATATATAGGGAATACAGTGGTGAAATCTAGGATCCTCTGAACTCGGCTGCTGGTATTTGTACAGGCCGGACATCATATCTACCACCTACTCCAGTAGGAAACAGATGTGGAAAACAGCGAACTTCTAAGCATTTCTCCCACACACTCAAGGGAGCTCCTTTTGCTTCTTTCATTTAAGAGTTTAATAGCATCACCTATAATCTCTTTAGAATACAAATGATGAATACTGTAGTGTTCACAAATTGCTTCCGATCATGATCGATTCACCTTTTCAATCTGACCTCTTCATGATCTGTCATCCTCCATATGTGTTATATCTTGAAGAACATCTATATTTTTATAATGTTATTTTGCACAAGATATAGTGTTGCTTTTTTTTTGTTTTAGTTTACTAAGATCCACTAACTCTTGCCATATTATTTTGCTCTTGGTAGAGACACCATTGACTAGAATAATAAGGGCTTCTTCAAAATCTCTCTGCATCCCCTACAGTTTCAATGTTCTGCTTGAAATCTAATAGCAAATACACAACTCTAACTTTAAGACCTTTCTGTAACTCTGTTGGAGGGAACTTTCCTGTCTTTAGCTTCGTATGAACTATAGCTTGGAATGGATGTATACGTTGTATTAAAATTGATTCATAAACATTTAAATGTTGAAGTTCTTGTGGGATTGGAACTAATTCTAACTTGCTGTGGACTGCTCTAGCGGGCATTTTATTATCCTCTAACTTATTATAACAGTACTTGCATATAATTTTTTGTGTGGAACAATCAAATCGTTTCTCTACAAATATATAAACTGCAAATTCTTGCGAGTTATCGCTGTTGTTTTCTTTAGTTTTTGAAGACACAAAAACATAACGAGTTTGACTTTTGTAGTGAGTGCGTCGACAACATATACAAACACAGTTCGGTTTCTCCAAACAAACTTTTTGTTAAACTTTGTAATCTCTTCTCGAAAGTTATCAACAGTAATACCCGTGTCTTATTCCTCTACACCTGCAGATACCAAGTCCTCATTTTCCCTACACTCCGGTTCAGGACCAAAGGAACGAAACTGAACATCATCACAAACTTTTTCTACCTCTGCTACTGTACCATGCTGAAGAGCTCTGTTCATTTCTCCTAAACATCGCATTGGAGTTTTGACATAGTAAAGTCTCCTAGCTAAAGTTCACATTTTAGAGTGGTGAACAGCTAACATTCTAAAGTGATGAAAGGTGCTTCTGCACACTTTCTTCGATAGACATGCTAGTGAATGTCCCTGTAAATAAGTATATTTCCTTACTTTGCATGCATCTAATCCTTACAAAATTCTAATTTTCAGTTTGACTTTTACAGGAAAACTGAAGTAAGAAAGCTCTTATATCAGTCGATTCCTGCCAAACACTAGAAATACTGCTACAGTTCCATTTATATACAGGGACCTGTCTACGCCTTCCATGTACCTCTTCAGCTATCACTTCCTCTACATTTCTAGGTACCATCACCTCTTTTCGAATAAAACTACCATCCTTCATCTCATAACTTAGTCCAGATTCTTCAACTGCATGCACTAATGTGTTGTCTTGGAAGTAGTTTTCTTCATTAAAAAAAGGCTCATTACTAGAAGTAAGTCTCCATTCACCACTAAAAACTTAACAAAAGTTACTTCTATTGACAAGTCTTTTCTTTTGGCTTCTTTTCCTCATAGCCAACACTATTTTATCCAGTGTCCTCATTCTGTTTGAAATCAAAATAAATATCTTCCTCTTGAGAGCAAAGGCCTTATCAACTACAGCCTCAATACGTTCCTTTTATCTGACTGCTTCTCTTCTTCTTTTACACTTCTTCATAGTTTTTATCAGATTCTGAATTACTCTACTGTGGAACATGCTAACTCTGATTTCCTTAAACTGTCTTTGTCTTCTGGCTGACCTCTCTGCTTTTTTGTATGATTTTTTACTTTTCATATCTTGTACTTTTTCTCCTTTCTTAGTTGATCTCAAACATTGTTTTCTATTTACTTAGTTTTGCTGATTTTCCAGTTGTCCACATACTATTTTAGGAAATGTCTTGGTTCTCTTACCAGCAGCTCTTTTCTCTTTCACCACTTTCTCTGCATTTTGCCCTTTTTATTTGTTCGTTCTGAGGAGATAGTATCCTTTTCTCTCTTTCTTCTCTCACTTTTTGATGGCACTGTAGCTGTCTGTATTTAACTAGAAATTGATGCCCGTAAAGAAAAAAAAAGTTAATTTACCTTTTCATTACAGACTATCAGATTACATATTTTAAGTATTTAACTACCAACATAAGTAGTCTTATTATAATATAGCTAACATTACTCTATTAATTTTCATGTTTATGCCTCTGTATCTCTGTCTGTGTCAATGTATGCATTAGTCTGTCACTGGCTATACACCATATCCATTACTGTGTTCCTGTCTATCTACCCATGTTTAGAGGACTACTTAACTGGTTGGGTGACTAGGGTGTGTCGGTACTTGGCTACATATCTGAGTGAGGGTAGAGTTGAACTACAGTATATGACTGTATGTTTTACTAACTCTTTTGCTCTCTAAATGTATATGTTAGTGGCTGAAGAAATAGTCAGTGCCTGTGTTGGTGAATACAGGGGTATGTAAGTGTGTCTGCAACTGCCTTTGATAGTGGTGGAAACATAACTAGTATCGGAGCATGTGAGTGAATGTATAAGAGCCTGTGCGCTTTGTGACTGAGTGAGAGAGACACTCTATGCTTTTGAGTATATGTATGTCACTTGCATTATGGGTGGTATACTCTATCTAATACTTGGCATAGCAGCGCACTTAAAGGCATACCTTCAGCATATCTCAGAGATTACTTATGTGTACTAAAAAGTGGGTTTAAGGCTTTGCAAAGTCCTTTTTTTATGCCTGTGCAGTAGTAGGCCTGACCCATGTTTAAAGGAAAACGTGACTGGATAAGTGACTAGGTTGTGTCAGTATGTGGCTGCATATCTAAGTGAGTATAGCAGTACACCGTATAAGTGCCATCACATGTTTAAGTAAGTATACCAGTATGTGATTGTCTGTTTAACTAACAATATACCTCACTAAATATGTATGTAAGTGGCTGTTCAAATACCTCCGTGCCTGTGTTTGTGAATACAGGGATATGTAATTGTGTCTGCAACTGCCTTTGATAGTGCTAGATATATAACTTGTTTCTGAGTATGTGAGTGAACCTATAAGTGTCTCTGGAATGTCTCACTGGGTGAGCGAGAGACTGTATGCTTTTGAGAACATGTATGTCACTTGCATTATGGGTGGTACAGTCTATGCAGTCTGGAAAACAGTGGTAATTCAGCCTCTATTAAAAAAAGAGACAATCTCGATCCCACAGACTTTAAAAATTATCGACCAATTTCCTTACTCCCGGTACCGGCTAAGATTATGGAGAAACATCTTAACTCACAACTGAGTGCATATTTGGGGCAAACATCATCTACTGGATCCTTCCCAGTATGGATTCAGAACTTGCCATGGAGCGGAAACTGCTTTAATAAGAGCAGTTAATAATATATGCATTCAGGTCGATGCTGGGCAAACTGTTCTGTTGATCTTATTGGATTTGTCTTCAGCTTTTGATACCATCTCCCCCAACAAGTTGATCAATCGGCTACAACATATAGGGGTCTCTGGATGTGCATTGAAGCTTTTGGCCTCCTTGTTGACTGACAGATCACAAAAGATTAAGATGGATCAATTTAATTCAGACCCGATTCTAAACTGTTGTGGAGTCCCTCAGGGGTCCTCCTTGAGCCCCACACTGTTTAATATATACGTTTCCCCACTGGCAAAATTGGTTAGATCTTTTGGGCTGGAGGTAATATCCTATGCAGATGACACACAACTAATTGTGTCCATCACACAAGACATAGAAGCCTCAGCCGCCAATTTCAATAACTGTATGAAGTCGGTGGCTCTCTGGATGAGAGATAACTACCCTCAGCTAAACGGTGACAAAACTGAGGTTTTGATGTTTGGTAATCATCAACCCGAATGGACCCACTTATGGTGGCCAGAAACATTGGGGGCATGTCTCACTCCGGTTGAATCTGCAAGAAACCTTGGTGTCATAGTTGACACAAGTTTATCTTTCAACCTCCAGGTTAATAAGACTGTATCCTCTTGCTTTTGGATCATAAGGACCCTCAGAAAGATATTCCCATTTCTTTCCCTTGGCGCATGGAAGCAAGCTGCTGTATCACTAATTCTATCAAAGTTGGATTATTGTAATGCCCTTCTTTTAGAATCTAACAGGGCTTCCATTAATAAACTCCAGCTGGTACAGAATGCGACAGCAAGACTGGTACTAGACATTCCTAAATACCATTCAATCTCGGCTGCCATCAAGAATTTGCATTGGCTTTCAGCACGAAAAATAATTTTATTTAAAGCCTTGTGTATTGTGCATAAGGCACTACACACTTCAGGACCAGAGGGAATCGGGAACATCTTCAACCGGTATGTCCCTATCCGACAATTGCGATCAGCCAATACAAATCGGCTGGTTGTTCCAAGATACAGAAGGTCACGATGGGGAGGAAGAGCTTTCTCGGTCGCAGCGGCCAAAATGGCGGCCGCAACCTTCTTCTCAGGCTGCAGCCAGCCAATCACACCTTTCCTGTTTGTACGCAAATTAGCGAATCATAGCGACATAGTCATGAAGTAGTCATGGTTGTAGATATACAAATTTGGATTGCCTTTAATTTCTCAAACACTACTGAACGAATTACACCAAATAACTGAAGGCGTGATCTGCGAAACAAAAGCTACCTTTCTGCCAAATTCGGTGTAATTTCATCCAGTGGTTCGAGCTGGAGGCGTGTTCAAGGCCCCTATGGGAATTTACATGACTGGTGTGTGTGTGTGTGTGTGTGTATATATATATATATATATATATATATCTCACAGTCCTGGCACTCCCACTGCTCCAAGGAGTATGTAGCCAGGTACGGACCTCACAAGAAGAACGCCATCACTCGATTCGGTAAGTATGCAGTGTTTTATTGAGCCAATATCCTCATTTCTGGTTACAGACAAGTGTCCGCCCTGATGCGTTTCGATCGCTGAACGGCGATCTTGATCACATCTTTTTTTTTTTTTCTCTTTTTTTTTAAGGTGTACAGATGTGGAATCTAGAATAGTAAATCCATACTTCCCTCAGTGCCCTTAATAAATATATATATATATATATATATATATATATATATTTACCTGCGAAATACTTAAAGGCCCGTATGGTTCTGAACACATTGTACTTCTATGTGAAGAGGTACTGAACCAGCCTATAGTGTTTTTACTTGACCATACTGTATATGCCAAACTGAGTGAGAAGACCCTCTCTCCTCAGATAAAAGGGCGTAGATTCTTTTATGATAAAAGCAGAAAATGTATCGGCCCGCTTTTTCGTAGATGGACAAATTATTAGTTTCGGAGCTAAGAGTGGGAGAGGGTGTGGCCTAAGGGCAAGAGCTGCCGACTTTGGAACTTGGGAACCAGGTTCGAGTCCCGCTGTCTGCTCAGCATCCTGTGGTTCTTGGCAAATTATGTAATCTTCCTGTGTCTTAAAAATAAATAATAAAAAAATCTGCCCTTGTGTAATGAGATCCGGTGCACAGGAAAAGTGCTGTAATGCCTTTAGGGAAAGTTCACGCAATATAAAAAATGCAAAAAAAAGTGCAGTTCTTTTTAGGAATCTCTGTACAGTGAGGCCTGTCTGATCTGAGGCCTGAACATCTGCCTCCATAGCTGGGCAGATTTATAAGTTAATTATTTGGTCTACGGTTGTTTTAAAAAAAAAAAAAGAAAAACTTTGGTTGTTTTTAAGCAATAATGTATTACTTCTTTATCAGAATTACTTCTCAAGGGAAATGAAAGGAATATTTAGGAACATTTAACTGCTGAAATAAATGCCAGTGAAGTCTGTCTCATCAGATTGAATTATCCTTTCTCTGCGATGCGTTTTGACTTCCACAGAATGTAGTGAGTTATTTCAGAATATCGTGTAGGTCTGTTCAAATTGTGCCGTGCTCCTTTCTATTTTTTGTTTAAATCTGTTTCTTAACATTTTCAAAAAGAGAAAAAAAACATGGCCAGTTTCGACATTTCACAAAGTCTCAAGTTAGTATCACTGTGACTGCTTGGAAAGGGTTCATTACATACAGCAATAAGTTGTATCATTCAGGCAAGCAAATAGGAAAACAGATAAAAAGAAGGTAATATCTGCGAAGTTCTTGATGCAAGATCAAGGTAGCAAAGGCAGGTAATTATGATGCAGTAATCAAAGCAGAACGTGCAGCATGGTGTAAATGATGTTAAATGGTACAGCATACATAGAATGCAGTGTGTCAACCGTGCTAAAAGTGAACTGAGCCTCACCCAGCCAAAACATTCATGTGAGAGATGCAGTAAATCTGGTATATGGTGCAGGAGTCTGAGCGAGTATACGACGGAACGTTCCAGGGCATTTAGTGATGTATGGCACCTGAGGCTAGTATATGGAGAGCAACAACTGCTTGCATTGGGGAAGAGTCTTCTTTTTTTAAGTTTTAAATGAGTTTTATTTGATGAATGAAAAGAAATATAAACATAATACAGATAATACAAGATTAATATCATAAAACTAGAAAAAGAGAGGAATACATATTAGAAAAGGGAAGAGAAAGGGGAAAAAAGGAAAGGAAAGAACGGGGGAAAGAGAGTGGAAAAAAAAGAAAGTATATAATAAAACTGTATAAGCAAACAATATTACAGTAAAAATGTTCCTAATGCATTATACAAGCATATAACAATAAAGTGGAAATAATTAAACAACAAAAGGTTACAAAAGTCAAGGTGGTTTAGGGACTTCTTCAACGGAGTGTTCATGTAAGGACATCTTTTTAGCAAATACATTTAAAAAGTTTGTGACAGGTAACCAAAGTAAGTCTCTTTTAATTGCAAGCGAGATGGGATATACATAGGCTCTATCCAACGTATGATTATAGCAGACTCCGTACCACCATGCCTGGAAAGAAACTGCAGAGGTATCCTTCCATAATTTTGTAATTTGTTGAAAAGCAACAGCAAGGAGTAAATCAATAATATGTATCTCGGTGGCTTGTGACGACCAAACTTCAGAAATGCTCCCCAGACAAATATGAGTAAAGGAAAATGGAATTTGAGTGCGGAAAATATTGTTAATGTGTTGCCAGACTCTAATCCAAAAAGTATGAATGAGTGGACAATCAAATAACATATGTTTGAGGTCCCCGGATGGATTAGTACAAGACCAACAAGTAGAGGGAATGCTTGGGTCAATCTTGTGCAGTTTAGCAGGAGTGATGAGAAGTCTATTATAAACAAAAAATAAGGTTTGCGTTGTGTTAGCTGCTCTAGAGGACTTCCGTATTTTAGCCCAGATTTTGTTCCAGAGTGAAATGGAGAAAGACTCAACTAAATCAGATTCCCAACTATGCTCAACTTCTAACTTATTTCGCAGAAGAGGAAAGTTAGTTAAAATTTTATAGATTTGAGAGGCAGAGGGTGTATTGCATAACATTGAAGTTATGTTAGAAGATGGAGGGACATGTGGAAGGTTAGAGGATAAGTTATTATAAGAAGATTGAGCTGTTGCAATCAAAGATAAGTATCTGGGTTGATATGATGAGGGAAGAGAAAAACGAGATTGCATTATTGGGAATGGAATACAGACGCCATCTTGAAAAAGTTGATGAGTCCATTTAAGGCCACGAGTAAACCAATCCTTCCAAAAGATAAATTTATTATTAAATTTGATATGTTTATTATACTAAAGTGATGAGTTTAAAAATTGTGAACGGTCATCTTGTGAAGAGGAAAAGAGTGGGTAGAAAACTTTTCGAGCATTTTTAAGAATGGGAAAAGATAAAGAGGAGGGAGTGTGGGTAAATGAGATAAATTCTTCAAAAGAAAACGGATGAAAAAGAGATTTTTCAACTTCTACCAATAAGGGGTAAAGTATAATGTTCGATTGATTGTCAGATAAAAGAAAAGCAGATTGTTTAAGGAAGAATGCAGAATGATAGGAATAAAAATCTATCTGGGAAATTAACCCCTCCCATATATTTAGGTTTTTAAGTTTACAAAGGGACATTCTAGCTGTTTTGTTATTCCATAGAAATTTGGATAGAATAGTATACAATTTTTTATAATAAGATTTAGGAATATTGATTGGGATATTAGATAAGTAAAACAATATGATAGGGACTAACATCATTTTTATAGTATCTAGTCGACCCCACCATGATAAGTACAGGGGTGCCATCGCGAAGTGGACACAGATACTACTGATAGTAACTCTTTCAGGTTTAGAGCGACAGTATCTTTAATAGAAGTGGTGAACCATAAACCAAGATATTTAATCTTATTTGGATTCCAATGAAAAGATGAGACAGAAAAATCAGCATGAAAGCATAAATTGTTTAAAGGAAGGATTTCGCATGTATCAGCATTTAAATTATAACCAGAGACAAGGGCAAAATCATCTACTTCCGCGAGAAAAGATGGTTAAGAAGTTTGAGGATTTGAGATCAATAATAAAATGTCATCTGCATACACTGAGAGCTTTAAAGATTTGTCACCATATGGGAATCCTGTAATAATTTTATTTAATCTGATTTTAATTAAGAAAGGTTCCAGGGCAAGAATAAATAATAACGGAGAAAGTGGACAACCTTGACGGACTTCTCTATGCAACGGAAAAGAAGGAGATACAAGACCATTGGCTAGAATAAAAGATTTGGGAGATGAATATAATAAAGAAACATAATTAATGAATTTTGGGCCAAAACCAAACCAAGCAAGTGTTGAAAAAAATAAAAGGCCAACTGACTCTATCAAAAGCCTTTTCGGCATCCAATGAAATTGCTGCTAATGAATTCTTGTATGATTTGGATCTGCTCAAAACATCAAAAAACAATCGAGTGTTATCAGATAAATGTCTTCCTTTAATGAAACCACATTGTTCTTTTCTAATCAAATGGGGTAAAAGGGAGTCTAAACGAAGGGCAAGTATTTTTGCAAAAATTATATAAACTAAATTGATTAGAGAGATGGGTCTATAATTTTTGCATAAAGTATGATCTTTGTTTTCTTTAGGGAGGAGACATATTAAGGCCTCTTGAAAGGATCCCTCTGATTTCAGGGTAGATATAAAATTTTGGAATAATTGATATAATTTAGGAAGGAGGATCTGAGAGAAATGGGAATAGAATTCGATTGTAAACCCATCAGGTCCCGGGGCTTTACCTTTTTTGATAGAGTGAATAGCAGTCAAAATGTCTTTAGAATGAATATCGTCTTCTAAAGAAGAAAAGTCTACTTCAGGAGAAGAAGGTGGGGTGATAGAGGACAAGTAATGAAGGATATTCTCTTGGGGAGAAGGAGATTCAGGAGTATAAAGGGATTTATAAAATTTGGTAAATTCTAAAAGAATATCTTCGTTTTTATGAACTCTAGTGTTAGCCAAAGTTAGGATTGATTCAATTTTAGTTCGTTCTTTTTTAATCTTAAAATAGTTAGCGAGAATTTTCCCAGCCTTATTTTGGGCACCATAATATTTAGCACTGGATTTAAGCAAAATCAGATTAGCAGATTCGGTTGAAAGTATATTAAACGAAAATTTGGCTTTAAGAAGCGCGTCTAAATCAGACTGGGATTTAGTATAGTGAAAGGAATGTTCTAACTGTTTAATCTGTGAAATGAGTATTTGTAATTTTTTGGAAGAGGATTTTCGTTTCTGAGCAACAAAGGCAATAATGAAGTCTCTAGAAGCAGCTTTAAAGGTATCCCAAAGTAGTATTGGAGAGGTATGTGGAGATTCATATTCTAGAAAAATGTAGTTGAAAAATGTTGAAAGGCCGGGGTAAAAGTGGGGTCTAATAAGAGAGAATTATTAAATCTCCAACGTTTAATTCCCACTATAGGAGGAAGTAGATCTAAAGTAATAGAAACAGGAGCATGGTCTGAAAGTAAAATGGAACCTATTTCGGAATGTGAAATATGTTGTGTAAGGGCCTTAGAAGTAAATAAGTAATCTATGCGGGATTGAGAGGAATGAACAGGAGAGAAAAAAGTGTATTCTTGAAGGGTAGGGTGGCATAGTCTCCAGACATCAACAAGGGAGCGTTGGGCGATAGATGTGAATTGAGAATGAATAGTAGAGGGGATAAATCTAGATTGTGATTGTCTATCAATGAAGGGGTCAATAATCATGTTACACTCGCCACCAACAATCAAATAGTCATCACTGTAAGTCATTAGTTTAGATAAAATTTGGGGCCAAAAAAGTTTATCAGGGTTAGTGGGTGCATACAAATTAAAAATAGTCAAAGGAATTCTGTTAATTAACAAAGAAACTGAGACCCATCTGCCTTCGGTATCTGTTTCTTGAGCAACAGCATGAATATCTAAACGTTTATGACAGAGAATAGCTACCCCATTACGTTTCCCGAACCAGGAGAGGCAAAAACATGGCCCACCCACTGTCGTTGAAGTTTAGAAATCTCTTTTTGAATTATATGAATCTCTTGCAATAAAACAATATCACCTTTCAAGCCAGCAATGTGTGATAAAACCCTTTGACGTTTTATAGGTGAACCCAAACCTTTAACATTCCAAGATAAAATATTTAACAACATCTTAATTTTCTAACAACAAGTCAAAAATTACAGTAGTGTAAAATAGAAAAAGTAACCAGGAAAGAATTAACAAGAAAAGAATAGCGTAGATGAGTATGAAACAAAGAGGAACATAATTCCAAAAAATCATGCAATAATTAATGAGAGAAGGAAGATAAAAAGGCTGGAAAGAGGAAAAGAAAGAAAAGAATAGAAAAGAAGAAAAATGTAGAATATACAGAAATAGATAGAGAAAAGAATCAATGAAAAAAAAATATAGTCAAATAAAGAGACCAAAAAAGGAGAAAGAAGAGAAAAAATAGAGCAAAAACAAAAAGACATACCACGAACATACATTGAAAACGGGGGTGGTGGAGCCACATAAGGAAGACGACACAGCCAATCGGAAAACTCCAGGACGAGGACGGGCAAGGGAGGAGGATAATATCCATATTGAGTAATGGTCACAAATCAGGGGACCACGAAAAACCATACTTAGTGGTAAAAAGAAAGAAAGTACATTATATAAAAGACATAACTATATGATCTAGAAAACATGACAGTTAAGGAGAAAAAATAGATAATAACAATATTAACATGACAATCAAATCAACGAAGAACGTGCGGTCTCCATATCTTCATCTCTACATGAATTCAAGAAGCGCTGTAATAGAACAGGATCTTCATAGTTAGTAGTTTTATTTTTATAAGTCACTTTAAAGAGACATGGAAGAAACAAACCATATCTGGCATTCAAACTTCGAAGTGCAGGTCTCATATCGAGAAATTGCTTCCGACGATCTGCTGTCGCTTTGTCATAATCTTGAGCAAAAAACAGGTTAGATCCTTGCCAAGAAATTTTTCCCTGAAGTTTGGCCGCTTGTAAGACCTTGAGTAAATCAGTATATTCTACATAATATAGGATAACACCTCGTGGTTTATTTGATGGAGAAGAAGCTTGTGGGACACGACCCAGACGGTGTGCTCTTTGGATGTTCAGTGGTGGAGACTCTGGAATATTAAGAAGCTTTGGCAGAAAAGATTGGAAGAAAATAAGGGGGTCAGAGCCTTCAAGACCCTCCACAAGGCCATAGATGCGTAGGTTGTTGCGTCTATTTCTATTTTCCACTTGTTGTTTTAGACGGGAAATTTCCTGATGCATAGAAGGTATTTGGTTGGCAACAACTTGAACAGAGTCAATTCGATTTTCCAAATGAGTAACTTTTTGATTGGTATGGGACAAATTGTCTTTGAGACTTTGGAGGCGAACATTTGTTTCCGTCATGTAGGGTTTGAGAGCACGAATTTCGTCGAGAAGTAACTCCATAGATATGGACGTTGGAGTACTGGTAGGAGAAGGCGGATCTTTTTTGACACGTTTACCTGTTGCTGAAGACGATACAGAGGGTAATTTAGAGACTTGTTTAGGTGTAATTCGGTTGGAAACGGATGCTGCACCATTTGTGGTGGAGGAAGTGGAACTTGATTCCGTCTCATCCATGTTGTCTTGTAGAATACTGAAAGGATTATAATCTACCAAGGTAGCAGGATCAGGAGGAGGAGCTCTGCCACGTGGAACTCGTGCCTTTGCCATAAAACTATACACCAATAGCTTTAATACCCTCGTGTATGTAGTAAAAGAGATGAAGAAGAAGAAATTCACCTCAAATCAGCCAGTAGAGGTTATGACATTTTGTAGTTGAAAAAGGTAAACAAGAAAAAGTCATATAGGTATTGAATTAGGGCTCTGAAGTTAACTGGAACTTAAAAGAGGCTGGTTGGTAAGCCATATTGACCAAAAGGAGATAAAATTGTGGTAAAAAGCGCTCCAATCACTAAAACAGGCCTCCGGACGACCCAAGACTTCAGTTTGGTGGTCAGGTCCCACATGATACACAAGGGCTGAGCATAAACAACATGTATACTACGGATATTCAGTCCAAGAATGAGGGAAGCATCCTCGTGGACAAAAACCAGCTTGGTATTTCAAGTTGTCATGCATGGGAGTGTATCTGGAGGTCAAAGACACTTATCATCAAGTAAAAATAGGTTATGGGACTCAGCATTGCCAGCGAAAATCACCACCACAGAAACAAAAGCGCATAAAACAAAGTTATAAATTGCTCCGGGGTTTCAGGTAGCAGCAATATGTCCAAAACCTCATAAACAGTAGAAGGGGGTGAGGGCATTCAAAAATTATCCAGAGCGTTTGTTTTGTGAAAACATGTAGGAGCGTTAATTGCAGAGCGAAAACCGAGCGGTAAAAACGCTCAAAATGGCGGCTGCAAACTGACTGGAACGAAAAGCGACAAAAAGAAAACGAAACGCTCACCCCAACCAAACAGGAATGTCACCAAAGATAGAGAAAGCCTGCATCTTGATGTGGTGCCAGTTGGAGCTGCAGAACACCAGTGGTGCCGCTCCGAAATGCCTCTTTTTCCCGCTCCGCCGCGGAGCCTCACGGAAAGGCGTCCATCTTCCTCGGCGACGAAGCCATGCCCCAAGTGGAAGAGTCTTCTGAGGAGGTGGTGGGTGCCTGGAAGTCTGCCAAAATGGTGCCCCAGTTAGTGGCTAGGGGATATTTACGTAGCCCAGCTGTGTCTTCCTTGCGAAGGGTGACACTTTCTGCCTTGCCAAATGATCACTGAATGTTCCCAGGCAATAGGTAGGGGGGGATGTGGGTGATTTCCAGTTGCGCGTGATTAAACGCTTAATGAATGTAGTGCCGGGTGTCCTGTACAGTGCACTAAGCAGGTTGAACCCTCGTGCCAGTATAGATGCAAGGAAGGACATGTCCACAACATGTGTAGAGTATCCGCATCAGTTAGGTTGCAGCGGGGGCAGGTGACATCTGTCCGCAAAAAGCATACATTTATTTTGTGTGGGGTGAGGTAAGCTCTATGAAGAATGTAATATTGGATGAGGCGGAAGCAAGCATTCTGCTGAAACCGAATATGGCATTCCGGGGCCAGGTTCCATACCCCATCCGTGCAGGGGCGGCCCAGATCCTCCTCCCAATGGTGGCGTAACGTGGTGAGTGACGTTGCTGTCTAGGTGCACATGGAGTCCACCAGCCAGTGCCCTAAATGTGCACCCGCACCCATGACATGTAGGTATTGTATAGTGAGATGCATGGAATGCTCCTGCTACATATGTCCCCATTTGTTCCCCAACACCAAGTAGTGAGTTGTTGAGAAGGAACTGACCTGGAGGTAAGCCCTCTTCGGCTATCGGGGTGTTCAGCGAGTTGAGGGTGCAGTTCTGGTACAGGTCACCCAAGTGTATGTATCCTGCTGCATGACAGGTGGACTATGGATGTTGTAGTTTGTCCATGGCGCGGCGTGCCAAGTAACAGGAGCGCTGGTGCATATGGGAGGACCGATTTTGTAATAAAAAGACAGCACTTATAGCATCTGTAAGCAACCTGTATATGTGTGGTAGTGGGCGTCGGGTATGTTGTGCAAGGAAGAAGCAAGTGAAGTATGGTGGGTAGGTCCCAGGATGGGGAGGTAGTAGCAGTGTCTGACAAATATAGGCCCGCTACCCAGCGGGCCACCATTTGGAGTTGCGAGGCCAAGCAGTATTGCTCAAAGTGTGGGGCTGCCAGTCCCCCTCTATCGGTCGGCAGGTAGAGTTTCTGCAGCGCCACTTGGCAACGTGTATTATGCCAAATCAACGTCCGCAACAACTTCTCGATAGAAACAAAAAAGGGTTTTGGGACATAAAGGGGAGATTTGCAAAATAATAGAGGAATCAGGGTAGGATGACCATTTTAATTAGGGCCATGCGACCAGCTACTGAGAGGGGGAGCGACCACCAAAATCCTACCTTTGCGCTTATCGACATCAGGGCTCTAGTGAGATTTCCCTTGCACAAGTCCCAGTGGAGTGGTAAATGGTTATCCCCAGATATCTGAATACAGTGGATTGCCAAGTCAAGGAAATATCATTGAGGTAGGAGGCTGGATCTGCTAGTGTAGGGTGGAACGGGAAGACAGGATTTGGTCCTGCTAGCGTTACCCCAGACAAGGCCGCAAAGCTACCAAACATGTGGGCCACCACATCCGAATGACAGTGACATCCTTGAGGTATAGCAGAAGGTCTTCGGTGTATAGGGACACCTTGTGTAGACCATCTTCCAGTGGGATCCCCCAAGATTGACTACAGGCACGGAGAGCCAGTGCCAGTGGCTCAATAGCCAATGAAAAAAGTAGCAGAGAAAGAGGGCAGCCCTGGCGTGTTCCCCTGGCAATTGTGAAAGGATCAGAGACAAAGGAGCCTGTCTTCACCCACACCAGTGGGAGAGTACTGAGAAGTTAGACTAGTTTAATAAAACGAAGACAAAGCCCATAGCCCTGCAGCACTTCAGACAGATAGGACCATTCCAGAGAGACAAATGCTTTCTCCAGGTCCAGCACCATGTACCCATATTGCAGCCAAAGACCAGGAGCATACTCCAGGGCCCGAAACAACCTACACAGGTTAAGGGATGTGTTATGGGCTGAAAGAAATCTGTTTTGGTCCGGATGTACCAGTGCTGGCACCAGCAGCACCATTTGATCCATGAGTACTATGGCCAGGACCTTATAGTCTGTGTTTAAGTAGCCAAGCGGCCTGTGTGCAGTTGGGTCTCTGTCTGGCTTTAGGAGGTATATGAGTAGTGCTTCATGCAAGGTAGACGGTAGGCAAGATGCTTGAAGTGCGTCGTCATAAATAGTTCACAGGCGGGGGACTAGCAGTAGGGCATGTGCTCTGTAAAATTCAACTGGTAGGCTGTCAGGGCCAGGTGTCTTACCAGTGGCCAGGTATCTGATGGCGTCCCAAATCTCAAAGAGGGTCATCGAGGACTGCTTTTTGTTCTGTAACTTGGGGGATATTGACAATGGCTATGAATGCATCTACATCAGGTCTAGTAGCATGGGTCACTGACTGGTATAGGATGGAGTAGTGTTTAGTTAACTCAACATGTATGGAGGTTTGCGTATGGAGAATATCTCCATGAACTGCACGTAGGGCCATGATGGGATGGTGGGGTTTTTCCTGTTGGATAAGCCAGGCCAATAAGGGCCCAGACCTGTCCACCCCATGTGTGTTCAGGCCGAGTTAGCTGCATAGTTTTTTTATTTTTTTAAATTATTTTATTTTACCCATTTCAATAATACAACACAAACAAAATCATAATAATAAGGCAAAACTACATACAAAAAATAACGGAAGGAAGGTAGGAACAAAATCATCCTGAATATGCATTCCGAAAAGAACAACCAACTTAGGGAACATTTGACAATAATCAAACTAATATTACAAAAATTGACATCACAGTACAGTCATTCCTGTAAAGAACAGCGTGTTCGGCAATCCAACGACACAGCACCTTTTAGGGAGCACCAATCTTTACTATGTGTATTCTAATGCCAGGGAAGTCTGTTATGCCCGTTGCGTCTGTAGGGTCCTCTCTACGGGAGGGGGTGTGGCAGTTTGTTCTTGGGTCCGAGTCTCAATGTAAGTAGCATACAGGCTCCAGAAGTTCTTTGGGCGGTTCCTAGGGGGGAGCAGCTCACTGTATGTTTCTGTTTGTGTATTACAGTTCAGCATGTCCCTAGACCATTGTGTCAGTGTGGGAGGAGGACCTCGAGACCAGTGTATCGCCAATACTCGTTTAGCGACCAACAGCGCCATGTCCACTAATCGTCTGATAGGTTTCTGCAATTTTTTAGAGTATCCAAGAAGGGCTAGCAGCAGATCAGGGCTAAGGTCTACCTGAGTGACTGATTGGAGTTCTGTAAATACCTGTATCCAGAAGTTCGCAATAGGAGGGCAGAGCCATGCTAGATGCAAAAAGTCAGCCTCGGCAGCTCCACAGCGTTCGCAGTTTGTGGAGTCTCACAGGCGTATGGTAGATGCGGTTCAGAATCTTAAACTGTATAAGTCGATGTCGGCCGTTAAGTGAGATACGTTTGGTTGCCTCACAGCAATACTTCCACATACTGTCGTCTATAACCAGTTCCAAATCAGTCTGCCACTCCAGTCTGGCCTTAACGTATCGGTCCCTGCACAGTTCCTGTGTCTGAGAGTATATTCGTGCAACTAGTCGCTTAGGGGATGCAGCACGAATCAATGTGGAGAAGGAAAGTACTTCCGGAGGCTCCAGCAGCTCATCCCCAGTAGCTTTCGTAACGTGCTTCTAGCCCTAAAATAATGGAATGTGGCTAGGGGAGGAGGTTGTGGGTCCGTGTCTAGCAGGTCAGTCCAATCCCTACCCCTTCCGTCTCTAAAGAAGTCCCCAATCGTGTCAAGTCCTAAGGTATGCAGGGCTGCTATCATTTCTGGGGATGTAAGAGTTGGTAACCACTTACAGCAGGCTATAGGGGTGATAGGTGAGTATAGGATAGAGAGCGCTTGCCTGTTGAGGAAGTTATGCCAATCGTGAGTCGTAGCGTTAATCGAATCGAGGGTAGTGGTATTTCTGCTTGGCGGGTGGAACAAGGCAGTCGCCAAATGGGCTGGAGCTTGCGTAATACGCTCCATATGTAGGTGTGGTGGGGGCATCTGCTGATGCAACCAAAAGTAGGCATGTGAGGCCTAGGCGGCTCGGTAGTGTGGCACCCAACCCCCCCATAGAGTATGGCAGGACCAGGAGATTCCAGCTCGCTCGAGGTTGTTTGTTGGCCCAGGCCAGCTTAATTTGTAGCGACCGAAGGTGTTTGAAGAATTGTGCCGGCAGGACCATTGGAATATTAAGGAATAGGAAAAGGAATCGGGGAAGGACTACCATTTTCATTAATGATATTCTACCCAATAGGGAGAGGGGGAGGTGGATCCATCGCGCAACATCCTCTTCGAGTTTAGTGATGGCGCGGCCATAGTTTTCTCTGAACACAAGTTCTGAATCTGTGTGTATTTGAATCCCCAAATAGCGCACCGGGTCTGTAGACCACTGTAGAGGAAAGTCTAATTCCTCGGGGGATGTCGCCGGGGTGAGAGGGAATATTACTGATTTCGTCCAATTAATCTTAAGACCAGAGAACTCACCGAACCGTACTATCTCACGCAGGACAAGGGGATACATTGTTAACCAGGTCACGGACGTATAGGAGAGTATCGTCTGCATACGAGGAGACGACTAGGGTATATTCCGGGAATCGTATCCCTTTATTGCTATGGTATTCCCGCAAAGCGCAGGCCATTGGCTCAGCCACCAGGGCATACAGGAGCGGAGATAGGGGGCAGCCCTGCCTGGTGCCCATGGATATCTTCAGGGGGGCAGTGACCACGTCACCCACCCGCACCCGAGCAGTGGGACTCATATATAGCGTACTAATTAGGCTCAGAAAGACACTCCCCAGCCCCATGCGTTCTAAGGTCAGCATCATGAATTTCCATTCCACCGAGTCAAATGCTTTTTCAGCATTTAAAAAAATTGCCGCAGCTTTAGTATCAGGGACAGTATGCTGTATTGCTCCAAAAACTGTGCGCAAATTGTATGCGAGTGTGCGTTCTGGTATAAATCCCGCTTGTTCTGATCCCACTAGAGTTGGCATTAAGGGGGCAAGTCTGTTTGCTAGCACTTTGGCAAATATCTTCGTGTCCACGTTCAATAGAGAGAGTGGACGGTATGAGGAGCAGCTGTGCGAAAGCTTCCCGGGCTTCAAAATAACGACCATGAGCGCTTCTCTCATTGTGGGCGGCATAGTGCCTTCTTCAGCCATTTCCTCAAAAAGTGTTATCAGATAAGGTGCAAGCAGTTCTTGGAACTCTTTGTAGAACCCTACCGTAAGCCCATCTTGTCCCGGCGCACTACCAGAGCGCATCGTGGACAGGGCCATCTGTATCTCCCACGCCTCCAGCGGGCGCATCAGGTATTCCCTGTGATTGTCTAGTAGCCAGGGCAATTTAATATACTCCAGGTATTCCAATATGTCTGATTGTGTAGTATGGGATTTTGACTGGTATAGATCGACATAATAGGATCAAAAGCACTCCGCCACCTCATCCGCATCGGCGACAGTTTCACCTTCATCGGTAGTCAATTCTATGGGGTGAGATGCTGCTCGACGTCCCTTCATGAGATTTGCTAGGGCGGTGCCCGGACGTTCTCCCTCTCCATACACCCTTGCCACTGCGTATTTACCTAGTAGCTTGACCTCTCTATCAGCCTCAGAGTGGTATTCTTCTAGCGTAGTCTTTAGTGTAGCTTGTAATGTGGGGTCGTTTTTGGCCAGTACTTCCCTTTCCAGTCCTGCCAGGGGTTGCTCTAATCGAGTCAGCCGTCCCCTAATCGATTTCAGCACTCCCGAGTGCTTGGATATTGCGATGCCCCGTACGTACACCTTAAAGGTCTCCCAAATCGTAGTGAAGTTGTGGACAGAACCCAAATTTGTCGCAAAGGTTTCCATTGCCTCCAGCATCTCCGCCCTAAACACCCCATCTAACAATGCGTAGGGGGGAAATTGCCAGGTGAACGGGGGGGGTAGTTTGACAGGAGTGGTCAATGTTAGGAGCACCAGGGAGTGATCAGAATAGGTACGGGCGAATGTCTCACACTCCCTAACAGTACCTCTAAGTGAACCCATCAGGAACCAATAATCAATTCTGGTGTGGAGGTTATGGGGCGCAGAGTAGTGCGTGTATCCCCCTGCTAGCGGGGAGCAGGAGCGCCAGGCATCGAACATGTTCAGCTCCGTAAGGATATCTAGAATTGCTTCCGCTGCCTGTGTGCGGCGTCGCGGTGGACCACCAGAGCCTGGTGTAGTGTGCAATTAAAATCTCCTCCCCATATCTGCGGTATATCAGGCAACTGTCGAGCTAAAGTCAGGATATCATAATAAAATCGCGGGCAATCGTGGTTGGGGCCGTACACATTTATTATTACATAGTCCGCACCTGGCCCCCTACATCTGGACACTACATATCTACCGTTGGTGTCTGTGTGCAATTCTTCAAGCGTGAGCCGGGTTTTGGGATTGATCCAGGTTAACACCCCTCGGGCATGAGTAGTGAAGCCTGCAGCATGGAATGTGCCTCGAATCCTGTTCCTAAGCTGCGGGAGACTTGTCACAGGGAGATGTGTCTCCTGCAGCAGCGCTACATCAATATTGTGCCTATTGAGATATGACATGACCTTTCTGGTCTTGCGCTGGTTATTAAGGCCTCTAATGTTCCACGTCAGGAACCTCAGTCTAGTCCCCATGTCTTATAGTAGTGCGATAAGCGCCATGCAGCCAGTGCATCTTCGGCAATCATTCAAGGTCATGATCACAATGTGCTGCTGTCTGCATGAATCCCCTGGTGTCTGTGCCTCATACCAGTTTGTCAAACTAAACCAATTAGACAAAAAAAAAAACAATACCTAAACTCACATCAGTCCCTTCCACCCACCACCCACGCCATGCTATCCCCAACTGAGCATAGTCAAGATTCCCCTCCCCCCTCCCAGTCCCCAAATAGATGTGTCTACCAACCATGCAGTGAGTGACACGCAGGGGCGGATGTTACCTAAGCACTGCGATTATCCATCAGCGGTAATCCACATATTTATCAAAATGGCATGTCAATCAACTTTCTAGGAACATTTAACTAGTTATCATACTTTGGCATAGAATATCAGAACTACCCGCAACCATGAATCTGGACATTTCTCCATAGGGCTGTCACCATACTGTTACAATAATTATAACAACAAGCAAGAAGATATATCTGTCCCCTCCCAGGAGCATCTGAGGTACTGTTACTTGCGCTGAGCTCTGGCAATTGCTCCCTGTCGCACTCCATCCGCCAGCCTTCTGGTGTCCTTCTGGGGAGATCGGCGCGGTAGCGCCCGGAGCGCCGGGCCCCACCTTGTTCGGATAGCCGCTATTCAAGTAGAATGCAGAAAAAAGCTGGGAGCATTACAATGTCAGAGTTCTAGTCATTGTCTTCAAGGGAGCTCCCCCGCGCTTCAGCCTCCGCCGCAGTTGCACCCTCCAGCTTCGACTCCTGCTTCGACTTTTTGAGTAAGTCCTTCAGTGCTTTTTGCAGCGTCTTCGGATCAGTGAAAATGCGGTAGGAGCCATTCAGATTTACCCTCAATTTGGCCGGATACAGCATGGCATATGTGATGTTATGCCCCCGAAGCTGCTTTTTGAGTGGATTAAATTGGCGTCTCGCGTCTTGTACCCTTGCTGTAAAGTCTGGGTAGAGTGATATGGCAGAGCCCTCATAGCGGAGTTAACCGAGTTCTCTGGTTCGTCTCAAAGCTGAGTCTCGATCCCGATAATTAAACAATTTAGCAATCACAGGTCGCGGTTGGGCACCCGGGGCAGGCCTCGGCCCCAATGTACGGTGAGCTCTTTCGATCACAAACATATCTGAGAATGTCTGGCGGCCCAGCAAAGTGATTAGCAGCTTTTCTGTGAATTGTTCCACATTACCCATCGGGGTCGTCTCCGGAAGGCCCGTTATGCGTAGATTGCTGCGGCGAGAGCGAGCCTCTAAGTCCTCTGTTTTATCTTGGAGGTCCGTGATAGTTTTAGCCATTTGCCTCTGCACTAGGTCTGTTTCGGTCTGGGCCTCTTCAATCTCCGTGATCCTTCGCTCCGCCATGTCCGTTCATTCTGCTTGTTTGTCGAGTCGTTCCGACATCCTATCCATGCGGTATACCAATGAGTCGATCTTCCCATCCATAATCGTCAGGCTTTTCTGTATTGTGGCAACCATTTGTTTCACTTCACTGGTCTCCTCCGAGGTGTCCGCTCTAGTGTCCGCGGAGCGTGCCCTATCCGTTTCTTTTTGTCTGGTGGTTTTAGCGTCAAACGGTAGTTTGGTCTGTGTTTTATCTACTCTGCCCATGGTGTCGTCTTTGGGTTAGGCGAGTCCACAGGCGTCAGCTCAAGGGGCAAACGCGGCGCTCCGGCGCAATCCCGGCTATGCTCAACAAGTGTGGGAAGTGGACTGGGACAAAGGACCTCCCCCGCAGGCTAATCGGATGGGGTATCTGCTTTCGTCGGTCACAGTGGCTCCCTGGTTGAGAGGCTGCAGTTAAGGGCTCGTAGTTAGGGCGCTGCCAGTAGGTCCACAGAGCCCCTCAAGCCGGGTCTCCACCTCAAGGTCCTCTTCGGTCAGTGGGTACTGACCCTGCAGGAGCAGGTAGGGGTCTCATTGCCAGGTAGCGTGTGGTGCGCAGGAGGCCCAATGTGTACCAGCGCCTCTTGATACCAGGCAGGCAGTCCGTGCGCGCAGACGGGGTGCCCCCCCGTGCGGTCCTCCCGCTGTCCCGTAGGAAGGGTGGTATGCAGACTCACCAGGCATAAGAAATGCGCATTCCTCCCCGTGGGCGTAATAGCTCAGGCAATGGGGCTGCAGCGTCGGTGATTACTCTGCGCTCCTCTCCAACAGCGCCGGGCCAATTCGACTTGGGAGGTCACAGCAGATCAGTGGCGCCATGCAGTGAGTCCGCTTCAGCAGTCAGTACCCAGGGGCTCTCCCATCGTCTGCGGGCTCCAGCAATACTTGGACAGCTACCTCGGTAGCAGAAGGTATAGATCTGCGTGTGGCCCCAGAGAGAGGGATAGCGCGCTATGCGGTGCGCATTCCCCCGTGGCGGCGTAGAGAAAACCGGATCAACAGGCGACTCAGTCGCGTCGGTCTTCAGGCTGTGAGGCACCACCCCCGCAGCAGTGGGGCAACAGCGGCCAGTAAAGGCGAGTGTCTGCGGGCGAACTTCGGCTCCGGCAGGGGTCCAGTACCTTTGTGAGGCAGGAGCGTGCAGCCCGATCTCCGGGGCGCCGCCAAGTCGTCAGCGAGAGGCCGCCGAGCGCACGGCCGCCATCGCACTCACCCCTCCGATCAGGCCGCGCCTTAAGTTGTGGTCGTTGCGGTCGTTCTGCTGAACCCAGAGGACCGCGATCAACAGCCCTGCCTCTGGAGAGTAAATCCCCGTCGTTTTTGTCTAGGTATGTGTGTCGATTGCCAGGATAAATTCAGTGTGGCGCCGATGACTCGCGGAGCTCTTTCTCTACGCGGCCATCTTGCTTCGCGGCAAGCTCCGCCCCCCCGAGTTAGCTGCATAGTTAAGGCAACTGTGTTTGTCTAATAGTGCAGTGTGCTCTCTTCGAGTACGTGTCAACTGAACCTGGTGGGCGAGGCTCTGTAAAGCACGGGTCTCATGCCCGAGCACGTCACTCTGAAGTATTGTTATGTCCCTGTCCAATTGGCGGCTCATTTTCCAGGTGGTGCCTATACACTGTCTCCTTATTGCAACCTTAAAGGCATCCCACTCTATTAGACTGGACGACGCAGTGCCAGTGTTTCAAAGTATTCAGAGATGGCAGTGTCCAAGAAAGCACAAAAGGGGGGGGGTCTTCCAACATCGGCTGTAATCCCTATGTGGGAATAGGAGTGGGTTGCGTATCCTAGTTGAATGGTAACTGTTGGGGATTATGTAAGGCCTAGATAATCAGTGCAGGTGACACATGGAAGAAAATCTGGTGAGCTAATGATGCGGTCAATGCGGACATGCAAGCCATGGGGAAACGAGTAAAAGGAATAAACCGTGAAAGTGGCGTTGCGTGTGCCCCAGATATAAGCCAGATGTCCATGTCCTAGCTAGTTTGTGAAGTTTTGAGCATTCGTTGTGGCAACTGTGTGGGGGAGGGGAGGAAAGGAGCCGTCCAGGTCAAGTCGAAGCACACTATTTAAATACCCTCCCAGGTGTCGGGGTAGTTCACTCCAAGCCGATAGGACATCAGACAGTTTGGCCTAGAATGTCGTCTGATCCGTGTTGGGGGTGTATATGCTTCCCAGTACTACATGACCGCTGTCCAGTCTACGTCTGATAAAAACATACCTGCCTTCCGGTTCAATGCTGGTAGCCCCTGCCTGGAAGGGAACTCCAGGTCTGATCCACACCAGTACCCCTCTCGCATATGTAGGAAAATTAGTAGAGAACACATGGCAGTGCCTCTGTAGCTTAATAGCCTAAGAGGTGAGTAAGTGGGATTCTTGTAAATAGGCAATGTGGAAGTTGCGGCGGCGCAGGTACGAGTATACAGCTTACCTGTGAAAGGGGTGTGTATGCCTCGAATGTTCCATGTTATTACGTTGGTGCTAGCCATATCTTCAATTGGGGCACACTAAGGGGCTTGACCATGAAGGGTAAGGATCAATCTTTGTGCGTATTGGTAGGGTGCAGGCAAAAGGTCCAATCATCAAACTCGAATAAGAAAGCTACAATATTCAAATACAAAATACCATTGAGGCGGATCAGCAACATGCGTCCGTCCAATCTGTGCAACGTTGCACACAAGAAATACATGACTAACCGAGTAGTTTAAGTCAAAGCTTGGGGTCAGGCGAGTGAGACCCCCCTTACGTGCTATGTCGTATGTGACACCTTACAGGGTTGATTGTAGTGCCAACGTTAGAAATAACTTAGCCACAGTGTATGTTTCGTAAGGCAGTTCGTCCAATAAATGCACTGTGTAAAGAAATAGTGAGAGTATGAGAGTAACGTGAGAGTGAAGAAGGGGGGAAGGGGGAAAGAAGGAGAAGGGGGGGCGATGTGGGAGGGGGGAAGGCAGGAAGGTAAGAGGAGAAGCCTCTGTCATTAAACCAGGTAATAGCTAACATGTAATGTGTAGTGGCTGGCATGAGGTCACTGTGTCATAGCTGGTGGGAGATGATGAATAGGGAGAGTATCAGCAGGAGATCAGTGACTTCAGATGAGGTCATCAACTGTTTGCGGTATCACTTCCGGTGACCAATGTCTGATTTGGAAGGCCAGGTGGCAGACGAACTGTCCTCTCTAGAAGAGCCGACCGGTTCCCTGTCAATTTCAGAGTGGATCACAGTGTCTCGCAAGGTGACAGCCATCTGCAAGGCATGTCGTCGCTCCTGCTGTGCTCCTTTCTAAAGGCAGGGATTGCTCTATGGGAATCATATACAAAATAACGATGGACTCGGATGCAGCTCCAAGTAATTACCAGTGGCTGAGTTTATTTCAAGCATTCCATCCATCACTTTTTTTGTATACTTCGAAACCCTTGAACTGAGGCTGGGATTCTTCAGTTTGCCCTGGGCCGGCTCGGTGTTGCAGAGGCCGCCCCCCGAAGGGGCCAGCGCCATAACCGACGCCGAGCCCTGTAAGAATCTGGTTCTGGGCGCCCTAAAGCGCCCAGAAGCAGAACAAGGTAGCCCCCGCGCCCTCCCCACGAGCACCAGAAAGGCGCCAGGCCCCCGTCCAATGGGGGGGCCTGGCGAGATACAAATCCCCCGATGGGATACAACACCTGCAAGGCGGGAAAGGTTGGGGGATATAAGCCGCCGCTCCCCTAGGTAGCTCCTAGCATCGTGGAGCAGGGGAGCGGCGCACTCCGGATTCTTGACGACTCACCTTTCTGGACTCATCGTTCTTCGGACAGGCGAAGCTCTGCTGGTCGACGCGCCCTATCAGCAAAGCCAGTGACTAGGGGTGCGCCCGCTCGCAGCCTGGGACACGGCGCTCCAAGACGCTGCCTTCTTCACACCGGAGGTTGTCCCTCTTCCGGTGGCGGTGAGGAGGCGGGTTGCTAGAAACTGCTCGGGAACCATCTCCCGTGACTGAAGGAAACAGCGAGAGCGGCCCCCCTCCCCCGGAGATCTATCTGCTCCCACTTGTTGGCCTCAACAGTGCGTGCGGCCCGGAGAGCGATCCAGCTCCCATCCTTGCCGCCTGCACACCCCCGCAGACGCTGCCTTCGGCACACCGGAGGTTGTCCCTCTTCCGTTGGCGCCCGTTTTTTTCTGCAGTGCGTGCGGCCCGGAGAGCGATCCTGCTCCCATCCTTGCCGGCTGCACACCCCCGCAGACGCTGCCTTCGGCACACCGGAGGTTGTCCCTCTTCCGTTGGCACCCGTTGGTCTCAGCTTTCCGTTGGCGCCCGTTTTGGCAAGTGTGTGCGTGGCTTTCAGCAGTGCGTGCGGCCCGGAGAGCATCCAGCACACATCTTTGCCGGCTGCACGCCCCCGCAGACGCTGCCTTCGTCACACCGGAGGTTGTCCCTCTTCCGTTGGCGCCCGTTGGTCTCAGCCTTCCGTTGGCGCCCGTTTTGGCAAGTGTGTGCGTGGCCCTCAGCAGTGCGTGCGGCCCGGTGAGCATCCAGCTCCCATCCTTGCCGGCTGCACGCCCCCGCCTGCTCTCTAACTCTTCCGGTTTGGAGAATCCCGCTACCGGAGCACCGGCCGGCCGTGGCAGCATAGCCCCAGGCGAGAGCTGCGGTGTTTTTCGTGGCAGCTAGGGGGGAAAGGCTGCATTCGGGACTGCCCACAGGAAGCTTCCGGGCCGGCGGAATCGGCAACATTGTTGCAGTTGCCTAGCCCCACCCAGCC
Organism: Calotriton arnoldi; assembly: GCA_963921515.1. NCBI lineage: Eukaryota > Metazoa > Chordata > Amphibia > Caudata > Salamandridae > Calotriton > Calotriton arnoldi. The sequence goes on from CAWUFW010000501.1 coordinate 3,061,700, forward strand.
CCTCGAGTCACGGGGCATTAAAGGAGCTACTGTTTGTCTGCATGATTGAAGTGGAGAGGTTCGTGCTGGTAGAGTGGTTGGCGGCCAACAAGCATTGGCAAACCAGCATCCAGCAGGCTGCAGGTAAAGGAGTGCAGGCAGCCAGGAGAGGCAAGGTCACCGGCCAGAAGCTAATTACAGCAAGTGTATTTGGTGCATAGGAGAGCGGCAGAACCCCGCTCAGAAGCACGTGCCATGGAAAGTCAAGACGCAGGGGGGCAACCAGAGGATCTAAATGAGCTACTGAGGAAAATTCGGGCTGCATCAGTGGTCCATGGGACCAGCTGGCTGCAGCCACACTTGGACCACAACGAAGGGGATGGCGCAAGTGACCAAGGAATGGGGGACGCCACTGCACCGGCACCCAAGAGAAGTCAGAGGGTGGCGCCCAAACCACCCCAAGAAAAAGCACCCTGGAAGAGAACCCAGAAGAAGGACCTGCCGCCTGTAGCCAACCCGGCGACGGCAGGAGCCAACAGCGACGCCAGCAGCACAGCAACAAGGGGTGAGCACGTTAATGCAATTGTACAGGAATGCTTGAAATCAATGGCACCCCTGTTGCTCAAGGGGCTGGGGTCACAGGGGGCTGAGAACGCAGGGACGCAGGCTACAGAGGTGGTATCTGGGCTACCCTGGCACTTGATAGACCCAGGTTGCGCACGCCAAGAACGTTTGCAAGGGCAGGCCTTACAGGGGGAACGGGGGGAGCTAGGATCCCCCGTAGTGGCATGGGGCTGCGCAAGCACAACAAACGATCCAGCTAGAGGGGTTTCGGCGGCAGAGGCTTATGCCAGACCCTCGCCAGGTCCGGCGTCAATGACCACAAGGGCCACAGGTTTGGCGAGTCTTATCCCCTTGGCAGTGAAGGAAAGGATATGGAGAAAAGAATTTATCTACATCTTCTTCCTGCTAGAGATACAATTAGATGGTTTGGATCTGACGGTCTGTGATAAAAAGGATGAGGATAGAAGGGAAAGGCGTAGGGAGAGTAGGGAAAGGAATTTCGATTACTGGCTGGACGCGTTTAGAATAATGGCGTGCATAATAGTTGAAAAATTCCCGCACTGCGCGGCAGACTTATGGTTATATGAGGCCAACATCCATGGGGCACAAAGGCAGTTTCCAGGGGATGCATGGTTGGAATATGACAAAGGTTTCAGGTTAAAGATGCAGAGGCACCCAGAAATGGAATGGAACGAGGAGGATGTGTCTGGCTTTATACATAAAATGATGGTAGCTAAAGAAGTGAAGACGTGGGCAGGGAAAAGTGAGCAGCCCTTTCGGGGGTCCTTCTACAAAGGGAAGGGCAAGTCCTTTCATAGACCCAAACAATTCAACACATGGAAACACCCCCCCTCCAGCGGGTCATCAGCGATCTGCTGGAAATACGACGCCAACGAATGCACTTGGGGTTCTTCGTGCAAATTCCAACACATATGTTCCATCTGTGGGGGGGGGGGGGCACCCGGCGGCGGGATGCCGACGCAAAAAGGAACATAAAGGGGACAAGAAAGATAAGAAAAGAAAACAGTAACATAGGCAAAGAAGTTTTGGGGGACCCAAAGGGGCTACACAACTACCGGCTAGCCAGGTCTCCTATCAACGCACAGCAACTTCGCAGGCTAGCCAACAAATATCACAACAAAACAGATGCAGCAGTATTAGTGAAAGATTTTGAGGAGGGGTTCATCATACCATTTAAAGGCCCACTTCCACTAGACGGGGCAAACAACCTAAAATCGGCACTACAACACCTGGGTGTGGTCCGCAAAAAACTGGAAAAAGAGAAATCCTTGGGTAGGATAGAGGGCCCCCTGCCACCACATTTGCAAGAGGGTTTGGTAATCTCACCACTGGGGGGGGTGCCCAAAAAGGAGCCGGGACAGTTCAGATTAATCCACCATCTTTCCTTCCTTGAGGGGACATCAGTAAATGACGGGATATATGCAGAGGCTTGCTCAGTGGGATACGCTACAGTCGACGATGCCATTGACTTAGTAAGGTCAGCTGGCCAGGGGGCACTCGTGGCTAAGGCAGATATTGAGTCCGCCTTCCGCCTCCTTCCAGTACATCCGTCCAGTTTTCACCTTTTGGGTTTCAAGTGGGATGGGGTCCTGTACATCGATAAAACCATGCCTATGCGGTGCGCGGTGTCTTGCGCATATTTCGAGCAGTTCAGCACCTTCCTGGAATGGGCCCTGCACGACAGGCACCCCGTGGGGGAGAAACTTCACTACCTAGATGATTTTTTTGTTCACAGGCCCGCCAGGTCGGCAGAATGTAGCGACACACTGGCGGCATTCCAGGAGTTAGCTGGGGAGTTAGGGATCCCTCTGGCAGCAGAGAAGACGGTAGGACCTGCCACAAAGATCACATTCCTGGGGATAGAGCTTGATTCAGTCGCAGGAACAGCCCGGTTACCAGAAGAAAAAGTGAGAGAGTTCAGGGAGGAGGTAAAGGGCCTATGCGGCCGCAACAAGGCAACACTCTGCGACCTCCAACGGTTGATTGGCAAACTCAACTTCGCAGCAAGGGTAATCCCCGCAGGTAGAGTTTTCGCCAGGCACCTCACTCAGCTAACAGCAGGTCTCACACACAAACACCACCACGTCCAGCTTGGGGCGGGGGTCAAACAGGACTTGCTCATGTGGGATACATTCTTGGCTAAGTTTAATGGTGTCATAATCTGGAGAGAAGGCTGGGTGACAGCTAGGCAGCTAGCCCCGTTTACAGATGCTTCAGGGAGCACGGGCTTTGGGGCAATCCTGGGCAATAAATGGTGCACAGGCCAATGGCCAAACAGATGGCACAAGCAGGGCATCACCGGCAACATAACATTCCTATAACTGTTCCCCATAATAGTGGCCTTAACAGCCTGGAAGCAAGAGCTGAGGAACATGAAACTGACGCTGTGGTCAGACAACAAGGGGGTGGTGCAGGCTATCAATAGGGGATCGGTGAGGTGCCCTGACACGCTAAGACTAATGCGGCAATTGGTTAAATTGCAGCTGGAAGGGAACGTGGACCTGAAGGCCCGGCATGTACCAGGGGTGGAGAACGCAGTGGCGGACGCCCTGTCAAGAGTGCAGATGAGCAGATTCAGGGAATTGGCCCCGGGGGCGGACAAGGTAATGACCCCCTTCCCAGAACAGCTGTGGGGCCTGGCGGGATAGACTTATCAGCATTAGTAAACCAAGCCCTTGCCCCAGAAGCGGCCAGACGGTACAAAAAATACGCAGTGACAGTGTTGCAGATAGGGGGCATACAGACACTGGAGAACATGGGCGAGACACGAAGAGCAGTTGAGCAATTTATCCTATGGGCATTCACCAACAAGAAGTCCAGATCATGGGCACAGGCCCACTTGGCGGCTGTGGCCCATTTCACGAAGATACACACAGGACAGGACCCCACTGCATCCCTATACCTCAAAGCGGCGATGAAAGGGTGGAGGCGGGCCGAAGGAGAAAAGGCAGACAGCAGGCGTCCAATAGATTTCACAAGATTGGCCCAGCTTATGGACACACTAAAGGAATGTACAAGGGACATCTTTGAGCTACACCTGTTTAGGGCGGCCTTCTCCACAGCATTCTTTGGAGCCTTTCGAATCAGTGAGCTAGTGGCACCCAGGAAAAGTGGACCGGCAGGGCTGTGTCTACAAGCCACTGATGTCCGACCCAGGACAGCCTTGGTTGAGATATAACTAAGGAGGTCAAAAACGGACCAGGCCGGCAAGGGAATGGTATTACAGCTCAAGTGCTTCAAAAATCACCGATACTGCGCAGTATGCTGCTTGTTCACATACATGGGGGCATGCCTGTCAGGTGACGGCCCGTTTTTCAAACATCAGGGTGGGAGCCACTTAAGCAAGTTTCAATTCACAACAGTGATGCGCCAGGCCCTCGCTAAAGCCGGGCTACCCCCAGCGGCGTTTGGCTCCCACTCTTTTAGGATTGGCGCAGCAACATCAGCGGCACAATACGGCATGTCCGAAGCAGGGATACAATCAGTAGGCAGATGGCGGTCCCGGGCATACAGGTCCTACATCAGGCCCCAGTTACTGTAGAGCCCTCCGGCTGGGCAGCAGAAGGGGCTGTAACAGGGGGAGGAGCGCAGCCACCAGCACAAGAGACCGCTTGACATTTGTGACCATTGTTTCAGCAGGAAAACGCCCCCGCCTGGGGTGGGTAGTGGGCCACTCGTTCGTGTCCAGGATGCAGACTTGGTGGCAGCAGGGGGGCCACAGACCAACAGAAAGACCAGTGAGCACATGCATCCGCTGGCTGGGGCAACAAGGGATGAGATGGAATCAGCTGCCGGCGGCCCTCCAGAACCTACAGGCGGACACAGCCTGGCACCCGGACATTTTGATAATACACCTTGGAGGTAACGACCTTGCACAGAGGGGAAGGAAGGCCCTCCTTCAGGTCATCCAGGTGGACCTCCAAGTGCATCCAAGTGCTTTGAGAGTACAACCATCATATGGTCTGAAGTGATTAGTAGAATGCAATGGCGGGGAGCCGAGTCGCACAAGGCAGTCGATAACTCAAGGAGGAAGCTGAACATCGCAGTTAACAAATTTTGTAAGACCAACGGCCTGGAAAGCATCAGGCATGGGCTCATCCACCCGGGCCGCCCGGAACTGTATGGGCAGGATGGGGTGCATCTATCGGAGGAAGGGTTGCGGGTCTTCTGGGATAACCTGTGTGGAGCAATGGCCCTGGCAGGTTGCAAGTAAAAAAGAAAAAAAAAAGAAAGAACCAGACCTAAGGAGATCGGGGGAGCCGCAGGAAGACGTTGGCCTCCCTGACGGCGTGGCGGAGAAGTAATGGTACAATGGTTGGCTAGGGAGACACACCGACAGGGCGGTGTGTAGGAGGAGGGCCACTCACTTTGGGATGCCGCACGGCAGGGTGAGTTGGCTGAGCAAAGGAGGGGGTAGCAAACGGAGATGGCACTCGCAGCCCAGACCCCGCCGGACGGCAGGGTACAAATGAGATGGACACAGTAGCGAGTTGGGGCCTAACTCCGGGGGAGAAGCTACCCCCCACACGCAAAGGGCGTGGAGACCAACCAAACGATGGTCCCAGAAGGGACAAGACAAGAGAAAGGACTACAAAGAACTAACGAAAGAACTTTCGGTGCCATTTACGAACTGGGGATGTACATACAATGTACCGCAAAATAATATGTATGACATGCTAAGGATATGATTTATGACCCGAAATATGACAGTTCGCAAATGATAATTATGACCAGGGGTCATACGAATTATGACCAAGATGAGTTATGTATGTAATCCTAATAAACTGCGGCCAACAACGACCACTATAATCACAACGCATGTTGGCTGTTTATTAGGGAACACAAGGTTGGCTTGTTTGTGGGGCATGTACACTGGAATGGGCGCAGTGCGGGGGTTATCAGGAGATCAGTGACGTGTACTTTCTTGCCATTTCTCCCGAAATCAACATTTTGGTGTGGTATCCGAATGGGTCTGGCCTCGGTCGACGGGGGAGTTCTAGCAGGGTGCATCAATGTTCTTCAGTGCTCGGCTCCACCCCAGCACTACATTGTTTGATGTTCAGAGATAAAATATTCTCTGATTGGAAAGGTTTTCTTTCATTCGTACAGTGGATTTTCTAGTCTCTTTGAATTGGTCTGGTGTAGCTTGTGCAAACGTTTTTTTATTTTGTAGGGTGGCCATGTAGACATTGGAACCACTTTATCATTGAGACTTGGTGGTTAATGCAGACCTGTAATTATTTCCAAGATAAATATACAAATACATTTTTTAGTTGCAGAGTATAAAAATATTGTTCTTAAATCTTTTATTTGTACCACCCGATGAACGGTTAAGCTGTACTTCTGCTGAGTAATTCTCTTTGGACCACATGAGCCTTCATTTTTTTGTGTAAATAACATTAGACTTCATAGAATGTGTTCTGCCTTATTTTGAACATATGCCAGGTTCAGTGGTAAAAAGCTTCCGATCGCTGGGAGAAGAAACCCAGGAGGTATACCAATGTAAAGAATTTTGTAAAAATCACTTAAAAGTATAGCAATTCCACCCTATAATTTGTAAGAAAATTGCTTGCGTCACTAAAGCCACCAGTCACCATGGCTTGTTTGAATTTCCTCCCATGACTCTTTGATCATGTGCCTGTTTTATTCTACAACTACCAAGGCGTTTCCCCAAAATAAAAAATGTCTGAAGCAAAAATAAAGATTATTTTGAGAGTTACAGCATTAGCAATGTAAAGCGAATAAAAATAACCCTTAAAATTAGGTATGTAAATGTAAAGTCATATCTAATTGTGAGACAAGTTTGTTTTGTTATATTAGTAGCTAAGCCTGCTGCCTCTGTGACATTTTGATGGCAGTTTATCCAAGTGTGCATTTCGTTGTTAAAGACCAACACTCACGTATTGCTGCATGGCAGTGGCAATAAATACATCAGAGTAGATTTTACGAGCTAAACTGAAAGCCCAGTTGTACTTCTGCTTCAACAGAAGCATATCATGCATGGTTGTTTTTTGTACTTGAACTGTGACTTAATTGTTTTCAAGAATATATGCGATTTCATGAATGGGGTGCGATTCTATAAGACGTCCATGGGGGTACTGGTGGAAAATGATAATACATAAAATATAACGAATATCAACACATCTAACTGTGTATTTCAAAGGGCAAACATCCCTGGTTAACGTAGTTGGGTATATTTTGCTATTTTTGTTACAATACTTAACTAAGGTGTTCATTATGTCACGGAAACATTTAATTTGAGGTTGGATTACAAAATATATGCTGGGGTGAGCCTTTTGGAAGAACCACACATGCTCATGGCTGATGTAGATGCCTGCTTGTCAGGCTGAATAATCAGCGGTCTATCATTGGCAGTGCAGCCAAATGATCTAATCCAGTGGTTCTTAAACGGTGGTCCGGAGACCCCTTGGGGTCCATGACGCCGGGGTTCAGGATTTCAATAATGATTCATTGGGGGGTCCCCAGATTCCAGTGAGGATTAAAGTGGGTGTCTACACAAGTCAAAGGGTTAAGAACCAACTTGGAGAGCCGGTGTACATAGATATTAAATAACATGGAGCACAGTAAAACCCCTGAAGAACCTTGCATTAAACTGCCACCCTCTTAAACTTGAAAGGAGAGAGAACATGAACGTCTGCAAACTGCCTTGAAATGCCGATTGGGACCACTCTAATTCCCAAATCTGCTACAGCATCGTCTACAGTGTCGAATGCGGTAGAAAAGTGAAACAGAACCCCTCCCCATTATCCAATATTGCCCTGATGTCATCCATTGTGGTAGCCAGTACAGTTTACATTCTTTCAACTGCTTGAAAAGTTCAATGCCAAGAGTCTAAGGCATGGAAATGTGATAGTTGTTTAGCCACAAGGTTTTCTTGAATTTTACTCGTGGTTAAAAGGGGAGTTATTGGATGACAGTTTTTAACACCACTCCTGTCGAGGTTAATATATTTCGACATAGGAAAATGGCTCCTACATTCCAGATGTTGGGATCCACTCCAGTAGTCAGTGAGCAGTTTATAAACTCTGACACTGTTGCTGATGAATCAGGCTAGAGATTCAGTAACTGCTGCAGGATATTGATTGTTGCGGATTCGTACTTAAGCCTAGATGCAGCTTAAAGAAAGCTGATGAATTTCATATGTTTATACCATGTACGAAGGTAGGTACATGTTGGAATGCAATTATTTAGAAACTAAGCAATAACACTTAGATGGACATAATTATCAATGCTTTAAAAAATTGTATTTGGTGTAGAGGAAAATGTAGACATCTATATGCCAGGCAATGTTTTTTGCTATTGTCATACCTTGTCTTTGTATTGCTAACCATTAGATTGAACCTGAAACCTCTAGCTCGAAATACTGGCAGTCACCTATGTGTAATATTTATGATGTTGAAAAGGCAATCTATTGAACAAAGGCCCTCAATAGTAAGGAGAAGTAATTACGGAGGCCGTTTTCAGAATGTTTGGCCCATGTAGGAACATTTTCAATTAATCTGGATTTAATAAAACATTTCAAATCACCTGCGAGGGTCTCAAGGCGCTGGAGTTGCTAGTTGCTTCATGGTGATATGTCATTTGAACAGGCAGGTCTTGGGTCCTTTCCTGAATTCCTGGAGTGATGAGCGGTCATGAGGTGGAAGGGAAGGTCGTTCCAAGCTTTGGCCGCTAGGTGTGAGAAGGAGTGTCCTCCGCTGTTGCCTTGGTGGATCCGCGAATTGTCTGCGTGGAAGAGGAAGGCTGATCGTAGGTGTCTGGGCCAAGTTCAGCATTCCACCATGCGTCATTCCATGGAGCAGTGTTGTTCCCAAAGATGAGCACTTCCATCTTGTCCGAGTTGAGTTTGAGGCATTTGTCCTTCATCCAGTCGGGGACATTCATCATACATCTGTGGAAGTTGGCTCTGGTGGTGGAGGGGTCTACTGACAGCGAGAAAATGAGCTGGATGCCGTCGGCATAGGAGATGATGTTGATTTTGTGCTATCTGATGGTGTTGGCCAGGGGTGTTATGTACGTGTTGAAGAGGGTGAGGCTGAGGGACAATCCTTGAGAGACGCCGCAGATAGTCTTCTTGGGTTCCGAGGTGAGGTATGAGGCAATCCATTTGAGGGCATCTCTCTGGATTCTGATGTAGTGGAGTCTGTTGATCAAGATGTGATGAGAGAAGGAGTCAAAAGCGGCTGACAGGTACAGGAGGATGATAGCTGCCTTTTCGTCATGGTCCAGCATGGCCCTGATGTCATCAGTGGCTGCCATCAGTGCTGTCTCTGTGCTGTGGTTCGCTCTGAATCCGGATTGAGAGTGGTCCAGGAGGTTGTTGTGTTCCAGGTGTTTGATGAGTTGCTCTTTGATTGCCTTCTCGAGAACCTTCGCTGGAAAGGGGAACAGGGTGATGGGCTGGTAGTTCTTCAGTTCTGCTGTTTTGGAGGATGGTTTCTTCGGGAGGGGCCTAACTTCAGCATGTTTCCATTCCTCAGGGAAGGAGGCTGAAGTGATTGAGGTGTTCAGTACCTTTTGACCTCGCCGCCAATCGTCTTGCTTCAGAGGTTGAAGATGTGGTGGGGACAGGAGTCTGTGGGTGCTCCAGAGTGGGCGGTGTTAATGAAGGAGATTGTGGCTTGAGTTGTGAGAGGGTCCCAATGGGTAAGCAGGTTTTTGTGGGTTGTGTTCGTGGGTGTGAGCATGCTGATGCTGTCTGCTTGCTAGGGGTTGGTGTTTGAAGTTTTCGTAGATGGCTGAGATCTTGTCATGGAAGAAGTACGCTAGGGTGTCGCACAGTTCTTGGGAGGGGGTGATGTCGTTCTTGGCGGCAGCAGGGTTGGAGAACTCCTTCATGATGTCGAAGAGCTCCTTGCTGTGGTTTGTGCTGGCTTTGAATCCCTTTATGGGGTGTATGTAGAACTATTATATGTTTAAATATGGACTACAGAAATTTTATTTTATTTTTATTTTCATTTTATTAAAGTATTGAAAAGGTAAGTGTATATAGGTAGATGTAGATTTACTATTCTTGACTCTCCATTTACTTACTTTGATTATCTATATATCGTCAAGTGCATATAAGTTAAGTTATGTAAAGTTAATATATATTTGCCTAGATATACACTTACTTTGTCATATTTGGATCCTCAATATTTTAGACAGTAGATGGCTTTAGCACAATATTCTGGAGTCAGTATTAAGGTAGAACCACTGTATCATTTTTATGTATAATCGAAATCATTGCATAATTTGAAGCAGATGCATTGCTTTTTTGTAATTTATGTTCTCAAAAGAAAAATGATTAGTTTAAATTCCTCCATAGCGTGACAGTAAGATCTGCCCAATGCATTGTTAGGTTTTCCACACCACTAACCTTCTTATATTGCAGGAAAACATGGCATTTGTGATATCCATTGCTGCTTCTAATGCTGGTACGCCATTACAAGCATAAGGGAAAACTCGGGGTTCCTTGGGTGGGAAAAGTTTAGTTGACAACATCGTAGCAGGTCAGAGAGAGCCTTTTCACAATCTGTGAAAGGGTTACCAGTGAAATTGTAATTGAAAAATCTCTGCCGTCCCTACCCTACTTGAGGTATTTCTGTTGTGGTACACAGCCTGGCCTTAATATAATCAAGACAAAATGTCTGCTGATACCAGAATTAAGAGATCATACAAAAATTTCAATTAAATTCTCTCAGTTAACTTCCAACTTATATTTAACCCAAGAGTGACCGTTCAGCAGGACACACGAGGTTGTCTGTAGTACCACATGCATGTTTGCATGGAAAGTTTTGATCACAATTTCCGGCTGCTTGATGATTATTCTTTATATTTCTGCTCCAGTGGCACACCTGCAGGAAAAGTTTTTGCTGTGTCCTTACTAAACTCAACTGAGTAATGCACCCAGTAGGTTTTTCAAGACCGCGCAAACGAGGACCTGGAAGGTAATGGAAGCAATATAGACAATAAGCTGCTTACCTATCCCCATCTTCCCCATGCAGCCAGATTTTACTTGCGTTTATGTGATCTGAGTATGGACGGACACAGTGATGATTGCCTTTGGAGCGACTTCAGACTTTGCCCCCAGAGCATTGGTTCTTTTAACCAGGTTGTAGTGGTCAGATATGTCTTCCAGAACCACTAAACTGCTCCCATAAGGTATGTGGAAATTAAGATGGTGGTGGAATCAAGGGCCAGACAGCCAATATTTTACTCACTAGGGTGCCTTTCCACAACTTCAGTTAAGAGTTTGAAACTAGAATGAGTCTAAATCTAAAGGTAAAAGGTAAATGGGCAGAGGGACTAAATGAAAAAAAATAGTAAGACATATTGTTCTCCTAGTAAAATTGTAAATCAGAGAACACATCTACAGGGTTAAGCAAAATTTTTGATGGTCCAATAGATCCAAATGTGTACACGTAATTCTAAAGAACGGATTTATAAACCATTAAAACTGCTCATCAAATGGAATGAGTGGGCGCCTTGGTAGCAGTAGATATCGAAAAAGCTTTCAATACTATTGAAAGGTCACACATTTTTGTAGTGATGCATAGGATGGGGTTTGGTCCAGCCTCTCTGTGCTGGTTGGAGTTGCTATGCACTGAGCCCACAGCCAGGGTGAGATTGGGCGGTATGGTATCTACCAGATGGGTGATTGAAGTGGCCGTTATTGTTTGATCTGGATTTGTAATATTTAGCAATTGGGCTTAGGGGCGTGCTGCAGAATTGTGGGGTCAAAAATGGGAGTGTACCACTTATAGTATCTATGTATGGGGATAATATTTTTATATACCTCAGACATCACCATACTTATTTGTCAATAATGTTGACGTAATTGGAGAGATTTGGGTCGGCCTCTGGTGTAAGCGTCGAGCAGGATAAAATAATGGTCTTCCCCCTGGGTAGATTGGTAAGAGTCTCACTGCAAAAACCTACTGAATGTTTGACTGCACTGGGAGGTAGCCAGACTTATATACTTGGGTGAGCAGATAGCTCATACTCCAGATAAACAGTATGTCTCTTATATGGGTAAAGTTTTGCAGGGACTGGGAAATTTTCTTTTGGAACATGCTCAGCATAATCGGTTGTATTGCAGTCACAAAGATAATGTTGTTGCCCCTTCTGCTTATATCATCTACTGAATGCATTATGCAAGATTCCTTGATCTATTTTGTTTTCTCAAGGTTGGGTGGGCAAGAGAAGGAGGGTGCAAGTACTTGCTCGTAAGCTAGATAGAGTAGATGTGGGCTGACCATTAATATATCGTAGCTAAGCTCCAACACGAAGCCTCTTGGTGTGTAGATGCGGACAACTGGTGAGAAACTGGTGCTGAGGGGTTGTTGAGATAAGAAATCCTTTCCCGTTGGCCTGATGAGGGGTGAGAGGGTGCCTAATCATATAACTTTATAGTTAAACTGCTGCCATGTGGGAGACTGCAGTTCGTACAGTTGTGAAGCACTCCCCATTTTCTAGATCCTTATAGATTTGGTGGTTGCAGCTCTTTCGCAAAATTAGCAGAGACAGGTCTATAGCTCATACAAAAGAGGGGGGCTGTTGACGCTTGAAGACCGGTACCCAACTGGTAATTTAATATCATTTGAGGAGGCGCAACTCTAGTTTGGGGTAGGACCCGGCAGTTTCTGGAATGCGCAAACATATCCAGAATGGCTAAGAAAATTTGGCTGGGGTTCAATGCTGCTCCTCCAGCTTCCACAATTCTAATTGCACTTCTAGAAATGGGCAATGCCATGCATACTGACAAATAAGGAGTGGGACTTATCCCGGGAAAACGTGAAATGAATATCAAGTAACACCAGGTTCCAAGTGACGTACTTTACTTGGCTCCACCCCACTTACACGACCCCTCTATGAATGCATAGAATTTATCCTGATAGATCATCGACATACCTAACATGTGGAGAGGTTAGGACCAACTTCCTTCAGATGACGTGGATCTGTGAGCATTTAAAAGCATGTTGGCAAAATTTGGTGCCTTAATTAACCAGAATTAATACTTGAAATATGACACTTCTAAGCCTATAGTTTTTGCTGTTTCTCGGTTTCTAAATGCAATGTGGCGAAGGAGAAGGGTTTCCTTCATAAGGAAATATAATTAAATGATAATAGCCTGATTGCAGTACTAATATAAGAGCCCAATGCTTAGACCACTCTAATGGGAATTTGCTTTTAAATTTTTAAGTAGTTACGCGACCCCCAGCATCAATGTAGATTTTTCTTCTTTTTTTCTGTTTTTTTGTTGTTGTCTTTTAATTGGAACTTGTTTTTTATCTATTTATTGCAACATTACTGTGTTGTCCTTTGCTCAGGGCCTGTTTAGTTATACTAATGAACCGACCAACTATAGGGAATCCCAGTCCTATGTGGTTTTCTCCATGTACTTGCAATTGTATGGATGTATTCAAATTTTTTAGGAAATTTATGTCACGATGTGTATCCATAACCCTTCTAATGGAAGTGGTTTTATTTTCAGGTTGGAATGTTTTAAATCCAGAATGTAGTTTTACTGATCTTTGTATACTTTTATGGTCCTAGTGACCGAAATAAAGGTTTTTGAACTAATGAATGAATACTATTCCTTTTGTACTCTCAATATGACATTGTCTTCTTAATCTTACACCCAGGCCAAAGGGGCTGAAGGTCAAATGTAAATTTGCTTCACTAGGATTGGTGTTGACCAATCGCTGTATTGCTGTTCATTGGTTTGGGTCGCATGGCCTTTCTCTGGCATCCTGGGAGAGAGATCTCTTGAAGTGGGCTATTGCAGAGGAAATTAGGATCACAATGGTCAAAACAGATGCTAAGCTCCAAGAAGATTTTCAATAGCGGTCCTCCATGCTTAATATGTTGATGATGGGGATAGGGGCCAGCAGAAAAATTGATATTGTGGTTGTATGATCTGTAGTGAAATTACAATGACCCCTGTGATTATTGTTATGGTTATGTTATGCATATTTGTATGGCGCTCTAATTATCTGTGACGATATCCAGGTGCTTCGCAGGTGGGTAGGCGGCGGTCTTGCAAGGAGAATTTATTTGAAAAGCCAGGTTTTCAGCTTCTTGCAGAATTCAAGAAGTGATGAGAAGGCTTTGATGTGCTGTGAAAGGTCGTTCCATGCTCTGGGGGAGATGGAGAAGGTGCGAGCTCCTTCTTGTTTTTTGTGTATGAGAGGTACATGTGCTAGTGAGAGTCTGGCTGAGTGGAGGAGCGTGGAAGGTTGGTGGAAGTGTTTGCGGCTGTTGAGGTAGGCAGCGCCTATGTTGTGTAGTGCCTTGTATGTCTGTGTGAGGAGTTTGAACAAAGTATGTTTGTGTATGGGGAGCCAGTGAAGTTCCTTCAGGTGTGGAGTGATGTGGGTGCAGTGTGGTAGGTTGAGGACGAATCTTGCTGCAGCGTTTTGGGATGGCTTGGAGCCTATTTAGGAGCTGTTTAATAATTCCAACGTAGATTGCATTGCTGTAGTCAAGTTTGCTGGTTATTCAGGCCCCAATGACTGTTTTTTCCTGGTAGCCACTTTAAGATTTCTCAGGATATGGAAACAGGTGGAGGTCACCAAGTTTACTTGGGTTGCCATGTTGAGTTTGTCGTCTAGGATGATTCCTAAGTTTCTGGCGTGGGTGGTGGAGTATTGTGTGGAACGGAGGTCTGCCGGCCACCAGATGGAGTTCCAAGCAGAGGTCTTTCTTCCGAAAATCACAACTTCTGTCTTGTCTGAGTTGAGCTTGAAGCAGTTGGATCTCATTTGGTGGCTACTGTGGTCATGCAGGTAACAAAGTTGTTTTTTGTCACTAGAGCCTTGTCCGTCAGGGAGAGTATCAGTTGGGTGTTGTCTGTGTAGGAAAGAATGTCGATGCCGTACGATCTGATTTTGTCGGCCAGTGGGGTCATGAAGATGTGATGATAAAGTCAGACTGGGAATGATCCTCGGGGAACTCTGCTTTTTTGTTTGATTTTTTTTTTTTCATGCCGCCTGTAGTATGGTTTATGTTTAAATATATAAATACATTTGTAAAAAATAAAATAAAAGTCAAAAGTGAAACTGCTGCTGGAGTAATCGAAGTCTGTCCTGCCATTGTTTTAGAAAATCAAGGCTAGTTTTAGTTTTAGAAATGAAACCTTTTGACCTACAGATTAGCTACAAGGAAAATAAATAATATTTTATGGTGAACAAGTTTAAAATGTGCTTACTAACACAGAGAGAGCCTTCAGCCAAGTCACCTGGGGATATCTCACTGAAACACTGGTGCCAGTGGGTACTGGGTTGAATTGCTAGAAAAGGATCCTAGCATTTTAATGCCTGACTATACGTAATCATTGGAATACTCTTAGAGTAGGTTCTTCTGAACAGTTGTGCATGACAAAGATGCCCCCTCCCCTTTACTAATATTTCTTACCTTGCAATGTGGCTGTTCTATAATTTCTGGGACACCGACATGCTACAAGAGTGTTATTATGTGAAATGCCTTTTAATCTGCCAGTAGTTGCAAACAATGTAATAGTTTTCCCCCAGTCATTTTTTTATTGGCTGGTTTGGGAACCAGCAGGCTTTTCACTCGTTATTGTGGTAGAACAGTTATTATTTTAGGATGGAGTTATTGAATCTTTTCCCGCCTAGAAGTGTGGTGAATTGACCGTGAAATCTGCACTGTATTTGACTGCTTATATCTCTGCATGTTTTCAGAGCACTTATAAACGAAACTATCACGAACTATTTGAGAAAATTAGTAATGAGCTCTAATGTTACCAGCCTGCTTCTCATCCTTCCATGAGGTGTAAAAATGGACCTCGAACATGGGGGGCCGGTCTTGTATTTTGTACAATACCAATTCTGCTTTAATGTCCAACTATCAAAGTTCTCATGGGTATTTGGGATTGTTACGAATCTGAAAATGTTGCAGGGTTTTCCTCAACCTAATTTCCCTCTATGGGTAATGTGTATTTTTAAAATCCTTAAAGTGGTGGCATTCGAACTCAGAAAAGGAATACGCTTTAAGCATTTTTTTAAATAAATATTTTTTTTCGATAACACGTTATCGAATCGGGGGGAGGATTCCACAAATGTGGAAAGTGTAAAGCCTGCAGCCACAGTGAGCATGTGAATGAGGTCAGACTATTGAGAACTAATAGACAGTGGAAGATCAAAAGAAATATCCACTGCGGAACAGATTTTGTTGTTTATCACTTGCCCCTGTGGGAAGTGGTATATTGGATCCACAACCTTTCCTGTGAAGAAAAAGAATTTTAGAGCACTGGAGGGCTATAACTAATAAAGACTTTAGTTATAGTACCGCTAAACATTTTCACGAAGCACATGGTGGTGACCAGACCACTGCTAAGTATTTTGGTCTGGACACTGTTCCCAAGAACCCCAGGGGTGGCAACCGTATTCAAGCTCTACGCAGAACAGAATCAAGATTTATCTTGCAGGCTGGCAGTGTTTGCCCCGTAGGGATGAATAACGATGAGGAGTTACATGTACACTTGTGAGAGGCTAGAGGTTCCGCGCATGAACTTTAGAACAGGAGTTTCCGGAGTTTTTTTAACTGTAATTATCAGTCTTATTAATTTTCTTTTGTTTGTTTTGACACACATCATTATATTTTTGCACTCACGCTAAATTCAGCATATATTGAGAGTATCAATATTTTTAACAAGAGGTTGAGATCATTGCAGTAGATCTAAACTGTATAACAAGTGAATAGATATTTGAAAGTGTCCAACATGGTACTCTAGAGAGAGTTAATATAATTTGTTCTTTTGTCCCCTAACAGAATTTCTGCATTGAATCAATGGTTCTTTAACAACAGTCACAAATAAGGAAGTTAAAAGCACGGAGACCCGGAACTGTTCCAAGTAACAGCCGTTTTTCTCCCTATAAGAAATGTTATATCTTGAGACAATGGACATGTAAAGTAGCACAACTATGTAATGAACTGTTGGGGTTAATGACCATTGAATATTAACTTTATAGCATTGAAGGAAACTTGATACATGACACTGGGGTACTATACCTGAATTAGGGAAATCTTTATTATTAATTCCTTTTCTGTGGGGGAGATTATGGCGTTGAGACATTGAGGTACTAGACCGTAACTAAGGAGAGATGTATATTTCCTTTCCCGTGGCGGACGCTATGGGCTTCAATAAAGGGTACTAAACCCGATGATGAGAGAGAGATAAGCCCAAAAGATAACGCAAGGGTAATATACCCGAATACGTACTCCATTTAATAACGGAGAAATAACTTCACAAACACTGATGTAATTAAATACCAAAGGGAAGAGTAATGTTACCAACGCGGGGCAAACCCGAAGGGAAGCCCTTATGCACATTGAGCAAGGGGACGTTTCAATGATATGAAAGTAATGAATGCACAAAATGTATGAGTTTTATGTAATGTAAACAACCGCATCTGCGCATTTATTTTACAAATAATTAAATTTAATGCACATATAATTAGATTGTTTACGGTATCCTGTGTAAATACCCCGAAACAAACAAAATCAAGTCTTTTTTCTATGTTGTTGCGTCATGTGGGACGCATTGAATGCTCAAAACACGGAAGTTTGTCAATATGGTCATGTGACCTGGACAGGTCGAAACGCGTCGTTTGTTTGCCCGAATAAATCTTTAACTTGCATCTACAATCGGAGTGGCTCGTTTTTTACTGGAAATCGGTAAGAGTGTTGGATTCGGCGTCCGCTCGTGACGAGCCCAGACCCGAGTGGAATGGCGTTCCAAGACACCATTCTTCTGTTGGATGGATATATATATATATATATATATATATATACAGATACATACATGCAAGGGTTTAGGGGTATAGGATATTTTTAGGGTTTAGGGCTGGGTAAGGGTTTTGGGCGGTAAGGGCATTTTTAGGGTTCAGGGGTGGGTAAGGGTTTTGGGTTGAAAGGGTATTTTTAGAGTGTAGGGCCAGGGCATTGGGTGGTAAGGGTATATTTAGGGTTTAGAGGTGGGTAAGGATATTGGGTTGCAAGGGTGTTTTTAGGGTTTAGGGGGTGGGTAGGGTTATAGGGTGGTAATGGTATTTTAGGGTTTAGGAATGGGTAGGGAAATAGGGTAGTAAGGATATTTTTAGGCACAAGGGGGGAGGGACCACACTGTCTCTCTTGCTAGCACAGTTCACCCCATTGCATTCTGGTAAATGTTGTACACTTCAAAGATGCTGTAGATTTTCACCACCAAAGTTGGTGCTGGTAGTACTGTTATCTCTAGACACGTGTTTCTGGTTTTAGCCCCTCATCAGTAGAGAGCAGAAGTAGTAGAGAGCAGAGAAAGGTAATCCGGGGTTGCTGAAATGCTGCCCGAGTCTTCACAGGTCACAGCAGAAAATAAATTTTCAATGCAAAGGCTGGATTTCAAGCCTGAATAAACAGTTAACCTGAATGGGAGTGCGTCTTTGTTTTTGGGGACAAACTTGAATATAAAGTATTACGGTGGTCATGCTGTGAAGACTGCACTACCACTGCAACTGAAAGGTGGGTCCACTTTGGCTTAGAATTGTTTGCAGCCAAGCATCGGAATGGCAAGTTTGGCAGAGGAAAGGGAATTGTATCTGGCAACTGACATTGAAAAGCCCACTGGAGGTCAATGGACATTGTGAAGTATTTATGTATGGCAGCACATACCCACCGAAGGGAAATAGTTTATACCGCAGCACTACGAACTCAAGCATGCATTGCAATTGTAAAACTTACTTTGGAGGCCCACCGAAGGGCAATATTGCCAATTAACATGCAAATAAGAAGTGCTGTAGGAGTGTCTTTGCAAAGCCATACTTCAGCCTGTGACCAAGGACCAGGAGGGTTTGAAATGCGTTAGGCACAAGAAAAGAAGTTTTCAATGCATATATACTTTTTCACTTACCTAATTTATACTTACCTGTGTGGTAAAGGCAGATGCGTGGTAAATGGATGCGTTGTAAAAATGTGAGGTAAATGCCTGCGTTGTAACGCCGTACAATCCGAATAAGGTGCATGAATTGAAAAAAGTATTGCATCCAGGAGTGCATTCATTTGCATTGTACCACAGTCATCTGATTTTGGTTGTTGTGCGCAAAAGTTTGTTAAGTAGGCTAAATCAGTGGCAAAAAATGTGGCAAATCTCAGGCGGAATATACATGAGGAAGAGGGTTTTTTTTGGGCTGCCCCATTAATTAAATGTCTGAGTAAAGAGCAGTGCTTTTTTCGTGATGAGGTTGAAAGAGCTGTAATTGACAATGCTTCCTCCCACTTTCTTAGTGACATTAGTTGTTGAAGATTAATTCTGCAGCATTAATATAGAATGGGAATGTTGTTGCGAGCATTGGATTTGCAGTCTTTTTTTTTTGTTTCTTAACCATTTTTATAGTGTATGCTACCTGAGTGTGGTTGTCAATATTGTAAAATCTACATTGCCCTACTTTTTATATGCTTTACATCAGTGGTTCTTAACATTTCGACTTCTGTGGACCTTGACATAATCATTACTGGAGCCAGGGGACCCCACTGAATCATTACTGAAATCTGGGGACCCCCACTGAGTCATTACCAGAAGCCAGGGACCCCGGCATAATAAGCATTTTCGATGATTTAAGGCGCAAAACAATATAGAAAATAAACATTCATCAAACAAATAAATGATGAATATTTTATATATATATTGCAAACAAATATTTAAAAAATGAAAACTTTTATTTTTTTTGTTTAATATCTGTTTATTGAGTACAAGCAAATAACAAAGTACACATGTCGCCGAAAATGGAGTACAAGGGTGGGGAAGCAACAAAAAGTGGGTTCCAGAATAAGCAGTCCGCTCCGGGCCCCCGTAAAGGGATAGATCAAGCTACATAGGATTCAAAACACAAATACATTGAAAGCACAGTAATAGGAGGAGGGTGAGGTCGCTTCCAACAGGAGGCAATGGACTGTCGCTCTGCTCCCAATAGGTGGAAAATTAGATACCAGTGTGCCGAAGTCATGGCCTTCAATGTGCCGGGCCGAATGCCCAGAATCGCTAGGGACGGGGTAGGAGGAACCGGGAAGCCCACCACCTCTTTGATGTGACTGAGGACCTCCTTCCAAAACATGGTGAGACCCGGGCAAGACCACCAAATGTGCAGGAAGTCCCCTCTATCAGTCAGGCATCGCCAGCAAGTCGGAGGAGTGTTCGGGAACATCTGATGGAGACGGGTAGGGGTATGATACCAACGCGTCATCAGCTTATAGGCAGATTTGCGCTGGGAAATGCTACGGTATACCTTAGGGATGTCCTTCCACAAGCGGTCCCAGTCCTCCGGGGTGATGTCAGCAGCCAGATCAGAGGCCCAATGCGCCTGGTAGCCATGAAGCGGAAGCTGTCGAGAGTGTTGAAGGACAGAGTAGGTTTTGGAGATTAATCCCCTAGACCCCTCGAATCTACGAACCAGGGACTCAAAGGGGTTAAGCTGTCGAGTCACCTCCCGGGAGTACGCTGGGGAAGACAGCCAATGATGCAATTGACAGTATTGCAGGTGCGCGTTATCTGTGAGATGGAAAAATTGTTTGCATTGATCAAAGGTGCAGAGGGCAGAGCCCTGAAAAAAATCCTGGAGAACACGCCGACCCTCTATGGTCCAAGCCGCAAAAGCCTGAGGCTTCAAAGCAGGGGGGAACGCAGAGTTGCGTGTTAGCGGGGTATTGGAGGAAGGGAAGGTCGTAAGGCCCCGGGAAAGCGCCAGTTTATCCCATATCTCCAAGACCGTTCTCGTTGGAGTCGCTAAGTAGGCACTGCGAGGGCGTGCCTCTCGTGGGAGCCAGGCTAGATCCCACAATGGTATACAGGCCACCGCACGGTCCATATGGAACCAGTGTTTCTCGCTTTCAGGAACAATCCATTCCGATATAAACCGGAGATGGCAAGCCCAATAATATTCCAGTAGATTGGGGCAGGCCAGGCCACCCCAAGATCTGGGAAGCATAAGTATTTTATGAGAGAAGCGGGGGCGGGACTTCCCCCCCAAATGAACTTAGTAAAGTCACGTTGTAAAGCCTAGATGTCAGCGTGCGGAATAGGAGTAGGAAGAGACTGAAACAGATAAAGGACTTTAGGGAGGAGGGACATCTTAACGGCATTAAGGCGCCCCAGCCATGCCAGTGGGAGGCCCTCCCATCGACGCATTTCATCGCGGATGGATTTCCGGTATCGAGGCCAATTAGATGAGGACCAAGAAGCGAGCCTAGGAGTCAGGTCTAGGCCCAAGTAGCGAATCGACTCATCACTCCACTGTACCGGGAGCAGGTCCCGCAAACCCTGGACCTCCGAGGCCAAAAGCGTGAGCTTGAGAGCATGGGATTTCGCAAGCCGAAAGCCTGAAGCGGCCTCAAAGGACCCCAAGAGTTCAGCCACCGCTGGGAGAGAGGTCGACGGAAAGGACAAGGACAAAAGCAGATCATCGGCAAAGAGGGAAGCTTTATGTTCAGGGCTCAACGACAAGTGCGAATAATAGAGGAGAAAGCGGGCACCCCTGGCGAGTGCCCCGGTGGATCGAGATAGGAGCGGTGGTAGAGCCGTTGAAGCGAACGCGAGTGGTAGGTTTCGCATAGGGGGCCATCAATCTAGAAATAAATCCAGGTCTCAAGCCAATCTTCTGGAGGACGGCCCGGAGGAAGCTCCAGTCCACGCGGTCAAACGCCTTCTCGGCGTCAAGGGAGACCAGACAGGCAGGGATATCTCTGATACGCGATTTTTCCACCAAGTGGGCAATCCGCCATATGTTGTCCGCGCCCTGACGGTGGCGGACAAACCCCACCTGATCGGGGTCTATAAGGTCCGGAAGATGGGGCTCCAAACGGTTCGCCAAGATTTTGGTGAATAGCTTGGCGTCAGTATTTAACAGAGCAATAGGGCGGAAAGAAGCCGCCAGTCGGGTCCTTGCAGGCTTGGGGACAAGCACTATTTCCGCTTCGTTCATCGTAGGAGAGAGGCCCGTATGGTCAGTAAAGCTGTTAAAGAGATGGAGCAGGTGATCTCGCAGTTGCGGGTAGAAGACCCGATAAAAAGCGACCGGCAGACCGTCGGGACCCGGGGTTTTGCCCATCGGGAGCTGTTTTAACGCTTTAGCAATTTCCTCGTGGGAGATAGGCTCATCGAGTAACTCCGTGAAGTAGGGATCAATAGGGTCCCAGGGACAAGAGTCGAGAAACGTCTCGACCGCCTCAGGTGGACAAGGATCATGGGCATACAGGTCAGTATAGAAGGCCATCAAGGTATGAGCCTTGTCCGCCTCCAAGATAGCCCAGGAGCCATCGGGCCGCTTGAGCTTCGCAATATGGGATCGGGCAGTCTGGAGCCGCAGACGGCGCGCTAAGCACGCGCCAACCTTATCCCCACCCACGTAAAATTTCTATTTAAGGTTAACAAGAAGCCGTTCGGCCTTATCAGTGCGTTGTAAGCATAGTTGACCGCGTAGGGTAGCTAGGCGCCGCTTGATGGCAAGGGAGGGACAGGCATGATCCTCGCGCTCCAAGTCTTTAATATCCCGGGAGAGGGTGAATTCAACTAGATGTGCCTTCCTGGTCCGGGCAATAGAGATTGAGGTAATGACCCCCCGAACAGTAGCTTTGAAAGCATCCCAACGGACATCCTCGGGAGTATCAGAAAGAGAATTAGCCACAAAGAAGGATTCAATCTCCTTACGAATGTCCGCCACGTCTACCGGGTCACGGAGGGCTTGTGGGGGGCAGTCGCCACCGAGGGAGGGGATCGCCATGGGCAGTGGGGATTGGAGCGTAAGCGGAACATGCGCGTGATCGGAAATAGAAATGTCCGAGATGCACAGCACGTGAGCCAAAGAAAGCGAAAGGAAAAAATAGTCAATACGCGAATAGGAGCGATGAACGTGAGAAAAAAAGGAGTAATCTCGAGAGTCCGGATGTAGGTATCTCCAGGCATCGACCAGACCGAAGTCAGTAATGGCATTCCTTAATGGCGCTGACATCGCCCCAGCAACATAGTGTGCCTGCGCAGTGCGATCCCGCTCAGGGTCCCAAACCAGGTTAAAGTCGCCTCCAAGGACAACAGGGGTAGAGAGGGAGCGAAGTAGAGCCCCAAGGTGTTGGTGCAGGAACACATCCTGTTTCTGGTTGGGGGCGTATACATTAACAATTGTGCAGGAGCCCCGACCCCAAACCATATCAACCTTAAGATATCTCCCTCCCTCATCGGCCACGCACTGAGAGGTCAACGCGCGCCAGCCGGGTTTAAAAAAAATTGCCACACCACTAGTCTTGGACGGGGAGCATGCCCAAAATTGGGTAGGGTATTTGCGGTGAGACATGAGGCGGGTGTCAGAGGAAAGCAAATGGGTCTCCTGTAGGAATACCACATCAGGATCATGCTGGAGTAGATAGCGCCATACCTGCCGACGCTTATTAGGAGAGTTGAGTCCCTTCACATTGAGAGAGAGGAATGTAACGGTGTGTGTCCTGGTGTAAGAGAGTAAGGACAACACGCCCCAGCCACACCAGCAAATCCCAGAACATACCAGATCCCCCACCCAATCAAGCACCCCCCATGAAAGCGAAGGGAGACAAACCCCAAGACCGGGAAACAAGCAGCCCCCCAGGGTCGTGCAGGGGAGGGAGAAAAACGTGCTGTCAAGAACAGAGGCAAAGAGAGAGAATAAAACACAGGAGCAAAGGGCCAGCCGACCCCATACAGTTGCCAATATCTCCTCCATACACTCCCAGAGCAACACCACAACCCAGCTTCTGACAAAGGCGCATCCGAAAAGAACCTGTAGAAGGGGAAACAGGAGGGAAAAGATAGAAAGAAGAGAAAGAATAAAGAAAAAACAGGCCAACTGGGCCAAGTCAATGTAGTCTATTCGGAACAGCCCAGGCTCCCAAAGGCGGACCATTCCGGAGAAGTCACTCTCCTATAGGACTCTGGAGAGGGGGGGCGGCAGACACACAGGAGGTGAAGAGTCTCCGCCGTCAGCATCCCGTGTAGCAGTGAAAAAAGCACAGCTCGATCCAGCCACCAGGCCCGGGCTGAGGGGCCCCAGACTGGGCCCGAGGTGGTAACACAGCCAGGCACATCATAGTACAGAGGGCGACTAGTTCGTGAGAGACGGGGAGGCACTCAAAGAGCGAACTTGGTTGATGGCATCCTGCTTGGCTTGCGACGATTCAATTTCTTTCGAGAGGCGTCTGGAACGAGGAGAAAGGACAGTGGACCACTCCGGCCGGAGTGGGCCCGCAGGGCGTGTGCGAGAGGATGGGAGGCCATCATTTTCAGAGTCTACAGGGAGGTGGAGGAGACGCTGTGCCTCTTGTAGAGACCGAACAACTCGCCGTCTACCCTCCCAGGTAAACATCAAAGCAAAGGGATGGCCCCATTGATATTTAATCTCAAGGTCCCGCAATTTATCTGTCACAGGCTTGAAGGCCTTCCTCCGGCGAAGCGTAGAAGGTGCAAGGTCCTGAAAGATTTGTATGGAGAGCCCATTGTAGGAGACCGCTTGAACTCCCTGCACCTTTTGAAGGATGGCTTCTTTGTTCACAAAGAAGTGGACTCTTGTGATGATGTCCGGGACAAAGTTAGGACGGTTGCGGGGGCCAGGCACCCGATGCGCTCCATCCAGCATGGGCGGCGAGGTGCCCTCACCCTCGCGAATGGCATGTAGAAAGTCCGCCGTGTATGACAGGATGTCTTTCCCTTCCGTTCCCAATGGGACACCTCGGATGCGAAGGTTGTTCCACCTACTGCGGTTTTCCAGGTCCTCCTGCTTCAACTGTAGGGTGATATTTTGGTCTTCCAGTTCAGTTACCTTCTTCCAGAGGCCATCAATATCCTCCGTCCTGGCGTCCATTGTCCGTTCAAGACCATCAACCCTGTCGCCAATTTCAGCGACCTCCCTGCGGATATCCTGGAATCCAGTCTTAAAGTCCTGCCGAAGGGAGCCAATTTCAGTCTTGATTTCCTGCAAGAAGGACGACATGTAGGCCTGGGTGATTGGCACCCCAGAGGCGGACGAACCAGAAGGTGCCAAAGAAGCAGTAGGGTCCTCCTGTGTATGCGAAGGCGTCTTGGACCACAGGGAGGTCACCGGATTCTCGCGGGAAGCTGCAGAGTCGGCCTCTTTATTACCTCTATGCTTAGGAGGCATGTTTGCGAAGACCAGGAACGTCAAGGACCCAGCGTAAGAAGAACCAGGACACTGCAGCCGGTGGCAGAACCCGGGAGGGGTGATAGCGAGATAGCAGAGGAGCGGAGGGCCACTCAGCGTGAAAATGGCATGCCCTGCAACACACAGGACGGAGATGGGCACCAAGAGCTTCCGAGTGCGTGGAGACGCCAACAGCAGGAGGGCAACAGGCAATCACACCCCTTCGGGCGAGAGAGGAGTGATCAATCAGCTACAGTGGAGGGCCAACACACGCACCAACCAGCAGGGGCCCCACACAGGTCGTCACCATAGCCCCGTAGTACCAGCGGGGTCCCCGACCAAAGGGCAGTCCAAGTAGGCCAGGCGGGGGCGGGGGCACACAAGCTGAAGGGCCAATGAAAGTCTCCGGGGCCCCTCCAGAGCACTGTGAGCACTGTGAGAGCAGTCTCTCACAGTGACCGGGAGACCCCCAGGGCCCTCACAGGCCGAAACTGCACCAGCACGGGGCGCAGAAACCAGAAGAGTCGGGCCAGGCGACGGCGAGGGCTCCCGCAGCGTGCGCGCCCACCCGGTCTGCGCCCTGAAGCTAAAGCCCCAGGGGATAGGTAGGAGTGGTAGAGCTGGGGCCGGGAATTGCAGGCCGTAGGTGGAAACAAAATGGCAGGTCTGGCGTTGAGGAGCCAAGCAAAGCTCAATCGGACCGGTCACCCGCGTGTAGATGCCCCCCCCCCGTCCCGGTACCTTCACCGCCAGAACGGGCAGTCGTGGTGCGATGCAGCCTCAGGACTCTGGGGGGGGGGTAGGGGGGTCGTCCGCTACCACAGCTAAGCGTCCTGGGCAGCAGGGGGACCGCCATCCGTCTCCGCAAGCGCAGGAGACTCGCGAAGGCTCCAGCAGCAACTCGGGGCCCCAAGCAGGTCGATGGAGGTCAGGATGTCTAGGACCTCGCCGCCGACACCAGCGCCACTCCACACCAACAGATGAGGCCACCAGGCGCCTGTGTAGTCGCAGCAGCGGCCGGCGCCCAAAATGGCGGCAGGGGCGGGTCGGGCCGATCCCGGCCGGAATGCTCGGTCTATACGGAGCCTCCGAGCGGCCCCCGCAGCACAAGGCGTCGCCAAGAAGTCCCCCACATATGTCCAGGCCTCTAGAACTACAAAGCGGGCCCGGTGACCAGGGGAAAGGCGATTATGGGAGGCGACGGAGCGGAGACTCAATGAAACACGTCTCACTCCATGCGCGCCCAAGCCACGCCCCCACAACTTTTATTTTTTAATGGTAAGTTTGGAGCTTTTCTAAATTAGATTGAGGCCTCTCATCAGCCATACTATATTCGTTTAAATGTACTTGCGCCACTCCCACAAATCAATCTGAGGTTACTTATTTCAGTTTTATCCTCCAGTTTCAAATTTCTTCACATTTACAGAAAGTTTAAAATGTTTACATTTTGAAGTTTTTGTTTCAAAATACTTTATTCGGTTTAAAACAAACCATAAAAGCATACATATATATTAAAAACTGATGCATTAATTCGCCATACCGTTTTCCTAATAACTTCCAGATAATGTGCTTTAGTACATAAATTTTTTTTTAAACACAATACAGCTGTTAATTCATTTGCCACCAATCCGGTTTAAAAGAAATGCATCCATTTCAAACATCCATTTTTGCCTTTCGTGGAGATTTGTTTTTGAGATAATGTTGTACACAGTTTGTTTAACCGATTTGCATAGGTTTGGCTTTTTATTTATAGCTGTTCTCATGTAAATATGTCCGATAACAATCAAAATAATTTTAGCAATTTCTTTGACCTTGATAATGACAATGACAAGGAGGCTCACTTCCGCAGTTTTATTGACCGTTCTGTTTCCACCTCAGAGCAAGCATTTGCAATGCAATAGGTCTCGCATTTGCGAGAGTTTGAGCTATTGGCATTGTAGATGACAATGCCTTTTATTTATGTGTTGTTTTTATAACATAAATAAAGGCATTGTCATTTACAATGCCAATAGCTAAACTCTCGCAAATGCGAGAACTATTGCATTGCAAATGCTTGTTTCAAACGCCACCGCAGCAGATGTAAAACATCAACAGAAACCAATATTTTTATTGAAAGTTTATATTTTTTAAATTGAGCACCAACTTCACCATCTATGTATGTTCGACCTGCGGTGCCCATATTCGCGCCCCGTTATGTAACGTTTGAATATTAATTCTTATATATTTCGTGTTATGTGAAAGGCAGGCAATGTTCGTACTCAGAATATAGTCTAAAGTTGCACTTTTAGGCGAGAAAAAGATAGCAGTTTGTAATAACTGTTTTTATGTGAGGTGCTTGTGACTAAAGCATGGTGGTCCTGGTCCTCCTGAGGTGACCTCTCCTGGTGAGGTGACCCTTCCTGGGCTTGTCTGTCACCCCGGGGGTAGTGCGGAGCAGTGTGCATGCGCGCACACACACAAACAAACATAAGGTCAGTTCTTTGCGCTCTGCACCAGCTACCCCTCATCCCGCCACTATTACGTGAACAGGTCACGAGTGCCTGTCATACACTGAGGTGTCTATACGCTCTATGAAGCCACGGGGAGGGGGGCCGGACACAAACACACGCACAGGTGTCACGTTAGCTTCTCGACCGGCAATGTCTGAACCTACTCCATATCATGCATTGTCTGGACAGGAGCACATGGGATGCGCCACACATAAGCGCTCACACACTCACAAATCAAAGACGCCATGTTGGTGACCGCCCTCTCCCTCCTGCAGCCTCCACTCCGGCCAGCAATAGTCACCTGACTCTACTGCACACTGTACGGTGTCTTGTGCCCTCAGTGGAAAGCCAAGGAGGGTTACACAATGTTAAAGGTGTTATGTCTACCGCCCACCACAGCGCCCGAGCCAGGTCTCTGGCCACAGTGCACAACACACAGCGTCTGCTAATGCACCAGATAATGAGCGCACGAACTGTCAATGTCCTGCCAAGCACCCTCGTGATGTCACTGCACCCCTATACACACACGTCTGCGTGCCATGCTGCACAGTGTCTGCAGCCGGCAGCGGTGCCAATGAAGGCCATCGGCCAGATCCCCACTGAGTGTGCAGTACAGTCACCAGCCATCAAAGAAACACAGGGGCAGTTGCACGCAGATTCACACAAACAAAAACAGACACGCGCCTCATGGATGTCATGTGAGGCCCTCTTCTCCATCAATGCGAACTAACAACCGCTATTGCAGTACAGCCATGTTCTAGGGCACAGATGCACACACAGGCAGCACGCGCTGAAGATGCAGTGTCAGCCCCCCTCCCCACCCTCCAGTGCAGCAGGTGAGGTCTGTTGATGCTGCCTGCTGGGTCTCACGCAGGTCAGAGGTGCATCATTAAAGCAGGAGAGAAGGAGAGCGGTGCGAGGGGCTCACACAACCTGCAGGAGGCATCACTTATACACAGCACGAGCCTGTGCAAGCTTCGCCACCACTGCCCGGCTCTGCCTGCTCTCTGCCCACCCATGCTCTCCTGCCCGTGTATGCGTCACAGCAGCATGAGCCCGTGCAAGCTTCAGCACCACTACCCTGCTCTCTGCCCCTCTGTGCTCTCCTGCCCTTGGATGCGTCACAGCAGGACACGCCCGTGCAATCTTCAGCGCCACTGCCCGGCTCTGCCTACCCATGCTCTCCTACCCCAGTACGCGTGCAGGGAGGGGAGGTGCGAGAGTCCGGCTGATGCAGACTTCCTCTCCTCCACAACAGGAAGTGAGCATAGTTTTACCCGGAATGAAGCAGGCAAGGGGAAGTAGGCCGCTCACGCGCCCTAAGAAGGAATCTGGAGACCTGGCTGAGGTCAGGAGGACCGAAGTAATTCTTCTGTGCACTGGGCAGAAGCAACTAGCAATAGAGCTTTGACACCCGACACTTATGAAGCACTATAGGTTCAGGAGCCGAGGCATCTTCAAAGGAGGGCGTCACGCCTCCAAGGCACTCACTGACCACCGGCCCCTCTGGCCTGCCTGCTATCAAGGTGACCATCGCCAGATCAGTCGGACCCCTGACGAGACCTTATCGAACCACTCGTTCCTGCTGATTGATGAGACAGAGAACACATCTCCGGACAAGACGTTCTGTATGCTCTTCCCCAGCCTCACTCCAAGCACTGATGAGCCTTATCTGGGGGCTGTTCATTCTGAACCACGCATGAACCCCAGATAACGGATGCTTTGATGGGCTCTTTTGATTCCCACAGCAGAACTGGTACCGCCCCTGTAATCCCCGAGTTCATTACACGCCCCGCTTGAGCCTTCTAGACATAATCCGCGCTTCCAAATGTGACCGACAGAAAAATGTTGATGGTGGAAAATAAATACCGCACTGTAACTGTACTTCTAGGAGATTCTTAGGCCTGATTCCAGGTTTTACCACTACTAATACCAAGAAGAAACGGTTTCTGTAAACCTTTTTATCAAATAGTATTCCAATGTCCACAATGTTTTGTTCTCGCAAATCCCTCCAGGACTTGCGGGCGTTTGTGCAGGGGGTGGGGGGTTTGGAACGGAGCGTATTTAAAAGGTATAGCGCAACGCTCGGGTTAAAAAACAAAACAAAACAAAGGTACACGAAGGAAGTAGAGGAGGAACAAAGGAGGGAGCCTCTAAGCAGATTTACGTGCAGGGAGCGTGTTTAAAAGAAATCCAAATGTGAAGAAGCAGCCGCCTAATGAAAAAAAAAAAAGTGCTTACTGGCTAATTTAAAGGAGACTGTGTAACGCCGCAAGGAAACGATCCAGTCCGGATGGGCGGGGCCAAAAGGAGACAGGGCGTTAACCAAGAAGCCTCATTTTCAATCGGAGGCCAGCGTTTAGCATAAATGATGACGCCAGACAATTAAAATGATGGGCGGCGCTTCCAGTCCCCTTAAGAAATTTCATTGATTACAAGACGCCTCGCAGAGCGAGGAGCGCATGTGCGCTCCAACGCTAGGCGAGACCTAAAAAGGCCATCATTTCCCAATCACAGACCCAGCCTGCTGGCTGAGGAAGTCCTCTGGATTCTCCCTCTGAGATCCCGAGTTCAAATTCAAAAGTGCCTGATAAATGAATTTATAGCTCTCAAAGACACTGCTAAAAGAAAACATAATTCTGATGTTCGTGTGTTTGTTATTGCTGAAGAGGAGCATATTGTCTCTCACCTTCGCAAAAATCTGGTATTATTCCAGTTCACAGACCCTCTGGCCTTGAGGTAAAGCAAAAGGTAAAACAATTATCCGATAATACGACACAAGATTGGCCAGACTCTGACAGTGGTATACAGGCTTACTCCCCACATACAGATTCAGATGTGGCAGATGGCTCTTATTGCCTACAGTGGTTTGGTCCAAATGGAAAAACGCAGGAAGCATTCATCTAGATTTGAATATGAAAATTGTAATGAAGTCCAAAGTGAAATTCTAAACCCTATTGAGGATCTTTTGTTTGACCCATCCTTGCTTATCCATGTCTGTCCCCTGAATGGTTTCATTTGGGCAATCTGTCAAAATAAGCTGCTAGATTCTGTGGGTCCAATTATTATTTTTTTCATTTAGCCGAATCTGCCAAGGAGACCAAAGTACCAATTGACCCATTGTAACTTTCAGATTGGGATCAAAGGGCTATTTGTTTTATTGGCAACGCCAATTATGCATTTTCATAGGAACACAGAAAAAGACTTTTACTAATAATTGATCCAAAACTTTCAAAATTGGCCTAAAGTGACTTGGTCCTCATGCCCAGGGGTGTGTTTTATCAAGGAAGTCTAAAAATGTGTTTCACCATTTGCTTCTACTAATAAAGCCCAGGCCTCTTTGGGAAACGTATTGGGCCCTCTGGATTTGGCCGTGGCTAGCAGAGGCAGGGGCTGAGGCAGGGACTGCTCTGCTAGCCACTTTACCTGCTCCAGAATGGCCCAAGTGTATGGCAACTACATCCAAGCCAAGAATCCTTTTGGATTCCAGCAAACACCTTTTTTCTTCCCTCAGTGAAGGAGAGGTTTCTGAGCCCAGTCTTACGGAGGACAAAATAAGAATGCAAGTAATGTTGGTGAGTGTATAACCAATAACTCGTATCTTAGGAGGTCTGCTAGAAATTGGGTTGTTAGTTGGCTGGGGTATGAGCCCTGGTTAAGAAGCAACCACAATCCTAGTCAGGGTAAGAGGCAGGGAAACGCTAAATTAACCTGTGCTCACCCTCTGGTAACTTGGCACAGAGCAGTCAGGCTTGACTCAGAGGCAATGTGTAAAATATTTGTACAACACTTCAAACCATAAAACAGTGAAAACACCACACAAAAAGATTTCACATAGAACTTAATTTAATAAATGAACATGACCAAAATCACAAAAATCCAGTAAGTAGAACTTGCTAAGAAGCGTAAAGTGCTAAAATGGGATATGTGGTTGCGCCTGACGGGGACATAGTCAAATGTTCGGGCTCACCCCAATGGAGCGTGGGCCGGACACAGGAACCCAGTTATGCCTGCTGAACAAAAGTGCCTTAATATGAGGTTATGGAGCTTTGCGTGGTTTCAGGATGAAGAGCGTCGGGCAGTGTTCGTTCCGAAGGCGATGTGTCTGGTCTGATCCATGCAGCAGTGGCGATGCATCGGTTGTGATCCACGCATTAGAGGCGATGCGTCAGTTCTGATGCACTCCGCAGCAGTGATGCGCAGGTTCTGTTCCATGCAATGGTGGGGATGCGTTGGTTCTGCTCCCACAGCAGAGGATGCACCGGTTTCGCTGGAGTGTACATCTTAGGCCCTTCATGCAAGGGTCCAGGACTGTGATGGCACCACTTGGCAGGGCAGACTCACAGAAGGCAGAGCCCATGTATAGGAACAGGATGGTTGGAGGTCTTTTATGTCTGTGAGACTTCAGATCAGGAGGCCAGCCAGCTAACCCTTGGAGTCACTCTGGGTTCAGGTGATGCAGGTCCATTCCTTCCCACCCAGGCAGGGGAACAGCAGGACAGCACAGCAAGGCAGGAGTCTAGCAAAGCAGCAGTCCAGCAGAGTGGCAGCCTTTCAGCAGTACAGCAGTCCTTCCTGGCAGGGTATTCACAGGCCCAGAAGTGTACTGAGTTGGTGGTGTCAGAGGTCCAGTACTTATTACCAATTGGGCCTTTGAAGTGAGGAAGACTTCCAAGACATTTTGAAGGTCCTGTCCTTCCTCCCTGGCTTCAGACTCACTACAGGATGTTATGCAGCCCTTTGTGTGGGGACCGGACACAGCCTACTCAGGTGTAAGTGAGGCTGTGCCCAGCTCGTTCTTTCCATCCTCCCAGGATGGCCCATCAAGTCACCCCTAAGCTCCCATTGTGTGTGGTTGTATAGAGGAAATACACAAAGCCCAGCTGTCACCCACCTCAGACAAGTGATCAGAGAAACCACTTAAAATAGATGTTTTGCAGGAGATTGATGCACTGCTTTTTAATCTGTATCTTGTGTCACATTTGTTCACTTGCTACACTGCACAAGCACTTTTCACTTTTCACTTTACACCTATGGAGCAACCTCCAGTATTCAGTATGTAAATATTCTAAACGCACAGTTGTTTCAAAATATGCAAGCAATATAATCTAAATGGATCTGACTGTGTATTTTTCTTACATGATGTATATGTCTTTTTACGTCTATCTCTAAAAAGGTTTCTCACCATACACAGTTGATTTTCAGTTTTTTTTTACCTTAGTTACACAGTTACTAAGCAACTGTTTCTTTGAACTAAGAGTCATTCTACCCCAACAGGACCATTTGTTTCTTTGTACTAAACGCTACCCGGGTCCTGAGCTTTTTCTGGGTTGCCCCATTGAAATATAATGGTGAACTTTCTAAAAGTGGCTTTTTCATAATTGCTATTTAAAATCCAACTTCACCATAAGTTGTGATGTTAAATTGTGATTCCAGAGACTCCAAACTCAAAGTTTATCTCTTCCAGATTGCGGATTATACTTATAAAATGCAATAAGGTAATCCCTATGTTATCCTATGGGAGAGATAGCCTTGCTGTAGTGAAAAACAACTTAGGTAGTTTTTCACTACCAAGACGTAAAACTTAAAAGTACATGACCTGCCTTTTAAATACATTGCACCCTGCCCTCTCTGTTCTCCAGGGCCTACCTTAGGGGGTGACTTATATGAATAAAAAGGGAAGGTGTGGGGCCGGCAAAGGGGTTATTTTGTCAGATCGACATGGCAGTGTAAAACTGCACACAGGATCTGCAAACGCAGGCCTGAGACATGGTTAAAAAGCTACTTCAGTGGGTGGCACAATCAGTGCTGCAAGCCTACCAGTAGCATTTAATTTACAGGCTCTGGGCACATGTAGTTCACTTTCATAGGGACTTGTGAGTAAATTAAATATGCCAATTGGGGGATAAGCAAATCTTTCCAATTTTTAGGGGAGAGAGCACATGCACTTTAGGAGTGGTTCGCAGTAGTAAAGTGCACAGAGTCCTATTACCAGCAAAAATTAGATCAGAAAAATGGAGGAGATAAACAAAACGTTAGGGGGAAGACCATATATATATATATATATATATATATACAAAACAAAGACTCTCCTTCCAGAGGTCACAGGCCCGTAGAGGGGTGGCGCGATGCCGGCGGAGAAAACCGGTAACTCAATATTCATCAACAGCGGGGTTGCCAATCGCGCTCTCGGGTTAACGCACAAAAACCAAGCAGAACTCCAGAGTTAGAAATGGGGTTTATTTTTGTCATAAACCCTCCGTGACGCGTTTCGACTCCGTAGAGTCTTGATCACACAGTGGGGCAACCCAAAGGCAGTTGTTTACATACACTTCCTGTAGCTACTAAACATAGAAAACGGACATTTTTGCACACGTGATATTGTGCATCAAATTACATGGTCGCCATTTGTAAATGGTAAAACAAATTACGGTTTGTTACAGAATTTCTTGAACAGAACACAAAGTGTATAAGACCATGTTTCACCCCAAGCACACTGGCTTATATATGTGTGTATACTGTGTGTGCTGTCAGTCCCATTAGTTTATACTGAGGCATGCTGGTCTGTGTAGTTCAGTCGGTAATACAGGTTATCTAGTGGCTTGTGCAGTCCTGACTGTGTTTAAATCTAAGTTAAATTAACGTGCGCATAGTGTGCTTTAATACCGCTCGTAATAGTCATCCCAAATATAATGGAAAGTGTACGAACAAAACTGAGTAGTTTAGGTGTCGCTGTACAAGTAGTAATACATCCCAGACAACACTGCTTTTAGTAATCCCCTGATTAGTGGTGTTTTACTACGTTGTTACTAGGCTCTAAAAGTGCGGTTCGACTAAACTGTACAGCCCGTGCGATATAAACGTCTCTGTGTTCTGCTGTTTGTAACTTAATCAGAAGACACTATCACATCTGTGTATCTAGAATAACTGAATGTAGAAAAAGAGCAAACGAGAAGTGTGATCTAGCAACTGCGGCTGCTTGCCTGTGATGTTATATTATTGTGCCCCTCTACCATCGCTATGTATCTATACCCTAAACTGTGGTGATATACAAGTACAGTGAAATACAATTGAATAATAATAACAAAGCACAAATTTAACAATACAAAGAAAATTCTTATCTGTGGACATGGTTGCTGCAGAATGATGTCTCGAAGAAAAGGTTAGGGATCCCTCTGTCACAGGCACGAGACATGGTCCCTTCCTTTCCTCCTGTAAAAGATTAAAAGCGAAAGAAAAGAGTCATGCACAGTCATAATAATCCTGAAAATCACAATT
Source organism: Calotriton arnoldi (assembly GCA_963921515.1). Taxonomy (NCBI): domain Eukaryota; kingdom Metazoa; phylum Chordata; class Amphibia; order Caudata; family Salamandridae; genus Calotriton; species Calotriton arnoldi. The sequence goes on from CAWUFW010000501.1 coordinate 3,096,207, forward strand.
CACTATAGGGCATTTTAAGAATAATCAATTCCTAACTTTTCTCTGTCATTACTTGGCCTGGGCACTATTGCTATCTAGTTCTCTTGTAAGTGTATAGCCAATTCTTCATCCAGGTTGTGTCCCTTAGGGTAACGTGTGGCCATCCCTATGATGTGCCTAGATTCTCGTTGTCTGAGCTTGAGAGTGCGATTGCCCCCTCTCTTGTTACCTAGTACCTGTTCTATTGCATAGTACGATAATTTGGCACTGTCTGAAAAGTGATGTGACTCAAAATGTCGTGCAATTGGGTACTGCTTATCTCTGTTGGTGATAGCCCTCATATGCTCTAGAATCCTTTTTTTTGCCATATGTGTGGTGCTGCCTACATACCTCAACCCACAGGGACATTCCAGTACATAGACCACAAAAGTGGTACTGCATGTCAAGAATTGCTTTATACTCCTCATGCTATTGGTACTTGTGTTCCAGAACTCCTTTTTGAAACGACTATTACTGCACGCTTTACAATGACCGCATGGAAAAAAGCCCTGTAGATTAATGCCCCTTGTCGTTATAGTATCTTCGAGATCACTGTGTACTAGGAGATCCCTGAAATTACGGTTTCTCCTGTACGTAATCATAGGTCTAGTAGGTAAAGTGCTGCCTATCACCGGGTCACCTTTAAGGATATCCCATTTCTGTACGATGGTTTTGCGTATGTGATTGGCATCCCCATTGAATGTGAGGATAATACGTGTATCTATATTCTCAGTGTTATCTTCAGTAGTCTTGGAGGTGTCTCCGAGTATAGTATCCCTATCTACACTCTCCATTCTTGCTGTTGCCCTCTTGATGACCCAGGATGGGTAGCCCCTTTCTTGAAATCTTTTCAACATTATGGTTTGTTCTTTCTGATAGCTTGCTTCCGAGCTACAGTTCCTTTTGGCTCTGAGCAATTCCCCATAGGGGATGCTCCATTTGAGGGGATCTGGATGGCTGCTCATGGCATGTAATAAGGTATTCCCTGCCGTGCACTTCCTAAAGAGACTGGTTTGTATCTCGTTAGATTTCACCTGCACTTTGATGTCTAGGTACTCTACCTCTTTCCTACTGATGGTGCTAGTGAGCTTGAGGTTCCTGTTGTTGTAATTCAGTTTGTCAACAAACCTCCTCGCTTCCTGTTCATTGCCCTGCCAGATTACGAACAGGTCGTCTATGTATCTAAGCCAAATGACGACTTTATTGAACTCGACATCAAGATTACTGTCTAGTCTGATGTCCTCCTCCCATGCTCCCATAAACAGATTCGCAAAACTGGGCGCGAAACAAGTCCCCATCGCGGTTCCGTGGATCTGTTTATAGATCTTCTCATTAAACAAGAAAAAGTTATTGGTTAAACAAAATCTCATCATGTCCACTAACATTTGAGTATGTCCCCAATAACTGATATGTCTGCGTTTGAGGAATCTGGCGCAGGCTTCAATACCCTGCTCATGGTCAATCACCGTGTACAAAGAATTAACATCCATGGTCATCAATAGGTAATCAGCCTGCCATGTGAGATTTTTGATTTTGCTAAGGAAATCTTTAGTGTCCCTTAGGTATGAGGGCAGTGTGCTAACAAATTCCCTTAAAAAATAATCAACATAACGTGATATGTTTTCAGTAACACTGCCTCTTGACGACACAATGGGTCTACCCGGTGGGTTCTCTCTATTTTTATGAATTTTAGGCAGAAGATACAACACCGGAAGTACAGGGTACTCCCTTTTGAGAAAACAAAATTCTTCCCACTCGAGGAGTCCCCTGTCCTTCCAGTTTCCCAGATTCTCCCAGATACAGGTAATGCTGTTGTTATACTCTGTCCTGGTAGTGGTAGTATATGTACTGGTGTCATTTAATTGCCGCAAGGCTTCCTTTATGTACATATCTTGGGTGAGAATCACTATGTTCCCCCCTTTGTCTGCAGGCCTGATGACAATACTATTGTCCACTGCCAGTTCTTGCATGGCCTTCTTCTGTTCAAATGTGAGGTTATGCTTGAATTTCTTCATTTTCTTGGGCCAATTCTTTTGTCTATAGCTGAGTAGATCTCTACCAACTAGGTCTTGAAAGGTATCTATGTTGTCGTGATTCATGGTCGGTAGAAATGTAGATTTAGGTTTGAAATTGGTACACGCTGCTTTATCATGACCAATTTCTAATTCATCTAGGATATTGTGGATCTCTACATTCGTGCGTGTCCCTTCTGGATCTTCTTGTAGTTCGTGTAGTGCCACCAAGGTATCAATGTCTCCTATCGTTAATGCCTCCTCCTGTGTAGTGTGATCTGTGGAATAGTATTCTTTACATTTGGTAGGTTTCAATTTGTGCCACTTCTTCAATTTTAATTTTCTGCAAAATTTGAAGATGTCTATTCTGGTGTCAACATAGTTCATAGGTGCGGCAGGACAGAACGACAGGCCTAAGCATAAGGTTCTTTTGTCTTTAATGCTTATTTGTCTATGAAAGAGATTGATGATGGTTTGCATTACCGTGGCATCATCCATCATTGTTGTTTCCTGGAGCGTGTCTGCTTGTATCCCACTTGCTCCATTTCGCTTCCTCTCCTCTCTCCTCTGCCGATATCTCAAATGACATCACTGATGACATCACTGATGACATCATCCATGTGAGAATTTAATGCATCTTCTCACACCCTAATATAAGTTTTGATACACCCACTCTAAATTACAGACTGCCATTCTCAAAACCATAGACACTCCAACACCAAAAACTACATACCCACTCACTGATTCTTAGGTCTACACACACACACATCCACTCACTCACCTGTACAGTCACTTATACTTACAGTCACTGACCATGTCATGAGTGATGTAATATGTGACGTCATCAGCAGTGCATTGCGGGGCGCGAGTTATAGTTACCTGAACTAACTATAACGGGGGAATTTCTATGGTTTTGTACGAGTGAAATGTCCAACTAACTATAACTGTCCCTAAAACCTATGGTTTTTCAGTGAATTTCAAAGGTTTTTTAAATGCTAATTTCTAACTATAACATATCTGAAACCTATGGTTTTTTCAGTGAATTTCAAAGTTTTTTTAAATGCTATTTCCTAACTATAACATGTCTGAAACCTACGGTTTTTCAGTGAATTTCAAAGGTTTTGTAAATGACAATTTTTAAATGTATTAATTGTTATATTTTTTTTCATACTGATTTACTACATTTTTAGAAACAATTATTTTTTACATATTTTATTTTTTAAATTACATTGTAATTACATTATACATTACATTACAAAAAATACTTTCTCAGAATGAATTACTTTAGTTTAAATACTTTGCACATAGGCAATAGACTTTTAAGTACAGTAGTTACAGTTGTTGCAATGTGCAACACATTTTCAAACACAATGCAACATTCAGCTCAATGTGAATTTCTAGTTAAATGCAATTAGTTACTTTATGGATTACTTTTCTAACCACAGGACTGGATCCTAGATTCAGTCCTGTTACATCTCCTGTAAACAGTTGAGTAAAAGCGTTTTGGTTACAGTCGTGATTTTTAAGGAATATTATTGTATTTTAAAAGTTGACACTTAGAAACTTTTTCTCATAGAATCACCAATGTTATCCTATGGAAGGAAATTCACTTAGCAGGTAAAAACTGTTATCATTACTTTTTCTTACTCAGTGTTGGATCCTGGATCCAGCACTGGTGCATCTCCTGTAAACAGTTGAAAGAATGCGTTTAAGTCATACAGGCGATTTTTAAGGAATATTTGTAGTTTGTGAAAATCGACACTTTGAAACTTTTCTGCTGAAAACCAGACAATGGATTCCTATGGAAGAAAATATAAGTTACTGGTAAGTACGGTTAAAATTACTTTTCAGGACCAGTACTGGGCTGAAAGATACAGCACTGAGGTCTCTCCTTATAACAGGTGAGTAAATCGGAATTCGTATTTCGGCTGATTTTAGAGGAATATTTGTATGTTTCAAAAATCGACACAAACTTTTTCAGCAAAAAGCAGGCAATGATATCCTATGGAAGGAAATTCAAGTTACTGGTAAGTACGGTTAAAATTACTTTTGAGGATCAGTACTGGGCTGAAAGATGCAGCACTGAGGTCTCTCCTGATAACAGGTGAGTAAATCGGAATTCATATTTCGGCTGATTTTAGAGGAATATTATAAAGTTCCAAAACTCCACACTTAGAAGAATTTCCAAGTGAAACCAGTCAATGTTAGCCTATGGAAGGAAATTCAAGTTACTGGTAAGTACGGTTAAAATTACTTTTCAGGACCAGTACTGGGCTGAAAGATGCAGCACTGAGGTCTCTCCTGATAACAGGTGAGTAAATCGAAATTCGTATTTCGGCTGATTTTAGAGGAATATTTGTATGTTTCAAAAATCAACACTTAGAAACTTTTTCAGCAAAAAGCAGGCAATGATATCCTATGGAAGGAAATTCAAGTTACTGGTAAGTACGGTTAAAATTACTTTTGAGGATCAGTACTGGGCTGAAAGATGCAGCACTGAGGTCTCTCCTGATAACAGGTGAGTAAATCGGAATTCGTATTTCGGCTGATTTTAGAGGAATATTTTAAAGTTCCAAAACTCCACACTTAGAAGAATTTCCAAGTGAAACCAGTCAATGTTAGCCTATGGAAGGAAATTCAAGTTACTGGTAAGTACGGTTAAAATTACTTTTCAGGACCAGTACTGGGCTGAAAGATACAGCACTGAGGTCTCTCCTGATAACAGGTGAGTAAATCGGAATTCGTAGTTCGGCTGATTTTAGAGGAATATTTGCACAATGGTGAAGGGAGGGGGCGGGGCCTGAGGTGACATCTGTGCAAACGCGCCCCGTTTTAAGTTGGGGGATTAAGTCCCCTTGAATCATGAGGGTCCCTACGGGCCAACTAGCCCACCAGGAACCTCCAGTATGCGTCAGGGGCTGCGTTGCAGAGATGTGTAGAGAGGCCACACCCCTTTACACCTCTCTGCAACGCAGCTCTGTGGCGCTTTCTGGATGTACCTGTTGGGCTAGTTGGCCCCCAGGGACCCTCAGGATTGAAGGGGATTTAATTCCCCATCTTAAAACGCGCCACGGGGCCTGTTTGCACACATGTCACCTGAAGCCCCGCCCCTCCCTTCACCACTGTGCAAACGCGCCCCGTGGCGCGTTTTAAGTCGGGGATTAACTCCCCTTGAATCCTGAGGGTCCCTGGGGTGCAACTAGCCCACCAGCTACCTCCATTAAGCGCCACAGAGCTGCGTTGCAGAGAGGTGTAAAAGGGGCGTGGCCTCTGTACACCTCTCTGCAAGGCAGCACCCTGGCGCATACTGGAGGTTCCTGGTGGGCTAGTTGGCCTCAGGGACCCCAGTATTGAAGGGGAATTACTTCCCCATCTGCAAACGCGCCAGGGCGCGTTTGCAGAGTGGTGAAGGAAGGGGGCGGGGCCTGCGGGCCCGATCGTTTTTTTTTTCCCCTCCCTGAAGGGGGGCTGTGTAGCCCCCTTCCTTTTCCTATTTTTAGGCCCTGGGGACCCCATCCCCCAGGGCCTTACCCACTTTTAAATTTAAAATAAAAAAAAAAAAAACGGGAAGGGGGCCGCGTGGCCCCCTTCCCTGGGCCTGTATTGGCCCGGGGACCCCATCCCCGGGGCATGGCCTCGATTTTTTATATTTTTATTTGGAGGGGGCTGCGTGGCCCCCTCCTCAGGCCATTAAGGCCCGGGGACCCCATCCCCGGGGCCGGCCTTGACCTTATTTTTTTTTTTTTTTAAACTTTGGGGAGGGGGCTGCGTGGCCCCCTCCCGGGCCCTATGGCCCCGGGGACCCCATCCCCGGGGCCTGGCCTCACGTTGGAGACTGTGGGGGTCCCCAATCCCCCACAGTCCCAGGCGGCTCCCCGCCTCCTGCGGAAGCCGGCATTGCTTTTCCACATGGGGAGCAGCTAACATGCTGCTCCCCATGTGGAAAAGCAATTGATTTGCATTTTGAAAGAGAGAGCAGGTTTCCTGCTCTCTCTTTCAAAATGCAAACTAAGACTTGCTATGACAGGACGGGAGCCGCGAGGCTCCCGTCCTGTCATAGCAAACAGCAGTGTCCCGGGGGTAGGCACCCGGGACACTGCAGGAGCCGGCCCTGGGGGTGGCGGTCCCCAGGGCCATCAAGGGCTCCAGGAGGGGGCCGCGCGGCCCCCTCCCATTCAGTGCACAGCCCCGGGGAGGTGGTGGTCCCCGGGCTTGGGGTCCGTAACGGACCCCCATATTTAAATGTTTAGTGCCCCGGGGAGGTGGCGGTCCCGGGCGTGTGGGGGCTGGAGCCCCCACACAGGTCTTTAATTTAAAAAAGAAGCCCCGGGGAGGTGGTGGTCCCGGGGCTGCGGGAGGGCTCAGAGCCCTCCCGCACCATTTGTAAAAGAAAGCCCCGGGGGTGGCGGTCCCCGGGGCTTGGGGGCCCTTTGAGGCCCCCATACATAAATTGAACACCCCCACCATGCCCCCGGGACTTGGGCCACCCGGGGGCAAAATGCATTTTTTTTTTTCGGCAGGATTCGCGCACCCTGAGCGCATCCTGCCGATTTGTGGGACCCCTGAGCAGACCTAGGGGGTCAGGGTGTTTCTACCCTGCCCCCTTTGTGCGCTTTGCGCACTTGTTTCTGTCCCTCGGTTCTACCGAGGGACAAAATGGCTGCCAACACTTCCTGATTTGGAGTGTTGACAGCCAATTAACATGCAGCTCGTGATCGGGAGGGTGCGCGAATCCGACCGCGGCCATAGATATATATGTACTTTTACTTTTGATTTTCTCAGCAACTACTGAACGGATTTACACCATTAAACAAAAAGGGTTCTTTCTGAACCAAGAACTACCTCTTTGCCAAATTTGGTGTAATTCCGTTCAGCAGTTCGGGCTGTAGCCGTGTCTAAAGTTTCCTATGGAAAAATGAATGGGGAAAACGCGTTTTGGGACCCCCTTTTTTCTCGGCCCCCGCTTGACGAATCCCCCCGAGACTTTCAGGGTAGGAGCGGACCGGAGCGCCGCAAAATTTTCAAACTTTGTGGGAAGATACGTCAACCGGCAAGAGAGTTATTTCAAATAGAATGTCGTGGATTTCCTATGGAAAATAGGTTCTAACTATAACTATCTACTGGCGACCGCCAGTAGATAATATATATATATATATATATATATATATATATATATATATATATATATAGTGGGAATCCACATCATTACGCAGATATCTGGAGGTTGATCGCATTCCCCGAGGTCTTCGCATATATACGGTGCCATCATACGAATACCCCGATCCCAACCTATTATTAGAATGGTCAGACCATACAACTAATTCGGCCAAAGGGATGGTGGAGATCTTAATAAAATATGCAATAAGTGACAGAGCGAAGCTGATGGAAGAAATTAAAAGATTGGAAGATCTAATCGCAGAAGATTCCGCGAAAGAGACAGCGGAGAATCTTAGACAACAAATGAAACAGAGACTGGTCAAATATGAGGAAACCATCAGAAAACGAAAACATGAAAAATTCGTAAGAGACCAGAACGACTATGAATCTGGCAGGGTTCCAACATTTGCCAAGAAATTTGACTTGCTAAGGAAATCGATCCAAGAGGGGAAGAAAACTTACAGCATCAGCGAGAGATACATCTAAATCGGAGTTGGAAACAGAACAGTCGGAAACAGAAGGAGGGAGCGCTAGCACAACGGAGAATGTAGGAGGAAGAATACATTTTCCTCAGGAATATCAAATAATACAGCAATCATGGCGATAATTGCCACAAAGAACAAGACCACTGGAACAAGAAAAAGGAAAACCAGAAGGAGCAAAAAAAGAAACACAACAGTATACTCCCAGGGTAACCAGGAGCAAGAGAGGAACCAACAAGAAGTAAACGAAACGGATCTGACCATAGTGAATCTATCGAAAAGGCAACTGACAAATATAGAAATACAAGTACTACGCAAAGGACTGTCGTTTTGATCCAACTAACAGATGGGATTATATGCAAACATGCATTGATCTTTACCTTTTTATCAGAAAGTTGAAGTTAAAAAAACTATTCCAAGGGCGAGCAATTGGAGCTACATCTAACCTAGAACGAATTCCAGACCCCACAGATATATTACTTGGAAGTGATCTCCCAGCCTTAAGAGCGCTTCATGATCTAGGGGGGGAATCTATGGACGTAAGAGAATCTCCAGCTGTAGATGATAGGGAGTTCTTGGAGCAAATCGATCTAGCCCAAGCAGGGATGACCAGCAACCTTAAACAAAAGTCAAGATTTATCCCGAGGACAGCTTTCGATATGATCGACAGTTTCCATGAGGTTGTCATAAAATATTTGGACAAACTACGATTTAAACCGAAAGAAGAGAAGAAACAACGACACATCACCTTAGCGGAACGACAAGCAATAAAAACCTTGCAAGGAGATCAGACGATAGTGATAAAACCGTCGGATAAGGGCGGAAATATCGTCTTGCAAGATGCCACAACTTATGAAGAAGAAGCCTTGAGACAATTAAGTGATCATAATTGTTACACTAAGATCTCTAAAAAAGAATATAACCAAAGCATATTAGAGTTTTATTCTATGATTGATTTTTGGAGGGACAAGGGCATTTTAAGTCCGGATGAGCATAAATATATAAAAGTAGATCATCCGGTTACTCCAACTTTTTATCATATTCCTAAGATACATAAAGATAATAAAAGGCCACCAGGTAGACCTATAGTGTCTTCAAAGGGTAGTCTTTTGGAGAACACCTCTATCTTAGTTAATACGATTCTTTTCCCTTTTGTCTATGATTTGGTTTCATTTGTTAAGGACAGTACTGATTTTATTAAGATGATTGCCAATATCAACTGGGAGGATTCCTTTTTTCTTGTGACTCTAGACATTTCCAGCTTATATAGCTGTATTAATCACAGGCAAGGAGAAGAAGCTGTGAAAACTTTTCTGAAAACTAGACCGCTGAAATATATGGAGCATAGCCAGATGATAATTCAATTCATGACATTCTGCTTACATAATAATATTTTTGCATTTGGAGACCAACTGTACATCCAGGAGCAGGGTACTGCGATAGGCACGTGCTTCGCCCCCAGCTATGCGAACTTGTTCGTTGGCTGGTGGGAGAAGCACGTGGCCTGGGCGGGTACCAATGAGGTCTTGTCACAGAGAATAGCTATTTGGACCCGTTATATAGACATATTTTTCATCTGGACGGGTTCAAGAAATGAACTAGATGAATACATAGATAGTCTCAACATCAATGAAGTTAACCTACATTTTACCAGAACCATTAGTACACAGGAGGTAGCATATCTTGATCTGTTGGTATTTGTTGACAATTGTCAACTGAAAACCAAGTTATTTCGTAAACCCACAGCGGGTAATGCCACTCTACATTACACTAGCCAGCACCCACGTTGTCTCGTCAATAGCTCCCCTATGGGGAGTTATTGCGTCTAAAAAGGAACAGCACGACCGAAGAGGATTACAACACAGCCACTAAACAAGCAGTTAACCGCTTTGTGCAAAGAGGCTATCCTCAGAAAGTTTTACAGTCAGCTGTAGAAAGGGCCAACCAACGAAAGAGGGAAGAACTCTTGAATAAAACACCCCGAGCTAGTGAGGAGGAGGCTACTAGAATGATACTGACATATTCCTCAGACTCTGGAGAATCCGCCAGATTCTAGGGAAGCATTGGAATATTCTTCAGTCGGATGGGGTGATTGTTAAAACTATCACACACCATCCGAATATAACATATAGGAAGAACATCTCTTTAAAAGATATGTTGGTGCATAGTCATTTTAGTAAGACAGAGGGCAGCCCTTGTAATGTGAAGGGTTTCTACCCATGCCTCAAGTGCAAGGCCTGCAAAAGCAGCAGAGTAGTGAAAGAGTTTCAGGTTCCAGGCAGGGATCAGATCAGGTATATAGCAAAACTATTGAATTGCAACTCTGATTTCACTGTATATTGTCTGGTGTGTCCGTGCAACCTGCGCTACGTGGGAAGCACGATACACCAGACAAAAAAGAGAATATTGGAGCACATGCGTGCTATAACTAAAAAAGATAGCAGCTACCCTGTTGCAAGACACTTTGCAGAAAACCACAATAGCAACAGCCAATTGTTGAAATTTTTCTGTATAGACCAGGTGCCCCCCCCTGAAGAGAGGAGGTGACAGAATAAGAATTTTGAGACAGTTGGAGTCCAAATACATAGTGGATCTGCGAACCCTTACCCCCTATGGCCTCAATTGTGAAGAAGAATTATGGGTTCATGTAGGTTAAGCCATGGTGAATGTATTATGAATGTGTTATGAACTTATTATGAATGCTCTAAGAGAAAAAAGTATTGTGAACAGACATATGACACAATAGGGAGATCAATTTAAATGTATATTTGATAGCCCTATGACTTTACTATAGGAGTTCACTTTACCCCGCTAAATCTTTCCCCTTTCCCCCCCTTTTCCACTCCTTTCTCTTCCCCCATCTTTTCTCACCTCTCAATACGAATTTTTCAAATTTCTCTTTAATCTCTCTTCTTTCTCATTTTGAGGTATTTTTTCAAGTACATGTTTTTATTGTTTACGTCATTATCGATTTAACGTGGAATATGCGATAAATGGCAACATCACAAAGAATGATTATCAGGTGGCACAAGTTGACAAATATTGGGCGCATTCAGGGCCAGATTGTCGGCTATATTTTCTGCCTGCCAACAATTGTTGAGATTTATATGATATGAACTGCAGACTATTACATCACATATGCCCATTCAGGGCCTAATTTCGATACTAATGATATTTATGATATTTGTGATATTTAGGGACTTTATGGATATTCATTGATATTTATTGATATTTATTGAGATCTATGTACTAATGAGATAGTACACGATCGATAACGGAGAGAAATGCACATTGTATGTATGTAATAAGCATAGTTTATCCTCTCCAAGATGGCCGCCATTTCCATTGTTAATAACATACTTTTTGAATAGGCCGTTTTCCATGTTGCTGAAAATAACCAGTGAATGATGTGTATTTAAACTTTATGAAATAATTGTCGCGTTGACATTGACGAAGGCCGTCGTGGCGAAACGCGTTTGTCAAGCCAAGGGACAAGAATAAAGTAATTTGATATCTAAAAACTCGAGTGTGCGCCACACTTTGTCGTTACAGAGTATTTGGAGAAAATATATATATATATATATATATATATATATATCTCCAAACTCCGTGTTTCCTGCACCCAGGAACTCAGCTCACGACACGGACCAATTTCTTCGTGCTCAGTATTTTATTTTCCTTGCAGTCGCGCCATAACGTTTCGGCTCGTCCGAGCCTTGTTCACATGATATATATATATATATCTCCTTTGATTACACAGACTGTACCAGACTTTCAGCTAGAGTTGTACTGAAACCCAGTTCAAGTTTTGTGGCCGAACTGTTTACATCTTCCTTGCCAAGATACATTAGTAGACATGTAAATTCAAGATCTTCTTTCCAAGTGTGTAGTAAACCAACCATCCTTCATCCTTCATCCAAAGATTCTCTGACTCACATTTTCTTTTCAAGAAGAAAAACAAAAAGCAGCGTCACACAATAAACCTTCGCTGTTTCAATTCTTTTGTGGTTTATCAATATTTTAAAATAAGACCATTGTCAATTTTAAGTATTGCAACCATATAATTAGTTGGTTTGTTTGGATTTGAAAGTTGGTTACTTCACTTACTCTATATTTTAACCACACAGGAGATACCTTCAGTTTCAGTGGTAAGGTCTTTACTATCTGTTCCACTCCTTACCATCAGGTGTTTCTTCAGCTCCTTGATGTTTCACCATTTTGCTCAGGCCAGTTATCTCTTGCCTTGGATTCCTAGTTTTCAGACTAATCCTATATCCGGACAATATCTTAATCTTGTCTAGGGAAAAGCATATTTTCCTTCAACATCTCCAGTTGACCGCTAACCTTTTGGAAGGATTGGGATTTGGTTTCAATCAAGAAAAAATAATTATGACTTCCACACAATCAATAGAATATCTGGGATTCAGAATAAAGTCACCTAGGTCTGTCCTTCAGTTACCAGAAAAAAAGATATCCATGTATGTTTTTTCTCTTTCATGTTAAATTCCTATGTGTGGTTGATATTAAAGGCAAGGAAGATAGAATAGTAGTCACCTCCGTGCCTTTAATAAAATTAGGACTCCCCATCATTAAAATGATTTGGAAAATCTGCATATACTGCCTTTTACCGCCCCTTGCTTACTTGAACCTTAGTTTATTTTGTATAATCTGATATAAACAATTTTAGTCTTTGTTTAATCTGTACATCAATGGTTAGTACTGCCGAAGCATGTTTAAATATAACTTCATATTAAGAAAACCTGGAGTGTTACACGGTTGCAATGGCACTTTGTGTGTGGACGACTCAGATTTGTTTCCCAGTTTACAAGTTGAGCTATGGTATCTCACTAAGTGAAAGAAGTGGGTCGTATCATTTCAGTCCCCATCCATGTATTGTCATTTACAAGATAGCTTTTATTTTCTAGCACTTAATGGCCTAATTTTAAGTGCTCTAAATAAAATAAAGAGACCGGTAAGTGCTTTCCCCCATGGTGTGCACATGAATGCAAAATCTTTTGAATATGGCTTAGTTTAATAGGTCATCGTTTTTCCTGCTGGGTGTGGGCACGCAATGCTAGCGTTTAGATTAATTACGTTTACTTTCATAGGACATTAATTACTCCACAGGTTTCTGTTTGACTGGTTATTCTTTGATTGCTATCCTGCCATGTTTCCCTATTTACTAACATGACTACCCTGGTGTTGAAGGCTTAGTCTTTGTTTTGTTTCAACCCTGTTTCTCTCTCTTTTGGTTATAGAAATTTCGAATTATGAGAGAGTATACCTCCTATAGTGAATCGACATAATATGGGTCTGCATATCAAGCAGGTGGTACATAAATTCTTTTGCGAGAAATTGTGTATTTTATGATAATAGATGCCTACAATAAACAAATAGTAACATTGCTAACTTATGCACATGATTTATGCCTGCTAGTATTTGGGAGTGTTTTGGGTTCCTTTGGGGGCATAAATGAAGAGGCACCAGACCGCGGAAGATGTACTTGGCATTCTTTGCTAGAAGAGTAACTCTTTGTGGCAGGTGATTTGTCTTGCTGAGGTTGTAAGAATAAATAATGATGCTGGACAGAGTGCTTGTTAGGATAGATAATATATGTGAAGTCAGTGCATATCTTGATGCTCCTCCGGCTTTCACAGTAGCCCTTTCAAAATAGTCCTTTCTGTTTCATGTCCTTTTTTTATGCCTAGACTGTAGCCTATCTGTTGAAGTGGATTGGTGGAAAGCCTGCAAGCTGAGAGTCCTGCCACCACATTCACTTACATACTGCACTAGCACCTAAGAGTAGCAGTTGGTAGCCTTTAACTTGTCACTCCATTAAAACCAATGCATTCTGCTTCCGAAACAAGCATTTGCAAAGCCAATAGGTTTATATTTAATGTGCTTATGCATGACTTTTGTGCTTGCCTATGTTGCTGTACTTTAACAAATTAAAGCCAGACCATTTGGCTTTACAAATGCTTGTTGGATTGTGCACCACTGTGCATTCATGCGTGTGTGCAAACATGTGTAAATGGATGTTGGTTTAGCATATGATTCCTGACTAAAAACATTAAAGATAGTCTTCTGCATTGAAAACACTAAACAAACAGGATTGCTTTCTGTATAAAGTGCATGCATTTTTTTTTTCCAACCATATTTTATTGACTTTTCGAGACAGTAGCATTGGTTACACACATTGCTCTTGCTGTTGTCCGGACATGTTGTAACATATTTGTATACTTCAATATGCATGGCTTAACCCCCTTTTAACAAAACAGACCCTCCCCCCTTGAGTTGCGCTTAAGTGAATGTATGCTGAGCTCTAGATGCTGTTGCAGGTTTGGACAATATGTGGTTGTTATACATCGTATTTGGTGGCGTCTATTGTCGCTGCTCTAATTGATCAACCCCCTCTCCCGCCCTCTCTGGTGTCCCCGGTTGTGTGGTGCCCGCCTCGCTGCCATCCTGTTCTCCCATTGTCAGTTCAGTCAGTAGATTTTCCCACGCCCTGGCTCTATCTATGTGGCCAATTCACCGGCTCGCTTCCCTGAGGAGGAGTCTGCTTTCTGCCCCTGCCCATTTTTCTAGTTCATTTTTCCAGGAAACAATCAGCGGTCCCCCCTGTGTCTTCCAGTTCCTAGCTATTTCCCTTTTTGCCAGGACATAGGTCAGGTCCTGGAACTTTCCGGTCACCTTATTCTTGGCTGTATGCAGGAACCACCCCAAGAGAATGTGTTCCGGGGTGTGCGGGAGTGCTTTATCAGTGAGATCACCTACCACCCGCCTTATCTCCTCCCAGAAAATTTGCAGTGTGGGGCAGCTCCAAAACATGTGTAGTATGTGTGCTTTCCTCTCCCCGCAGCGCGGGCATGCAGCCGTCTCCGTCCCAAAGTATCTCCTAATGCAGGATGGAGTGAGGTACGCTCTATGTAGTAGTTGATTAATTTAAAGCGCGCGTTTCGGGACACTTTCAGCGTGCACTCCAGGATCTTGTCCCACTCCATCTCTGGGATCTGTTTCCCGATGTCATCTTCCCACTGCAATCGCAAGTGCTCTAGTGGCTGTTGTATGTCTCGTCTGATTGCCTTGTAAAGGCAAGAAACTGTCTTAATCCTCCCCGCCGACAGCGCAACGTATCTGCATCCTGCTAGCGCTCGCGGCTCTGCCCCTCCTACTCCCCAGTGTTACCTGATCCTTCCAGTGAGGGCCCCGTGCTTCAGGAAGTCACCTGGTGGTAGGTCGTACGTCGCCTGAAGCACTTCAAATGGGAGGGATGTAGAGTCTTGATATAGATCCCCCATCACTTTCAGTCCTGCCTCCTCCCAGTCCTCCAACCCCATCCAGTGCTCTCCCTGCAACAAACCCTTGAGTGCCGTAATGGTCAGGATAAAGTGCATGTATGATAAAGAATTTTATGTGTGATGATTCAGTGTTATGTTATGTCAATTGTTATGGCGCACCTGTCACCTGGAAGGGTATCCTGTCACCCTCCTTTGAGATGTAAAATAGTCCCTCATGCATTGCAGTGCAAATACTTCACGGGAGGCCGAATATTGCATTAAACAGCCAATAGTAGGAGGGGATATACTGTCCTGCGTGGAGACAAAGCCCTCTCTATGTATATTTTAAAGAATTCTTAGCAATAGGTCTCGGAAGCAGCTGTGCTGTGAAGGCAGACCTAAAAATTATATATTGAGGCAGATGGGCCAAAGCATAGAATGCCTTGAACTTTGTTAAAATGTCATGTTTTATTTAGACCAGTCAGAACTCGCCATTAATACATCGTTGGCCTTGCTCATCATACCAAATTTTAAGCAAAGCAATGGGCTACTACGTAGTGTTTCATACCAACCTTTACTTCTAAACAAATCAGTTCACCCTCATTTCCCTACAGCGCTCGCCTGCTCATCTCTCGTTTGCACTTCAGGAGCACATTTACCCAAAGTATCACCCTGAATACGTGGCCCAGGGGATTCCACTTACCAGCCTGACCTCATGGTCAGCCTGACCTCATGGTCCCTCACAGAGCTTTCCAACTTGCAAATCTCGGAGCCTCAGGCTCAACTTTGTCTTGACCCAAAGTCGCCACTTCCGGCTAAACTCTTCACACTCCTTTGCTTCTCTCCTCGCATTTTTTTAATGAGGATCTTGCATCTCAAACTCCACCTCTGTCAGAGATTTATTCCCACGGAGCAACATACCTTCTGGAAACCCTTCATTAGACAGCACCAACTCTTTATTGCAGAAACATATAGAGAAGAGAGAATTTCAGAAATGGCGTTGCAGGCAATGAGACCTGGATTGAGAGTGCAAAAAGAACCAGATACTTTCTAAACAAGCGGATCATCAACAAAAAGTGGCCATAAACTTACTGTACGCTATATGTGTGCATAAGCGATTTGTGATTGTAGCACCCTGCAAAGAAAGAGCTTAGGCTAGGCCATGTAGTCATGCGTTTTTTATTTTTGGTTGTTTAGATGCAATCATAAGGGTGACTGCCAAACTGGCTAACAGCATTTGTAAAGCACCACTACCCCTAAGGGTCACTTGTTGCAGAACTTAACAAGCATTTGCAATGCAATAGGTCTCGCAGTTACGCAAGTTTGAGCTATTGGCATTGTAAATGGCTATGCCTTTTATTTTGGTATTGCTTTCTAAAACATAAATAAAAGACATTGTCATTTACAATGGCAATAGCTTAAACTCGCGTAAATGCGAGACCTATTGCATTGCAAATGCTTGTTTCTTTAAGTGTCTTGCCATCGTTCCACTGACGAGGAGCTCTGTGCATCCTCATGGAAGTGACCTGTCAAAACGGCCCGGTTGTTAGGGTTACCGACCATCGGATGGATTCACCGCGAGAGCAGATTGGTTACGCAGCACTTCTACGTTCAGTATTCTTTGTCTGAGTCAGAGCATAAATGTCCTCTCCATGGTAATCAGTTGGGTGTTCACAAGCAGTGATTAGAAGTCATGGGAATTGTTCAGCAGAGAAAGTCGATAAGTGGGCGGCGGAGGAGGCTCGCTTTCTGCACCCTCTTCTTTTCTTTGTAAGACGCATTATTTTCGGAGGCACGTAATACAGAAGTAATTTGCAAAAGATATTTGAAACTAGCCAGTCTAATCTGAATTGTCCCAGGTCCTGGGTCTGTGCTGCGTTACACCACAGCACTGTTTGTCTTGGCCTAGGTTGGCGTAATTGAATTCCGTGGCGCATATTCCTTTTGGCGTTTTTTGTGTGTATGAAACCTATTTCTTATAAAACAGTGTGTGTGCAGACAACTGGATAATTGCAGAGGCCTGTACGCTGCCGAAAAGCAAGCCGTCAGCATTTGATGCGCTCATAGAAAGCAGCCAATAAAAAAGAATCTTGGCTGCAGACTTCCTGTCACTCATTTCTTTTACTTGCACCCGCCCCATCTCTGCTGTTTTTCGCAAGTGATGAAAGGGGCACCAGTCTGGACAGTGTTCACCTTTGGTCGCCTAACCAAATGTCGGACAGATTCCGAGAATATTTTGCGCATCGCTCAAAGGTTTTGCACATTCCATTTCTATTCATGCAGTTTCATTTAACTTTCAGAAAGTCTTCGGGGTGGTGGGGGTGCTTTGCAGACTACTTTTTGATTGAATCAGTTTTTGTTACCATATGTTTGCAAGAAAGTAAAGTTTACACCGGAGACCCTGCATTGTCTGTTTTTCAGACACTCGAGCTGCCTGGTGTCTATTTGTCATCTCAGAATACAGCTACAGGCTTCTGAATAATGGAGCGACGTACTCGCTGTTCCTAATAATGAATGAGACGTGGCAGAGGAACTGAATTTTGCAAACCAGCAATTGAAGATCCTAATATTCATTGCGAGCATCCATTATTTTAAGTTTCTTCCCGGGTCTTTTTCCCGTTGCATTCGCTTGAGGTAGCATTACATCCCAATACGGAGCTCAAAAAATAACCAGTGGTGCGCGCGTACCACAGAGGAGCGGGGGGAAAGGGAGCGCGGCAGCGAGGCGAACGCGTGCTGCTGCACGTGCTAGACACCGGTGGAAATGGGCGCGGCAAAGGCGGGACATGCGCCCGCCTTTGCCCAATTGCGTGCTGTCTTTCTTATAAAGACGCACGCAAAGCCCAATAGCCGGGGGGAAAACGAATCGCACGAGCGTGTGCGATTCCTAGGGCAGTTTCAAAACCCCATACAAGAGGTCTCGCGCTGCGCGAGCAGTGCTACGCACTGCAACGCTAGGCGCGAGACCTAAAAACTACATAGCTAAACAGGCAAGTCTTCAGCTTTTTCCTGAAGCATGAAAGGTAGCTCAATAGTGGACTACTGTTCTTCAATAGTTTGCCAAGAGCTGCTGCCACTACTCAGAAGTGGGCAGAATAGGAATGTAGAGGCTGTGTGTGACTAGGCAGAGGTAGAAGTAGAGACAGTCTGAGCATCATATGAAGTCAAATACAGTGAAGGGTGGAGGCAGAATGACAGCAGTCCAACAAATTACAGGAAGATCCCCACAAATGGAGACGGTAAAAGTACTGTATGATGGTAGAGCCAGGGACTGGGCATAAGTAAAATGAGGCGATAGGGACAGACTGAGATTAGTTTGAAGAGGCAAGCTGTAAGATAGAAGTAGAGGGAGAGAGCGTTGAGCAAATTGTAATGTTAGCAGCAGATTGAGAGGAGGTTCAGACAAAGTGAGGGGTCAGAGTGAGGGACGATTAAGGAAAGAACCAATGATCATTACATAGGAGTGGAGTGGGAGGGTCAGGCCGGAGTGAGAATTAGGGGACTGGGCTGACTGAGTAGCTGCTTAAGGAATATGGTGCAGAGGGATGCGCATGATAACATGGGAGTTACAGAGTGAAACTATATAAACAAAGCAAGAAGCTAGAGATGGAGTGAGGCGTAGGAGCAGAGAAGAGTAGTAGGCCCAATTGTGTCTCTACCGTATGTGATTTTCTGTTATTGTAGAGGCATTTGTATGGACCTTGGACGCACAAGTAGGCAAGCTAACTGGAGGCAGGCAAAATCGATAGGTGGCAGGGTTCATACCTGTCATTCTTCTCTTTGGGCCGTTCCTAATAAGCATCCCAAATAGAGGTATTTTTGCATGTATTGCCTGGCTCCAATAATTTAGCATTATTATTACCTGCTGCTGAGGGCTTCTTGTAAAATGCCCACTTCTCAAATTCTAGGCTCAAGCTGCAGACAACAGCCTATAACGAGAGAGGGGCTTGAGCAGCAAGAATAGCCCAAGGTAGAAGGGCAATATTGCTATTGGATCGTTCTGCCCACTGAGGGTAAAATGTTGTAGAATGAACAAGGAGAAACACAAAGAAAAGCATTATGATGTTGGTTCAGGAGGTCTATATCAGACACCCTGTCAATTCATTGTGTTCAGTGGAGCTCTTAGCGTTACGGTATTTCAATTAAGCATTGTTGACTGGATCTGTGGGAAATTATGGCTGTTAAATACCACCGCCCATAATTATTGCCCCGATCCACAGACTAGGGCCCATAATGAGGGGCTGATAATTAACTGCATGCCTCCCACCCACTAGAGTGGTGGATTCAGCATCCTCAGTGTGAGGTGCTGTTGTTTATCAGGATGCTGCTGCTACAAGTCTTTCATTAGAAGCTTCTCTTGTTTTCAGAAAGAGAAAGAAGAGGAGAGGTTGCCACAAAGTGGAAATTTATGTACAAATGCTTCACAATTGTAGGAAAAAGAAAACAAACATGCCAGTAGTATATTTTTTCTACCTTTCTGAGGGTGTTAGGACTTACAATTCCTCTATGACAAGGACGAGAGGGTCAGGCACAAATTGAAAGTAAGTGCAGCTTCCAATTCAAGAGCCTCTTCTGCAGCTATCAAATGGTCATTGGCACCTTGGACTGAAGTTGACTTGTGGTCCCCGGGAACAAAGCTGGTCTGAGGAGCAGGTAGCTCGCAGCCACTGAATGTTAATTTGTTTTGGTGTCTTCTGCGAAAGCGCAAGCGTTCCCACTTGCGAGAGCTATAGTTTGTAATAAGGGGCTTGTAGCCCGCCCATTGCTTACCATTCGCTTGCTTAATTGTCACGCTTACTTGCTGCCCTCTAATTGGCCAGAGCGTGCTGCCTCTTCTTTTGGCTTGAAGTTGGACCAAGTACTGATTGCTTCAGCTTGATTGCTGTCCTTCTGCTGACCGTGCTGTGATTGATTGAGGTACTGCTTTTATTTTTTCTTCTTCCCCGTCTTCCTTGTTGAACCTCTTGCAATTTGTAGCTTTTACTCTGCCACACACATTTCAAAGAAATCCTTTTCTTCTTTGAAATGGATGTTTATGATGACAACAGATGCTATCTGTTTTTATTGTGACAACAGATGTTATCTGTTTTGAAATGTATTTTCATTAATGCAATTGCTTTCGTTATGTGTCATTGTAACCAAATGTCACATTTTTTTCTTTTCCACCCATGAGGAGATTAACTGATTTGCTGAGAGTCACAGGGGTGTTGTGCAGAGACCTAACAACCCTTGGCAAAGCCAGTAGGCCTGGCCTTTGAGATTATTGGATCTGCCGTTGCCTTTTGTTCATGCTGTACAGCATAGGCATTGCCGACTTTGGCAATGACTAGTAGCCATGCTGTGTATCAGTGTGACTGCTGCATCCAGCGATGGTGCACTTAAAAAAAAAAAAAATGCATTAGCCCTGGCTGCATCATATAACTTTCTTAAATTAGTTTTAGCCACACTACCAAGCATCCGCAGTGCAATACAGCATGGCTACGAACCATTACCAAAGCCAGTAACTCTCATAGGTGAGACCGGTTGGCTTTGCCAGTGCTTGTTTTGGCCTGCAATCTTAGCTGCAGCATGCAAGGCGAGCATTATGATTGGCTAAACAGCTTCAAACGTTCATCTCTGGGTGTTAATGTTAATGCTAGTTAAGGCATGGGCCCATTTATGCATTGTTGGAAGTGGGGGTCCTTATCCCTCACCGCCGCCACCAAATGCTGGAGGCGGGAGTCCCCGTCCCACACCGCTGTTGCCAGGTGCGAGATCCGGACCCCTCGTTTCAACGTTAGGCTAAGTCAGGACACCGTCTGAGATAGCCCTGCTCACCCCCTTAGAGCTTGGCACGAGCAGCCAGGCTTATCTCCAAGGCACGAGTGTACAGTATGTGCAACCACACTCACAGCAACCCAATGATGTCACCACAAATAGACTCCACACGAGTTTTTATAAAACGAGTATAATTTTTATACAAGAAGATATACGATATGCCCACACGATACAAAACCAACATATAATAATGGGTAGTATTTCTTCCGGTGGATTGGTAGGTTCTAATCCCAACCACCGCTTCTAACCAACAGTTAAGCTGACGTCTAACCATTTCCAAAAGATTAGGTAGGTCGTATTGCTAGAATCACACACGTTGCAAAAGAAATGAAATACTGCAATGCGTAACGATATACTCCTGAACTGTGCAATAGAGAAACAATGCCATATGTAGCGCCACAGTCATGTACTTTTGCAATAGAAGGAATAATGCATTGCGTATCACCACCAGCATGACCTGTGCAAGGAAGAAACAAAGCAATGCGTCACGCTACAATCAGGTACTGTGCGATGAAGAAATAATGCAAAGCGCCACGCTTACAATCATGTACTCTGCAAGGGAAAATAACGCAGTGCGTAGCGCACCCAGCATGTAGTTCGTCAGGCACAAATAGAGTCAGGCGTCATACGACAGTTCGATAGTTCGTTAGCAGCAATAATGCAAAGTGTAATACGACAGTCTCAGTGCTCCGTTAACAGTTGCCCCGACATGGATCAATGATGACACAAAAGTACCGCTTCTCACTCCGGCCCCAGTACTGCCCCTCCTTGGGCCAGCACAGGCCTCGAGCCGAAGCAACAGGCTCACGCAGCTGCCAGGAGCGAGAGGCCGAGAGAGTGTCCCTCCGAGCCCGTACCCCACCCCAGGTGGTGGTCCACGTTACCTGGGGGGAGCGTGACCCCACTCTCGTCCCCTCCTTCAGCGACTTGGACCTTGATCCAGAACTCCGTCAATGGGCACGGCGAGCTCGGGCTGGCGACTCCGCACCTCCGGGACTGCCGGTCCGGGCCGCTACTGTTGCACTCAGAGGGCCCAACGACCTGGCCCTCCTTCCGGCGGTCTCAGTGGACACCAAGACACGCCCTCAGCACTTGTGGAGACTTACTTCGATTTCGGTGCACACGCTACCCCGGCACTCCTCACCAGCGCCTCTGGTTGCACCGCGACACTCACTCTGCGCGTCCGAGACTCGCCTCTTCTCTGGTGCACACGATGACCAGGCGATCGTCACCACTCCTCGGCTTACACCTCGACACACACCCTGCGCGTCCGAGTCTCACCTCTTCTCCCGGTGCACACAACGACCAGGCGCTCTTCACCAATGCCTTGGCTTGCACCACGACACGCATCCTGCGCGTCCGAGTCTCACCTCTTCTCTCGGTGCACACAATGACCAGGCGCTCTTCACCAACACCTTGGCTTGCACCACTACACGCACCCTGCGCGTCCGAGACTCACCTCTTCTCCCGGTGCACACAACGACCAGGCGCTCTTCACCAACGCCTCGGCTTGCACCACGACACCCACCCTGCGCGTCCGAGTCTCACCTCGTCTCCTGGTGCACACAATGACCAGGCGCTCTTCACCAACGCCTTGGCTTGCTTCACGACACGCACCCTGCGCGTCCGAGACTCACTTCTTCTCTCGGTGCACACAATGACCAGGCGCCCCTCATCAACGCCTTGGCTTGCACCACGACACGCACCCTGCGCGTCCGAGACTCATTTTACTCCTGCGTGCCCACGATCACAAGGCACAACTTCTGAGGGTCTCAAGCTGCAAAAGCACGCGCACACCGCGTTGCTTGGGACTTCTCTGGAAACTTTCATGTTCCTGTGTTTCCAAACAGGGAGCCAGCTCACCTCGGGCCCTTGGGGTTCAGGACAAAGCACAGTCCTGTTCAAGAAGGGGGACACTATAGGGGTAAATCAACAAGCTAACCACAAGACATATGATATAATATAACACAAAAGATCAGGCCTGGTATAACGTGAAAACAATGCATAAAAGATAAACATATAGATTAGACTCCAGACAGTAGTTTTCTTAGATACGAAATTGTATTTCTTTATTAATGTCAGTCAATCTTTTTCTTTTTTCTGTATCTCTTTTTATAGTTTCATTATGTTTTCATATCAAATATATATTTTCCTTTTTGGATTTCTCACATCTTTTTTTCTTTTTATCTTTTCAAATACATATATAATGCAATGACACAAATTGTTTTTCACACAGACAACAAAACAGTGCTATACATAAAGAAATCTATTTCATTAAAAACCTAGAGAAGGAGTGATAAAACATATCAAAGGCTGGCGGTCGATGAAAAGAAAACACGACGCGCGTTTCGGCGTAAAGCCTTCGTCAGGTAGACCCGTCTCAACTTTCTCTAAAGAAATACAAAATTAAACACAATAAGATTCTATAAAACAGTGAATTTCTGCAAACTACATATACATAAAAAGGCCCAATCATGTGATACTGATGTATTTTGGAGCATTAATTGCTTCTATTACTTTAATATCTCGATCCATTTCACCAAAGACCCATGTATAAAGAGATGTTGATTCAAAAAGCACTTGCATGTTACATTATTTAAAAATAAAATAAACCTAATGTCCCATCATGCCTTCTAAAAGACAAAGAAAAACTAGATATAAATACATATATAAGTGAAAATAAAATGAAGATACCCACATAGCTCCTAAGAGTAATGAGTGCAAGCTATAAATTTGATCACCCGTGTATAGAAAGAGAAACACATAGAAAAGTGAAAAGATTTTATACTCTTACAAATATGAGATTTATCTCACATGTTATTCATGGGATACTTTCCTAATAGATCATAGATCTTATTATAAAGAGATATATATGGCGATTCTAAAATCTGCCATGGAAAGGTCTTTTCAATCATTCATTATATGTTTAAGCAGAATGGAAGCATGCCAAATACCTATTCGTAGTCCGTGCACTCAAAAAGGGTTATCAAACCCAAAGTAAGTTAGTACTTCTTCACGGCCAAGTGACCTCACTGTTACTGAGGTTTCGATAATAATTTTCAGCTTGAAGGTCAAGAAGGATGAAGAGAAAGAAGAAGAAGAAAAATGGTAAATACAACTCTTCTATCTTCTAAGTACTTAGCGTCTATATTAGAAACGCATTATTGATATCCCGCTCTATACCTGATGACAGTTCGATAGTTCGTTAGCAGCAATAATGCAAAGTGTAATACGACATTCTCGGTGCTCCGTTAACAGTTGCCCCGACATGGATCAATGATGACACAAAAGTACCGCTTCTCACTCCGGCCCCAGTACTGCCCCTCCTTGGGCCAGCACAGGCCTCGATCCGAGCCGAAGCAACAGGCTCACGCAGCTGCCAGGAGCGAGAGGCCGAGAGAGTGTCCCTCCGAGCCCGCACCCCACCCCAGGTGGTGATCCACGTTACCTGGGGGGACGCGACCCCACTTTCCTCCCCTCCTTCAGCGACTTGGACCTTGATCCAGAACTCCGTCAATGGGCACGGGGAGCTCGGGCTGGCGACTCCGCACCTCCGGGACTGCCGGTCCGGGCCGCTACTGTTGCACTTTGAGGGCCCAATGACCTGGTCCTCCTTCCGGCGGTCTCAGTGGACACCGAGACCCGCCCTCAGCACTTGTGGAGACTTACTTCGATTTCGGTGCACACGCTACCCCGGCACTCCTCACCAGCGCCTCTGGTTGCACCGCGACACTCACTCTGCGCGTCCGAGTCTCACCTCTTCTCCCGGTGCACACAAAGACAAGGCACTCTTCACCAACGCCTCGGCTTGCACCAAGACACGCATCCTGCGCGTCCGAGTCTCACCTCTTCTCCCGGTGCACACAACGACCAGGCGCTCCTCACCAACGCCTCGGCTTGCACCACGACACGCACCCTGCGCGTCCGAGTCTCACCTCGTCTCCCGGTGCACACAACGACCAGGCGCTCTTCACCAACGCCTTGGCTTGCATCACGACAAGCACTCTGCGCGTCCGAGACTCACTTCTTCTCCCGGTGCACACAACGACCAGGCGCTCCTCACCAATGCCTTGGCTTGCACCACGACACGCACCCTGCGTGTCCGAGACTCACTCCTTTTCCCGGTGCACACAACGACCAGGCGCTCCTCACCAACGCCTCGGCTTGCACCACGACACGCACCCTGCGCGTCCGAGACTCAGTTTACTCCTGCGTGCCCACGATCACACAACACCACTTCTGAGGGTCTCAAGCTGCAAAAGCACGCACACACCGCGTTGCTTGGGACTTCTCTGGAAACTTTTATGTTCCTGTGTTTCCAGACAGGGAGCCAGCTCACCTCGGGCCCTTGGGGTTCAGGACACAGCACAAAGCACAGTCCTGTTCAAGAAGGGGGGGGACACCACCCACTGCAATGTCCCTTCAGTCTCTTCCTATGTAAAAGCTACAAACTGCAGGCCAGCCCCAGATCACGAAGCAAGGGTCAGTCCTATTCAGCAGTCTCTTCAGCAACTTCTTCCTTGGCAGAGGTTCTTTTTGACCACGAAAGAGGTCAAAGCCTTTGCAGACTCGACCTGTCCATTTCGCCATTCAAAATTACACCAAATTCTAGGGGTTTCAGTTCTTTTAGTTATACCCTTTCATGTCTTTGAAGTTCGTTGTGCTCAGGGGTCCCTGACCCCTGCCTAAATCAGTTCTGGGTGTCTCCCTCCCAGTGTCACCTTTCTCCCTTTAATACTGGGGGTCTGGACCCTTTATCACTCAGCAGGAGATGGGTCAATTGTTTTATAGCTGCAACCCAGGCCTCTTCACCTCCCGGGGTTTCTCCTCGCATGCTCTCCAGATGCAGGTCAGCCAGGTGCCATCTCACCCCCTCCCATCTCAGATCCAGACAGTCAATCCACATTCAGCAGAGACTCACAGAAATGCTTAAAGCACAAAACTCGGCCACTTTCTAAAAGAGTGGTTTCTGAACACACAGTGACAAAACCACTTTCATAGAAAGATGTGTTATGTCACTGTGAGTTCATACATACTAAACTTCACCTCTCCATTATAAACTTATAGGAAACTAGGCTAACAAAACACCATACCCAGCCCCCCCCATTCTCTCCTATGGGCAGAATGGCCTTTCACCAGTGAAAACGAAATGGAGTGTTTTTTCACTGTCAGGACATAGCACACACCTCAGTATATGTTCTGCCTTTTACCTACACTGCATCCTGCCCAGGAGTTACCCGGGACCTACCACAGGGGTGCCCACAGTGCACTTAAAAGGGAAAGTAAGGCCTGACAAGTGCTTGCACTTGTCAGGACAACATGCTAACTTAGCAAACTGCGCGTAGGCCCTACACTGAAGACTGGAGTTCCCTTCTCTGCGCGCCTTTGGATTACTAACCCTTGCACACACAGTGCACATCACTAGGGACTTTTACTAGTAAGGCAAACATACCAATCATGGCCAACCAATTACCATTGTACTTTACATAGGGAACCCTTGTACTTTGACACTGATCAGCAGTGGCAAAGTACCCAAAGCATCTAAATTGGCAACTCTATGTCAGGAAAACGGTCTAGGGGGAAAGCAAAAAGTTTAGGGAACTTTAGCCAAAAAGACCAAGTCCTACATGCATTTATTGTCTGTGTCTATTAATAGTTCTAAAACATGGCCACATTGATGTTTACATGCCTATTGCAATGTACCATCTTTGAGCAGCTTGGTTGGTTACAGGGGCTGAACAGAGCATAGGAAGCCTGCTTTTATTAAGTAAAGTGGGACAGCATTGGGGCTTTGAAGTTAAGCCGGTGGATTTTTGGATGACGTGCTGCTTGCTAGAGAAGTTGCATTAAGGACCTGAAGAGATCAAGGTTTGAAACTTTTAGGGGGACGTGGAAGCGGGTGGTGCCCTGTACTGAGAGACATAAGCTTGTTGTGTTCAAGGACATCCAGTGAAGTGTAAAAGGTGATTGGCTAGTAGCCCCAAAATACCACATGCAAGTACAGCTCAAACTAGGAAAAGCCTCCCATAACCTAACTGAAAACGTGGCAACTTTGCAAAAATTGGCTTTGTCAATGTTTGTTCTTCTCTTCTCCTTTTATCAAGTCTGACTAAGTGTAAATAGGTATGCAGATTTGTTCCCCGTGTTAGGTAGGCAACTGAAAGCAAAAATAAGCTGAAGGGTATGGTAAAGAAGTGGAGAACTGACACATTGTTTTTAATTTGAAGTATTTTTTGAATGCTGCGCTCATTTTGAAATTCAATTTTCAGTCGATTTATGGAACTTTGTTTATTTTCTAAATTGGCCAGTTTTTCTTATGACAAATTTCCCAGTCTTACTTTTTAACTTGTTGATGTTTTTTCAGTTGAATGGCCTTCAGATGGTTGACGAGCCAATGGAAGAAGGGGATTCATATACCTACCAGGTTAGTGATTATTGATCAGTAATCTGCTCATAATGTTTTTTCTTATCAAATTGACAGGCATTCAGTTGCTTTTTTAATACAGATGTAGTTATAACACATAGAAGCTATAAACATCTGTCAATCAGAGTTCTTCTCCATGTACAATTGAATAAGTGACATTGAATCCAGTGTCCTCATACTTTCTTGCTTTTTTAGTCTCTTGCTCAGATGTGTTTCATACAATGTATCCTCCTACAGAGTGCATTATTGCATTTATAAAATGTGCACGAAGAGGAAGCCATAAAAATAGAAATACTTTTTCTTTTTGTTATTAGAGATCTCAAAGTTTCGATTAAAATGGCATCCTTTAAAATTACATTTAGAGCAACCACTTTGAAATCTGTGTTCTAGTTGGGTATAGGTCTGTCTAATTATTATACAGCAAAAGATGTTAACATATGAGCAAACAAACCTTTCTTGACAAGTCACGCTACTTTCGTTTTGTCACGCTTTAGATTGTTTTTTTTAAGGTGTGATGATAAATGTATGTGATTAAAAACACTCATCAGAAAACGCACATAATTTTCAGGCATACTCCTAGGCGTCCCTGGGAACATGGCTAGTTAAACGCATCCAAGGCGTTTCTGGTAGCTCGACCTTAATTAATATGTATTTTGACTTATAGCCATTCTTTTTGTACTTTATTTTGCTAAACCTTGTCAACATCTTAAATTTAAGATTTTAGATATATGTTGGTGCAACATAATTTCCTGATTTGTTTAAGGTGTCCAGGGTGTCTGTATAATATAAATCTAAACGTTGGCTATACTGTAAGGGAATTTTTAAGTCATTTGTACAAGTGTCTGAAGAGCTTGCGATTCCCTACCAGGATCTTTTCAGAGATCTCCAAATCTGCACTTCTCTCCTTGGTAAGCCACAGATGAGTCCCCAGATCCGTCCTGAAATCCTCTGTATTACTCTTGCAAACCCCTCCAAATATTTCGAAGACATACTAGGCTTTTATTCTCTCAGAGCAGAAAAATTTGCAGTGGGTCAGAAAATGGTGAGATTGGTTATTTTACGAGATCAGTCAAAAATGTTAAAAGGATTGTAGCAGATGCACTGAATTTCAATTATGTCTAAGTATATGATACATCCGTATCGGGTATTTTTCGACTTTAATATTACACCCAATAACATATTTAAATGGTATGAACACCTTGGTACAGCTGATAGATGTACTAGTTATCATGCAATATCTGCAGATTGGTTACAAATGTTTGCGAAGGATACTAACTTGAACAGTATATAATATGTTGCACTCACTGCCAACATCAAGGATACATTTCTATTGTCTGTATCCGAATATCTGCTCCTTTGGGTTTTTCTGTTGAGTATAATACGTTGCACTCACTGCCAACATCAAGGATAACTTTTAAAAATCTGGTGGTTGTTATACCGTGCCTGCAGAGTATCAATAAATGGGTACAGCAAATGCTGGAAATCTTTCACTTTGGTGAACAGATTTTTCAATACACTAAAAAGAAAGATTAATTACTGAACGTGAAAATTTGACCAATTTCGGTTCATTAACATGTCCGACATGACTTTCTCGCTTTTCATTTTTTTCACCTTTTCTGGGATATGCTTTGAGGGTTATGGTTGACTTGTTTTCTGACTCATTGAATTATAATTTGTAATGTTTGTTTTTGGATTGGAATTTGTGATTTTGTATTTAGCCATTCTGTTTTATGTATCAATGTCAATCCATTACCGCAAATAAAAACAATGAAAGCAAAAGAAAAGCATTTATTTGGAAATCTCTGCATTCAAACATTCATTTGGAAGCAGACCTTTAGTTTAGAGAAATTAGAAAAAGCTTAGCTTATTAACCAGCATTTTTTCCACAACGACTAAACAGAACATTTTCGACTCTTTAATCTTTGTGGTGCAAGAGGACTCCGCAAAAGCCAGATTACCTAAAGTTACAAAAGTAATGGTAATGTCACAATATTATCTATTTTATTATTTCCTAATTCTAATATGTTGGAGCAGTCTGACAGATTTATAGAAGCACTTTATGGTGGTGTAATACACATCTTAAAGCCAAGGTTAAATTGAATACAGCCTATATCTGTTACAAATTGTCTTCTCTCTGAACAAAATAGATACTTCATTATCTAGAGGAAATTCAGATATTATGGCACAACCACTCTCTAAATAAGAGGTTTCACCACTTCAAATGAAAGGATTTACCATTACTGATGGCATTGTACAGCAATAGTGGAGTGTACAACTGCATTGTTTTTAAGTAGCCTTCTTTGCAGTTTTTTTTTTAATTTCAATAAGTTTTTATTGGTTGTCCAAATAGACATTGACAAAAGCAAAAATATAAAAGAAACATATATATAAAGCACAAAAAAAAAAGAAAAAGATAAGTACAAAACAAAGGATAATAATGTACAATCAAGATACTTTGTGCAACGCAATACAATACTCAGCAAAACAATTTTTATAAAACCAAAGTATTAGGAGAGAAGCATCGTCTAAATCAAGTATATATATCCCAAGGTCGGTTTCGTATTTCTATTGTCCCCTTGTGTACCTTTTTACATTTGTACATTACTGGGCTCATGTATTGGTTAGGGGTCTTAAAGGAGATAACGTTAGGGTTACACTGTTAGGGTTACAATTACAACTACAATTACATTTATAATTCACAATTACAGTGCTTGTCGCAAGCAGAACAATCCACCATCCCTTGGTAGTCGCAGTGAGTGGTTATTTGATGTAGTAGTCGGGGGCTCACGGTGGTTTATGTGATTTGAAGAAAAGATCAAGAGAAAGCCAAAGATGTCTGACTGGGTTTTTCCATGGAGAGTTATGAAGCACAATATTGTCTGCCCCTCGAAGTTTGGTGATCCAATTTTGCCAACAATTAAAGGACGCCTTACTAGTATCCTTCCAGTTGGTAAGGATGACTTTGACAGCCGCTATGATAAGGATGTCAAGGAGTGCTTTGTCGTTTTCACTCAAGAAGCCTGTTCTTGTGGGAGCGAACAGAAGTGACGACAGGTCCTTACAAGCATCGAAGGGAAAGAGGTTAGATATGAATTTGAAGACCCTGTCCCAGTAGGATGTTACGCAGGGGCAGAGCAGTA
Source organism: Calotriton arnoldi (assembly GCA_963921515.1). Classification (NCBI taxonomy): domain Eukaryota; kingdom Metazoa; phylum Chordata; class Amphibia; order Caudata; family Salamandridae; genus Calotriton; species Calotriton arnoldi. The sequence continues at coordinate 3,126,537 of CAWUFW010000501.1, forward strand.
GCAGGTGCTCTAGGTCACCTACTGCATTCTTACAGTTCCAACAGACATCATCATCTCGAAGTCTATGTTTGTATAGGCGGGAGGGCGTCCAGAATACTCTGTGGAGAAGCCAGAACTTAGTTTGGGACAGTACCGGGCTAATTTTATTCTTAAATATCGAATTCCACGTCCAGGTCCAGTCAGAATCAGAGACCGGGGTGGTACAGTGTGAATTCCAAAAGGAAATAGTTTTCGCGTTGAGTGTAGAATGTTTGGGGCCTAGTAGACGGTATATCCAAGAAACTTGGTGGCCTAGGGAGTTTAATTTTAAGAAATATTTTGGCAAGGAAGGCGGTGAGGTCGAAATTTTTGCTTTGGATATGGCAGCTTTTACTTTCAGGAAGTAGTAGAATTCTATGGGTTCAAGGTGGTATGTATTTTGTAGTTCCTTAAAGGTCAGCGGGTGTGTGTCTGCATAAAACTGGTGGAGAAAGAAAATTCCTTTCTTGATCCAGTTGTCGTTGTGTAAGGTGTGACCTCTGTACATCAAAGTGCGATTGTCCCATAGAGATTCGAAACTGGAATTCCTTACCCTGACCTCAAGTAATCTGTCTATCTTTAGCAGGGAGGATTTAGTCTGTTTGAAAATAATAGTACCAGAACACGTTAATCGGGCAAGGTTGGTGGTGAGGAGAGTAAGGGGGTGAATGTTGTGGAGGAGAGATTTCTCCATTTCTAGCCATACTGGTGTATACTCTGATGGTGGTGTAAGCCAGTGTGACCCTTGTTTCGCTGAAAAAGCCACCTGATATAGTTTAAAGTCTGGTAGATTGACACCTCCAAGAGATTTGGGAAGTTGGAGTTTTCTCATACTAATTCTTGCCTTCTTCCCCTTCCATAAGAAGGTCGTGAGAATGACTTTTAGTTTATGATGGAAATCATCCGATAAAGCAAGCGGCAGCATTGTAATTAAGTAGTTCACCAGAGGGGATACCATCATTTTTATTGTTTCAATTCTTCCCCACCAGGTTATGAATCTGGGTGACCAAGAATTTAGTTGAGTTTTGATCCGCTCAAGCGTTTTGTTTTCGTTATGTTGAAGAGTCTCCAGAGTCGTGACACAGAACTCGATTCCCAGATATTTAATCTGGTTGGGTTGCCACATTAGGCCCGAGCTGCCTAGAATATCCTTTGTGCTATAAATATTGAGAGGTTTAACTTCCGATTTATCGCGGTTAAGTTTATAGGCTGAGTGGCTAGCATATGTATCTATAGAGTCTATCAGGGCTTTAATAGAGGTCTTTGGTTCCTCTGTTATTATCAAAATATCATCCGCATATGCGGCCAGTTTCACCCGTGTTTCACCAAATAGAACACCGCTAATCTTCTCGTTATGTTTTATATCTTGAATTAGTGGCTCCAGGGCTAAGAGAAAAAGGGCCGGCGAGAGGGGGCAACCCTGCCTGGTGCCTTGTTCCAATCGAAAGGACTCCGATACAGAACCATTAATGGCTATCCGGGCAGATGGATTAGAGTAAAGGGCCATAACCATGGCGATAAAAGTCTCACCAAGATCGAACTTTTGCATACAATGTTCTAGAAATTGCCAAGAAACCCTGTCAAACGCTTTTTCTGCGTCTAATGTGATGGCGACTAAGGGGGTAGTTGTCGTTTTTGCTTTTTCCAGGACATGGCAGAGTAGTCTAGTGTTATCGTGGGATAAGCGGTTCTTAAGAAATCCCACCTGTGAATTACTAATTAGGTTGGGTAGAAATTTGTTTAATCGACTGGCTAAAATTTTGGCGTAAATCTTGCAGTCCACGTTTATTAAGGATATTGGCCTATAATTCTTAGGTAGTAATGGGTCTTTACCTTCTTTGGGGATAACAATAATTGTGGCTTCCCTCATCGAGTCTGTGACATCCCCGTTCCGGGCCATAGAGTTGAATAGCCTGTGTAGGGACGGTTGAAGAGGGGTGATAAATGCTTTGTAAAAGGAGCCTGAAAAGCCATCCGGCCCAGGCGCCTTGTTAGTCTTGAGTGTTTTAATAGCCATGGAGATTTCCTGATCTGAAATGGGAGCCCCCAGTTGTGACTTATCTGTGTTTGACAGTTTGGGGAGGTCGATTGATTTTAAATACTGCTCGCAATTCTCTGCATTAAATAATAATTTGTTGCTGTATAGGTCCTTGTAAAATATGTGGAAGGCATCTAGGATTTTGTCATGCTTGGTATGCGTGATATTGTGTGCGTCTTTGATAGAGGTGATGGTGAATTGTTTGTGTTTGTGTTTAAGATATGAGGCTAGGAGTTTCCCAGCTTTGTTACCTTCGCACAGCTTAAGTGCTTTGAATTTGTTGATCCAAACGCCAGCTTTTTTACTTACAATGGTATTGTACTCGTATTTCTTGTTAGTTAGGCTAGTAAGTAGTTCCTGGTCGTCTAACCTGACTGAGTGTTTCAGTTCCAGACTTTTAATTTCGCTTTCTAGGGATATAAGTTCCTGGTTTAAATTTTTATTAATCTGGGCCTTGATTCCGATAATGACCCCACGTATAGTGGCTTTTAGAGCGTCCCAAAAGATACCTGTTGAAATTTCGGGAAGGTCATTCCTGGCTATATAGTCCTCAATTGCCTTGGATATTTTCAATTTATTAGTCTGATCCAATAGGATATCATCGTTAAATCGCCATCTCTTTGGAGGTTTGGTAGGGTGAGAGCCCGCGAGTTTGGTAGATATACAAGCGTGATCTGAAATCAGAATAGGGGCTATACTAGTTTGGTCTATTCGGTGGGTGAAGTTAGCAGATATTAGGATATAGTCTATTCTAGAGTAGGAGTTATGTGGGGATGAATAGAAAGTGTAATCTCTCGTGTCAGGGTGTTGGAGGCGCCAAGCGTCTTTTAAGTCATATTTGGTGCAGATTTTCTTGATGATATCATGTGACCGGGACTGAGGGTATTTACATTTTGATTGTCTATCTAGGATAGGGTCAAGTGGCATGTTAAAGTCCCCTCCTACCACGATAAGGTCGTCTTGGGGTATTCCCTCAATAGCGTTTGATATTTTTTCCCAGAATGATGGTTCGTCTGAGTTAGGACCATATATGTTAACCACATGTATGAGGTCATCTCCTTTTTGCAAATGAGTAATTAGTAGTCTACCTTCGTCATCATGTGTATGAGAAAGGAAGGAGATATTGGATTTTTTCGCAATGAGGGTAATAACTCCTTTTTTTTTTGTGGTCTGCTGGAGAGCAAGACAGGGTAGAGATCCAAGCATGTTTGATGAAGCTTGTATCTTCTTCTGATAGTTTTGTTTCTTGGAGAAGGATAATGTCTCCTTTAGTTTTAGCAAGATAGTCAAACACTTTTCTACGCTTCACTGGATGGTTCAGGCCTTTGACGTTTAGTGAAATAACGGTAAGGTCATCTGTAAGTGTATTATTCAGGGTCATCTTATGGGTTTATAAATCGTGACAGTGTAAGATTGACCTTTTGAGAGGAATGGATTTTCTGTAATCGGAAAATAGCTCCATGCCTTAGCATGTGATGTTGGTGTGTTTGTACGTAGCCTTATTCTCAGGCGTGTGATAGGGATGACATAATAAGAAAAATAACTCATGTAAACCACAAAATAACAAAAATAAAAAACAGCGAATAAATCTAGAACAACCATTTTCAGCATTTCCCCTTCTACCCTCCCCCCCCCACCTCCCTCTCTTCCCCTCCCACCCCCCCCCAAATAAATCGTGTAAAGAGGCTGCGACGACAGAACCGACCGTCAACAGACCGAAAAGGAGGACCGTACATTAGCCACATAGCTCCCGGGGAGAGCACTTTTAGTGTGGTTATTTTCAAAGGTAATTTACCCTCGAACTAACTCAGCACCTGATATAACAGGGCATAACAATGAACCTGAATCATAAGCAAAAAACACATCAATATATAAATGTATTTAACTTAGTCAGCAACTCTATCCCACATCGTTAGCTAAACAAATCGCCCGATAGGGTTTACGTAACTCGTGCAACATTGCTACTAAACTGCATTATGCCGGGTTATTATACTTAGGTGACAAAACCCACTGCTGAACCTGAATCTGAGCGTGTATAAAGACCAAGACAATAAGCAGTGCGATAGCGTCAGTCCCCTCTACGACTCCAAACCTTGACCAACCATTAATAACAATCAGAGCTTGCATAGCACATAGAGGGTTGCGTCTACAATGTACCATGCTAGGGTATTACCGCAAGTTATCTCCAAGTAGAGGTATTGCTGAGGCTGTGTAAACAGAGGTACAATCAATTACGAGCTAGCTCCATATGCTTGGCTACGTATCGTAGCAAATACTATGTGGAATACTGAAATTGGTGGCACACATTAGGTACTAACCACGAATTATATATGTCTCGTGACATTGCTAAAATCTATTTGAAGCATATTTTAGGAAAAACAATCACTCATGTGAGAATAAAGCGGACATGGGTTTCCTTTTGTTGGAGGGGCCCGCCTCAGAATCCATTTCCTGAGAGGGAGTACCCTCCAAATGTTTCGCCAGATCATGAGGGGATGTGAAGACCATGGCTCTTCCATTCTCCACTATCCTGAATCTTGAAGGACCATTAAATGAGAAGAGGATCTTTTTTTCTCTTAGGTTCTCACGGAGTCGGAGGAATCCCTTTCGTATATCCACTGTCTCTTTAGAGTAATCTTGTGTGAATATGATCCTCCTGCCTTCCCAAGTTATTTGTTGAGATTTCCTGGCAAAGGTGAGAATAGCTTCTGCGTGTTGAAAGCGGAGTGGTTTGCAGATCATAGGTCTTGTACCAGTTCTATGTGGGTTGGTGAAGGTAGGTATTCTGTGTGCCCTGTCCATCTTCAGGCCCGGGTTGAACTTCAGGCCGGTTATCATGGGGATCCAGGTCTCCAAAAAGGCCACGCACGACCCTGCATCATCCTCCGCTTTTTCGGGGATACCAAAAATTCTTATGTTCCCTCTTCTGTTTCTGTCTTCTAATTCCGCATTCTGTTTCCGTAGCTCATCTGTGACCCTATGCAGGTGCACCACTTCTTTGCATGCTTGAGTGGTTACATCTTCCACGACACCTAGTCTTTGTTCCGCATCTCCTAATCTCCCATTCGTCGTGTTCATATCAGCTCTTATCGCCGTGAGTTCCAATTGCATGGTGTCGGTGTTACTTTTCGTGGACTTTGCTAAGTCATGGACTTCCGCTAGCTTTTTTAGGATCATTTCCATTGTCCCATGGATATCTGGTTTAGCTTTTATAGGAGAGTCCGAGATGATCGGTTCCGGTCGCACTTTCTTTGCGTTCCTATTCTTCTCGTCCGCCATTCCACTAGTGTAAGGTACCCCGTATTCAAACTTATTGTTCTTTATTGTTCCACGATTGGTGGGAATTTTGTGCGGACTGGCGACTAGGCTGATATTTGAGGATAGTGTGCCTGGCGTGATGGTTTGCTTGCGGCGTCGGAGCCCGGTCAGGGGTTCTGGGCTACGTATGCTCGTGCTCCGCTGCGCACTAATGTTGCTATCCTGGCGTTGTTGGTGGGCACTTAGATGTCAGGGTACCTGTGCTTTAAATCACCTCTCACCAACCCTGTGTGCAGTAATCAGCCGAAATGACAGGCAATGGGCTGGTGTGTGCTGCGCGCTGCCGAGTTCACGGTCGGGTATAACCAGAGCTCACTGTGGAAGAGTTCCCTGCATCACCAAGTTGAAAGGCACCAGATTGGCATTGGGTAGCGCTAAATTGCAAGTGGGCATGCCATCATGTAGAGGGAGACAGATCACATAGATGTAGCCGTGGAATCCACTCACCCAATGCTGGCAGAAGAGGATGGGTCACTGTTCATTGCTGTTGTTGGCATGAAAAGGGCTGCGCACTATGTAGGAGAAGGTCTAGTGCTCCGAAATGCTGCACAAGTGTTCTGGCGTTTTGGCGGCCATTTTGAGGTCAGGCACCACGCAGCAGGTCTTCGCGCGCTACCGCATTCACTCGATAACAGAGCACTTCTCACCGGTCATACGGGAGATGGCGATGTCCCACGCAGGTTCTTTGGCGGCTGGGGTGATTTCCGGCCCCTTAGCAAGATGACGCTGTGCATGTACAGCTGCCGGGGTTCAGTTCAGTGCATCGGCGCCATTTTGGAATTTTCCGCCGATCCGATCCGCTATTTCCTTCAAGTAGAACTCCGTTGCCCGCTGTGCAAACGGCTTGAAAAGGCTCACATTCCGAGCCCGACACTTCCTCACGTTGGCGCCCGGTGAAGTGGCTCAGTTTGGTGTGCCCAGGAGGTCCGATTTCATCCACCCCTTTCCTCCGGTCTGGCGAGCGTCGGAGTTAGACGACCATGCCTTCCGTCGTCCAAGCCACGCCCCGCCTTCTTTGCAGTTTTGCCTGTAGTTTTCTTTCTAGTCCTAGCTGTTGCATCCTGCTTATGCTCCCTGAGCACGATTTCTGATACATGAGTAATATATCATTTTTATCTTCCAACTGTAGAGTCCAGGTTGGGACATCTGGTTATTTTTTTCCATCTGATGTTTAGCTGCAAGGCCTGTACAAAATGTGTACAGCGTACAGTCGCATTTAGCTTTAACTCTTGCCTCTACCAGAAGCTAATGGAGCGTTTCTCTGTCCATTGAGATGTAATCGCTTTCTTGCACCCTGCTTCTAATCTAATTCCAAACTTTTGTGCAGGAATGCATTGTCTAATTTGTTTTCAAGAAGCTAAGAAAAATAATGGCCTGTGCCACTTCCTGCACTTGATCCTGCATTGAGAGCGATCCTACATTTTTGCCTTATAATTTGGGTTTAATGTTTTGTTCAACAGATTGTGCAAATGTAAGTAAAAAGCCTTTAAACTCTGTCTAGTCCCCACCAGCAAACTCTCTTCTGCTCCTTTTAAACTAAAAGGAGTTGTTCTTCCAGGATTGCATCTCTATTATGAGGTTGGTGTTGTAATTGGAGGACAAGGTCTTCAGGTAAGGTAGGAGTTATTTATTCCATGTTAGGGCCTTTGGTTACAATCTTAGGAGGTAGGTCCTTTTAGGAATCCATTATCCCTATAACTTTAACCAACTACTTGTTTTCAGCCAGCACACAGACACCAATATTCCATGCATTATCTTCTTCTCACAGCATCCACGCACAACATTCTACCTAATGCCCACTTAACCCATACATACACAGATACTTCACTACATAATCCTCTTTAATTATTCACAGGAGAAACATCAAACAAATGCACAGTTCTTGACTAATTAAATGAAGTTCTGCAGTGGGGCAGTAGCTATTAGGGTCCACATGATTCAAGCTATAATTTGAGAGGAAGGTCTAACTTTTTCTTTGGTTGCACATGGAAATCCCCTTCTAATAGTCATGCAGGGGCATAGCTCTATGGAGTATTGGTGGTATCATTTACTTTAGGTGGGTTTGATGATCTCTGTGACAGGGGTGAATTAATATTAGGCAGTCCTATAAAGTTTTATTTCACGATGCACCGAGCTAAGCTAAGTCATGTATGTACATATTTCATGGTATTTGGAGAGCACATGTCTAACTAGAAAGCAATGGACCTTTGTGCACCACTCCTTATGTTATTAATTTTGTTTTGAAAGTGGTGTGCAATATTATTTCTTAGGTTTTGATAGTATGTCAGTCCGGCATCATGGGACGAGGGCAGTAACAAGTGTTTCACAATATCTGTAGCAAGTAGGTTCCTCATATTTAGTCCCCCAGAATTGTTTTGCAATTGACTCCCCAGTTTTAGAAGTTTCAATGTGTGCAATTCTCACTGCTTGAGTCTCTCTCATGGTAATGGGATTGAGAGCGCTAACTGTTGGTGTCTGCATTTGAAGACTGTGCTGTGCAGCTGTGTTAGGGGCTCTGGGCTGGTTGCACATGAACACCTGTGCAGAAGCATGTGTGCACGTGTGTGGGCTGCGTGTGTGACTCTACCATCTTGCACAGCCTGGTATTTACGCATAAGTAGCATGTAGCAGAAAGAACTCTTCAGGTATTGATACTGACATTCCTACTGTAGGTCTATAGTGCTTACTGATGGTCTGTGGTGCTTACAGTGTTGTACACATTATAGGGGATATCTGTACTAAAGTACAGTTTTACTCCACTTATGCCTACAAAGTCGGGCGAAGTATCAATCTGGTTTTAAACATGACCCCCGGGTTTAGATTTACAGTTCTTAACCTCTAGCTACACTGTTTGTCACTTTACAATTTGTGGTATTTACTTGGTTCAGCTCATAATCAAGTTCCAGGCTTTTGTTCCCCGTACTGTACCAAGTTAATTTCTCTGCTTCCCAGCAGAGGAATCTAAGGCCTCCCCGCACAATAGAGCAATTATGTGTCTGACCCAATTCCTGGGAAAAGAAGTGGTGGGGAGGAAATCTGCATCTGTTAATTAACTTATCACACTGTACCTAGGCTGTGACAGCCCAGGTCCACTGGAACATAGGAGGAGAGCCACACGCCTGGAGCCAACACAGGAGGGGCTCTCCTTTAAAGTTTTGGTAGGAAAGGGATCAGGCAGCTGTGCCATCCAGGGGTGGAGCTAAGGCTCTAAGGGAAGCTTTTGCAACAGACAACTTGAATTTGCCAAATTGGATTGTCCCAGAATGCTGTGCAAGAGAGTTGGCTCAGGGTGTGAAGATGTGGCAACTTCGTATCTTGTATGATACCATTCTTGAACAAAGGTTTCTTTTATGTGATTGCATGTATTAGAGAGCCTAGTTTTAGTTACAAACAATAAAGCTAGCTTGACTCTTTTAAGAGGACTCTCATGATTTCAGAATGTATAATTGCAGATCTGCCGTTAGTTAGACCACAGCTGATGCTTCTGTTCATTCTTTAAAAAGAAAATGTTATGGCGATCAAATTCTCAGATGTGTAATGTTACCTAGAGTCATTGTAGGTAGTTAATAGACACCCTGTAAAGCCAACCAATGCTTCTTTGGGAGCCTATAGTAAGTCATTTCTGTGTTAACTGACCTCATTAGAACACAGGTCGTGAGTTCTGATACTTCCTTATCAGGCAGGTTCTTCTTCAGAATCCATATGGTGCTATCATTAAAAACTTCTCCCACTTGCACTATCCTGTGTATTTGCATATGCCTGCATTGTACTGCTGCTCTACTTTCCTCCTTCCTCACTTCCTTAATACTCAGCCCTTTGCATATTAGGTTTCTGGGTATCACACTTAATGTCTTATTTGTTGTCTGAAACTTTCTAAAACTAGCTGAATATCTGGCCTTCTAGCCCATCCAGGTCTCAAACAGGCTAACATTTTGTTGAGCCTTGCTCATGCTAGCTGCGTAAAGTGGGACAAGCTACTGGCGCAGGATGCCGGGACATAGTTTCCAGCATGGCATGAATTTAAGTGTCACTTCTGCCCAGTGCACATGCCTAAAACTGTAAGTAACGTTATTTTAACAGTTGTCTTCAAATAGCAATTCTGCTTAACATAAAACCAAGTACCCTAAAAAAAATGATACCCTAATTGATAAATCTCTTTACATGCAGGAATGAAACGTAACTGCACAGAGCGGCAATAGATTTTTTATCAGGACAGTGGGAATGTAGTCCTAATTTAGAAAAATCATTAAGTGTTAAGTGGACAATTGAAGGCTGACCAAAATTTGACTTTTGCTTGTAAAGAAGAACACTATCTTAGCATCCTTGGTCTTGGAATGGTAATTGTTTCTTAGTGGACTCATATGTACATAGTAAGGGGTTTATTGTGTAGCACTGAAGTACACACCTTCTTTGGAAAGCAGCAGAAATTGTGGGCTTGGAGCTATTAAGCTTGAGGGTGTAGAGATTGTATTGTAGGTATACTTTATTCCTGGGGACTAAAGTCCTCAATTCCCTTCAAATACCAGTGGCTCCGGATCCAAAAGAAATCTGCACTGTCATTTAATTGTAACATCCTTAAAAACAATTTCAATAATGAATATTCCTCTGACATGCAAATTCTATTCTACAGTACCACATTTGAATTCTTGGGTTGTTGCATAGAAAATATGGGCTTGTAGTTCTGCTTAGTTTTTATTTTTAGACACTTTAGCTAAAGGTTCAAAATAGGAACTTTAGACCCTGTATTGTAACTGCGCTTCTCTTCACAGGATGAAGGAAATATTGAAGAGATTCCTATTACTCACCATGTGAAAGAAGGATGTGAAAAGGCAGACCCAGCACAGTTCGAGCTACTCAAGGTTCTTGGTCAAGGATCGTTTGGAAAGGTAAAAATGGGTACAATGCGTTACTCCAGTCTTTAATACCTGCAATCATTTGTGGTTCGTTAATTTTGTAGCAGAGAAAGTAGTTATGATGAACTTTGTGATCCCACTTTGGTTTGTTTTTATGTGTCGTTGAGCCTTTCATCAGAGGAATTTTTAAATAACTATACACAGTTGTTAGAGCAATGCTGAAGGAATATAAATGTATTATCTTGAATACTATTATCATTTATACATTGGGAGACTCATGCTGTAGGATGCCGTCATAATCTACTAATGGACAGTGCCGTTTAATGACTTTGCCTACAAAAATGTATCATTTGATCTTTTTAATGTATACATTATTCTTGGCATTATAAAATATTATCAATACTTTGCCAAATATGCATTAGTCTGGTGGGGAGTGGAAAGTATGTATTTTTAGTTAATGGTCACGGACTTGGGTAACTAGAGAAAGTAGAATATGTGTACTCTTTGAATGTGAAGAGATCAGTTTGGAGGTGTAAGAATAACCAAAGGTCTATTCATATTTACCTGCAAATGGGATCCATTCGATTAGGTGACCTCTCGTTCTTAAAATAAGTTACATAAGATGCTAGTTGGTAATACCCCAAGTCACATACGTAGTGTACAACTACTGTATTTCAAATAGTGTAATGTTCAGTTACTAAGTAACCCCCACACAGTAGAAATTGGATGTACAGCAAGTTTTAATTGCAATTCATACACAAGGCTGCAGGTTAAAAACAGGGTTTATTGAATGCATTATAACGACCAAATAAACCTATTCAGAAGAAAGTGTAATATGGGAGATATTGTATTTCTATGGCAATTCTGACCTATTTATTAAAGTATTTTCTTTCATACCCACATGTAATCTTTCCGAATCTTAATATGCAACATATTTGAAGTGGTGGATATAGTTGGGTAGCTTTAAGCTGTGTGTGGAGGTTAATATTTTCAAGATATGTGCTGCCATTTGCTTCAAGTTTCAATGGGGTTGGACTGGTGTTCCGGATTGAAGGCTATTAGTTTGAGTAATGCCTGCATGTCATTTGTAGCCCCCTCAGAACTTAGGTGAGTCTCAGGTCCCACAAAGGGGTTATGGAAATGCAAAGGATAATATGGTTAACTGGCTTAATATGAGGCTTTGTTTGCAGTAACTCTTGCAATGCTATCTAGTAAAGCATTGGCAGATGAAAACGCTATAGGAATCATGACCTGTTGGATTGCGGGAGACTGGCTGAGCTTAGGAATGGCAGGATGAAGTGGTGTTAGTCAGTAGCTCTGCCTCTGGAGGTTCGCTAAAGGAGAAAATAATGCCCTTGAGGTAGACAAATCTAGAGAAATAAATTCTGAAATGAGTTGAAAGAGCATTCAAGAGTGTTAATGTAGGCGTAAGCAGTTTGCTTCATCCTCAGACAATAAGGCATGGCCCTCTTATTATGCTTTGCTTTGTTTTCCAAGCACAGTTAGATCTCTGCCATGGCTCGTATCTGGAATTTTAGAGGGTATTGGTCCTGGTATGTGTTGGGAAGTATAAATGTTCAAGATAAAGCCTGTACATATACAAAATCAATTCTAATTAGTTGACTATGAGTGCAGAAGAATAAATGTGTTCAGACCAAACTTTTTATGTAATTCCAGTCCAGTTTTTTGTCTCTTGCGTAGTCTTTTTGGTAGGATGAATTGATGTTGTCTAGTGCTCTTCACCTCCAGTTGTCCGAGATCTTTTTGGGTGTTGGTTACCATGGTTTCTGTACCTCTCCTAGGTCAGAGTCTTTATTGAGGCTATGGCGAAGTGTATTTTGTTACTCGTGTTCTTACATTTTTCTTCCCACTTTATTTTTTAGTATTTTACTAGAGTTGGATACGCTTGAAATGTCCCTGTTTGTGTCAAGCACTGTAGTGTAAAGTTCTTCAGGAGAGGAATCATTATAGCATGGGAGATTGATAGGTTTGAAATGCCCCTCACTGAATCTAACACTGCAATGCTAAGTTACTTCAGGAAAGGAGTGATTACAACATGCTTTAAGTGTTCAATCTTTACCCCCTCAAATAAGGACTCATTGATAAGCCTCTTGTTATAAGTGGCAAGAACTGAGAAAATGCATTGAGGAGTAAAGATGCATTGCAGACTGCGGATAAGTTTTAGATTTTGTTTTTTTGTGTCCGCTTCCTAACTTCTCATTAGAAAAGTTTGAAGTTTTTAGAGGAAGCATCCTTTTTCAGAGATGCGAGGTACAGAGGATTCTGTAGGGTTCTTTTCAATGCTCACATGAATTTTTTATTACGTTAGATGAAAAAATGTGTAGAAGGTTTTCACTATGTTGTGGATTTCACATCAGTTGTGTTTTGTGGATACTGAGTGTTTAGCTCATGAAGATGTCCATTTCCTCGATTGGTTGCTTTTTTGATGTGTTTAACATAGTATTTGTTTCTCTTATACCTTTTTTGTAACCTAATCTCTGCTGCACCATGCATCACATCTTATCTTCATTGCTGTAGGAGCATTACCATATTCATTTCAATTTTTTCTTCCTTTTGATTGCGACGCAGTCCTTGTTGTCCCATTTATCGGCTACCTTCAGTCTTGTTTTGATCTTTCCTTCAATGTGGGCTGGTAAGACTGTTCACTGTACTATATGTATTTTGCAATAAATTAAGTTGTCTGCTGGCATTTTATTCCATTTTATTCAACTAGTATGTGACACAAATTGATGAAGTGTGGTCTGTTGCAAGAACATTGATTGTGTATCTTGTTTAACAGATGGAAAGTAATTAGAGAGAGGTCTGACCATATTCAGGGTTGTGGTACATTTTTTGTGTGAAATGTTGATCCAAGGTACTTTTAACCAGGTTGGAGGGGACCCTTCAGGAGTTGATCTTTCAGAAGTTGGTTTGTTGCGTAAACTGATTGTCTGGCTCAGCTCTACAAGGTTTGTTTTCACACCCACCAGTGACACGAGTGACATATATGAGGTGGTGTCAATGCTTTTGGGTTACTAACGGAGCAGTGGTAATCCAAATGATCATTCATGAATGATTTACACACTCAATATCACTAGAAACTGAGTATGTATTTCGACATATTTATTTTAAAATAGTTATTTTAAAGTGCCAGGATCTACTGCACATAATATTTGTAACATCTCAGAAGATAATAAAAGCTGCTAAGCTTTTTAATAACAGAGAAAACAGGGCAAAATCGTAACATCACAATTTATACTCCTTACACCCTCACTGTGCTATCTCTAAGCGCTATGCTAGATCTAGCAGATGAATATATAATAAGCCTGCATTTCGGAGGTGGTGCACATACCTGGACAACATAGTTTGTTGTCTGTTTGGAATAGCTTGTCATTTATTTCAAGCACAAGGCCAAGAGCTAGGAGATTCTGTCTGCAAGAGAACACAATCCTGGCACCAGTTCGTAAAGGCAGAATGGAGTGCTTCGCAGAGCCTCAGGAAGTCTTGCTTGAGGCTTCTTTGGTTGAGATGGAATCGGGTGCGGTGCTCATCTGGATCTGCATCTGCGACCTTGGTGAAGTTTCTATCCTCACTAAGTGGTCAAGTGACAGTCCTTGTATACTGAACCTTAGCAGAGATTGGAATTTCTGACACAAGCTGAGGAATGTCTGACATAGATTATGTGTGTCCCAGACGTTTCCTTATGGACCTAAAAGGTGTGTGGACATCAATTCAGAGTACACTATTTTGGCTATGGATGCTATATGATCTTGAAAAAAGGCACCTGCGACAGATTGATGTCGCACTGGGGGTTTTGTTTATGTCTATATCTGAATGGCTTGACACTTTCACAGTTCTTAGAAAGATAGGCACATACAACATCTGTGTCAAAGCCAGACATGTTGATGATTCTGCATAATTTAAGGAAAAATGGCAGCCTCATTTACCTAGGATGGATTCGGGGCCTTAGGTAAACAAGCTTGACAGGCTGACTAAAATGGAAACTATAGCTAAAATGGAATCTGTCCTGTAATGTGTTTCAGATCCTAAAACTAAAAGAAGCCTAAAAGCAAGTGATTAAAATAATAGAATAATGAGGGAAACAGTCTTAAGATTTATTACATTGGTGGAATAATTTATGAGGTAAATAGTTACTAAGCTATCACTAAATGTGCTTTTGATTGATCTTGCTTATCAGAGATATTCATTATACATTTACAGAATAAAAAGCACATGCCAAAAACGTGCATTTGATGAGAGAGCAATTCATCACTTGTTACATGTTCAATAACACGTCTTCAAACTGAAATGAAAGAGGGGGCTCTGCACTGGAAGACACGATCCTTGCAGTCTTTCAGAAGTTGGTTGAAGTCCAATGCATCCACTCTCTCTACCAGACTAACTCCCTGTTTGTCTACACACGTGGGTCTGTTTATCCTCTGTAGTTATATCAAAGCTTGGAAAGCGGACTCAAGTGTAAGGGGGAAATGGAATGAGGGCGAAAGAAAGACATGCTCCTTCAGTTTGGTTGATAGAAAGTCAGAACTGGAAGGTTATGGTACAGAATCTGTGACAATTTCCAGGGTCCGAAACTAAACACCAAAGCAATAGACCTATAGATTACAACAAGGTTTAGATAATGATTTACTGGTGCAGAGTACCTGTAATCCTGCCCAAGAGCCAAAATAAGCGGTATTGCAGCACCCCTGTGGAATATGCCTGGAAGTAGGAAGGCAAAACTGACAGTGTCAAAACAAATTCATTTGAAGTTGAGGACTGGGGGAGCCGAGGTAGCCAGGAAGGGGAAAAACAAATTCATTTGAAGTTGAGGACTGGGGGCGCCGAGGTAGCCAGGAAGGGGAAAAACAACAAAGGTAAAGGGACAAATAGGCCAAGATCGAACTAAAGTGAAGGAGGCGTAGCAATCGGTGTTGCCAGATAGCTTGCTTAGGCAGATCTTTTTAAAAAAAAAATTTTTATTACCAACTCTGCCTCTACTGTCTGGCTATTTACTATGGCTGGTTCTAGTAAGGCTGGTGCAGCGCAGCAGATTTGCCTAGCTGGAAAGTATGTGATTTGCCCTCTAAAACTTGGCTATAAACGTCGACTCCCCCCATCTTTTAAGATGACCAGCGGTAACCCACGGAGTCTGGTCACTTCCTTCAAAAGGGTTCTGCTCAGATGGGTGCTGTAGGTAATAATGGTAATAAAGTGTGAACTCTAAGTGAGATAGTCTACCATTAACTTTCCTTGAGATGGAGGTATATCTGTAATGAAGTCCATGGATATTTGTGACCATGGCTGTTGGGGTATAGGTTAATTGTTGTAATAACCCTACAGGCTTGCTTTGAGGTATCTTAGCTTGAGCACATACTGAATGTGATTGTACATTTTGGTCAATGTCCTCATTCCAGGATGTCCAGCTATTAAGGACTTGTAGGAAAGTCATCCTTTTTGCCCTGATCACCCTCATTTATTGACTGATACTAGTGGTTACTGACTCTGAAAGTGCCCTAGGCTCTGCTAACCAATCCAGGGCCAGTGCTCTGTCCTTAAAAGGTATATGGTAATTGGTGTAATTATAATTGGCTGAGACAACACTGATGTGGTGTCTGGTGTCATTTTAAAGCCAAACCTGACTTGCAGGCTGGTTTCAAAATAAAACTGTGTTTAAATTCGGAATTAAAAGTACTTCCAAAGTCCAAAACTAACTTTTTATTACATATAAGGCACCCCTAAGGTCTGGCCTGGGTGCCCCCAGGATAGGGTGCCTTGTTATGAAATGCAGGGACATTATAAAATGTTTTATATGCCCTGGTGGGGGAAAAACAGCCAATGTCATTTTTTCCCATTGTAGTGCTGGTAGCTCCATTGTCATATGGCTAGCACCAAATTGCGGTAAAACTGTGCGTTTGTCGAACAACATAAATGTTGGGATGGTGCGAGTCTGATTCCCTGCACTCCCTCAGGAGATGTTGGCATATAGGCCTAGCTCACAGTGCAACATCCGAACCCCCTTACCTTGCAGGATAACAAATGTGTGTGTAACCTCAGAACATGACAACCATGATCCCCCAAGGAAATCGGGAGGTAAAATATCTAGTACATTTTCGGTCGGATTCTCGTGCATACCCAAAGAAGTACACAAGAAATACTCAGCAAGCCTTTACAATATTTATTGGAGTGTTGTGATTCTTGCATAAAATATGTGTGCTGTGATTATGAGTAGAATGAAACAGATTAGCGTAATTAACATTAGAAGAACAGTGAATAGAATAAACATTTCCACCATTGTCCTAAGACAGTGTATATATGCAGGCATATAAGTACTTAGTATATGTGTACTCCTAACAAGCGCTCCCCAACCTAGTCTTGCCTAGGGTGGATCATCTGTGAAATCCCTGCTGGGTGGACTAACTCTCCGTTACCTGTGGGTAAGTGTCATCAAGTTATCTGTCTTGGTGTAGAGCTGATAGAAGTGAAGGGTTGGAGGAGCACACCTGTTTACTATTTTCTCAACGTGTTTTAGACACAAAATAATTGGTTGGTGGTGCTACAGTGCTACACTTGCTGTCATTCCAAGTGTTTGGTCAAAAGAAACTATTACAAGTATGGTAACTTGAGTGCACTGTTCACTGGGTTCTAACCGAACCCATACATTCAATCTGAATATACTCTACTCAAAACAATACTCTGCAAACTTTGTCATTTATAAATAACTGATATTGATATTTATCATATCTTCATCATCGTCATAACCACAACATAAACATAAACAAAGATAAACATTCTATACACAGTTATATTTTGTCTGTTAACAATTCTACTATTAGCTTCATGATTCATAAATTGCTTTAATACAACATTCATATCAATGCCCGATGCATTTCGGGACGTTGCAGTCCCTTCCTCAGGGGCCAATCTTGTAAGTATATTCCATATATTCTGGCGGAATGCGTATATCCTGCCCTCAGAGATTAAAACATAAGCACCTGTCAGATATTGCAACAGACCGTTCGAGCGCCTTGAAACCGTGCCTTGCTATTATGAAAAGAACACGCGTTCTGTTCGAAAAAGTGGGCATAAACTGGAAAGATTCCGACGATCCCGCCGCCCTGTCTTCATCGACTGATCCTCTTTACAATGTTGATAGTATCCTGGTGCCGCATAGAGGACTAATAACCTCTGACGTCATGGAAATCATGAGACTGCCTCATTTTGATTTCCATGATGTCAGAGGTTTCAAGGCGCTGGAACGGTCTGTTGCAATATCTGGACAGGTGCCTATGTTTTTAATCTCTGAGGGCAGGATATACTCATTCCGCCAGAATATATGGAATATACTTACAAGATTGGCCCCTGAGAAGGGACTGCAACGTCCGGAATGCATCGAGCATTGATATGAATGTTGTATTAAAGCAATTTATGAATCATGAAGCTAATAGTAGAATTGTTAACAGACAAAATATAACTGTGTATAGAATGTTTATCTTTGTTTATGTTTATGTTGTGGTTATGACGCATGATGAAGATTATGATAAATATCAATATCAGTTATTTATAAATGACAAAGTTTGCAGAGTATTGTTTTGAGTAGAGTATATTCAGATTGAATGTATGGGTTCGGTTACAACCCAGTGCACAGTGCACTCAAGTTACCATACTTGTAATAGTTTTTTTTTTTTTTTGGGTGTAGAGCTGGACATCCCTCCTCTTGGTACACCGGCATCAGCTGAGCTTGAATTTCTACATGTGATAACCCCGCAGTGTCAGCTGAGGGCTTCTCTGCCTAAACAAGAAAGTGGTCCTGTCGCAACCCCTGTTTAGGCCGTAATTGTTTATTCTAGTTGGATTGGGTCGTCGTCTTTGGGACAATAACACAAATAGCATAAACATCCAGCGCATATGATGATGTAATCTGTCTCATACCGTTCATTGCGTGTGCTTTAATGGCAAACCTTGACATGGCTTCTGGCATCCCTTGTGTACATTTCCAAAAACGGCAATGTTACCTTCTCTTTTATTTAGGTTTTTTTAGTACGGAAGATAATTGGCCCTGACGCTGAGCAGTTTTATGCAATGAAAGTATTAAAAAAGGCGTCTTTAAAAGGTACGAATTTTAGATCGTTTTATTTTGTAACCTGCTTTGCTGTATCATGCTTGAAAATAACACGAGGACAGTTTTCATTTTTAATAGTGACACATTTCAAACGATTTCACTTGGTCTTACTTGGGAATTCACGATTATATTGCAAAATGTTTACCACTCTTCTACCAAATATAGACTGGAGTAAAAAGTTTAAAAATTGTATTCGTTTTTACCGTATTTGTATAGCGAAAACCTAGTCAAATGTAGCGAAGCGCCCTACAAGTTCACAACCAGGCACAGATTCAGTCATTGTCTGATTGAGTGAGAAGATGAGATCTGAGAGTGGAGATGGACCATTTTCTTCATTCTGATTTATAGTTCCTTAAAGCGTTGTGCCTTCAGCTCACTCCTAAATATGAGAAGGGTTAGTTAAGTATACAGTGAGGTTTTTCCAGTTCCTGGGTGCATAAATGGAGAAGGCATGTTCTAATAAAACAGGAACAAAAACTATAATTAACACTTCGAAATATTAGTTGTTGAGCAGGATTAGCGAGATGCTAGAAGTCCAGCGTGAATCATGTTTTCACTTAACAACTCTAAGTTTCAGTGAGCAACTACCAATTTCCTATCTGAAGTGTATGTTTATGCTACCATACTACTTATATTTATGCAAACATACTATTTCTATTTATGTTAATAAACATAGGATCCTATTTTTTTCAGATGGTCACCGGAGTGCCAGACGAATAGTTCTTATTTTTTATAGCATATGGGATCTCTTTACGGGACCGGATTCTGGCCATGTTCCCGTGCAGTTTTACCTTGTGTTGAGCAGGTGGAATCTGAGTGTGTCATCACTAAGAGGATTGCTGGGCTCAGATTCGCATCTGGTTCAACTCCTCGTTGGACGGGTGGTATCTCACTGAGATATCCCTTTGGCCGACTGCAGTTGGCTCTTTGGGGAAGCTGGTCTCCAGACCTTCACCCTATAACGTCATAAGCGCATAACCTCGAGAGCGAATTCGCATTTGCTTAAGAAAATGACTGAGTCAAATTGGTTGGGGTTGATTTGGCCTCATAAATTGCACAAGTATCTTGTGTAGAAATTGTCGCCTTTGAAAATGTGTAACTTACATTAGAGTTGAGGAAACGTCACTTGAATGCAAGGGGAATTCATGACCCTGGTGGCTCCTAGCGAGCAGTCTGGCTGATTTTTAAGAGTCTGACTTCTGCACGATTTTAGTTCAAACAAATCGCCCCTCTGCCTTCTTCACAGGTATACTCGTGCAAACCAATTCAAAATAAAATCCTGTTCTGGCAGATTTAATAACTTCTACGATTCATTCTTGCACATGGATATAAGCATTTTTTTTAATATGATTTCCCTTTTTGTTTAATGTTTTTTAACCCGTTTTTTAATTATTGTTTTTCAGTTCGAGATCGAGTTCGCACAAAGATGGAACGGGATATTCTGGTAGAAGTAAATCACCCTTTTATCGTCAAATTGCACTATGGTTCGTTTTAAAAAATTTGTTAACTGCTTTGCTATCAAGTTTTGACGCAAATCATCATTTGTAACACTACGAAACTATATTAAACCTACTCCTAGAAAAAGAATGTTGCTCTTAACACGTTGTGATTCGCTACTATTTAGTTTTGCCTCTCGTTCTTTTAGTACTGATGACCTTTAGAGAAAACACGTTATGATTTGCAATTTAAATGTTACTTATATTTCAAATCTGTATGACACTTTAATTGGAGAACTATGTAACGCTTTTTCAACAGTGGCCTAAGTGTGACACCAATAACCGCGTGTGCATGCTAAGAAAATGAATAACTTATAAAACTCGTATTTGCTCGAAATATATTTCCCTGTTCTGGATGTACTTGTTGGTCTATATTTCACTGCTTTCATTAAGCCATCTGCAAACAGTTCACATCACGAGTGAACACCATGGAAAGGCGTTTGTAGTTGGATGTGCAAGGTATGCCTCTAGCTACATTATGCATCCGCTCAGAGCCTCTCTATTGTATAGACAAGGTTATGACAGTCTGTCATAGGCGTTTCTTTAGAACCGGGGTCCATGAAAGAAATATCACGTTTGGAGACTAAGTGCCTTCTTTCGTCCACAGTTTTCTGTCGGACATATTTGAAAAGGCCTCATCCAGATAAAGAACAGTTTTTTAAGACCATCAGTAGGAGCGAGGGCCAGACCCCTTCCATATATTAAGGGAATGTAGACCAGAGCCCTGTGGGCAATCCTTATTTTTAAGCTGAATTACTGCACTGAAGCTGCAGTGGGAAATTCAGGCCTTCATTGTGGTGGATTGTGAGTCCCTTTTCAGTGCTTCCGTATATTTTCTTGGGAGAGCGAATACAAAACCTAAACAGGTTCCATAACCTTTTTAAAACCATATAAAGGTCGACCACACCTTTTTAGGTATGTCGGGTACTTCCAACTTGAATGTTATAGTGGCATTATGTAATGTATTTTTTTTTGTGGCTCTATCCAGCGCAGATGGTAACCCAGGTTTCCGATCACTTTAAATCAGTATACAATAATAAATCTTTGAATATGAACAGATATCTACATACTTATGTAGCCTAAGTGTCAACCTCGAGCGATGTTGCTTACAGATTTGCGCAGGGGTAAAAATTGAATCAATAAATATTGACAAAGTAACTTACTTAATTGCAGAGAGATGCCACATGTTACACAGGCATGTGACCAGTTAAGCATTTAACATAATCAATGTAATTATACTAGGCGTTGTATGTAGAGAAGTCTCATTTGTGAACACTGAGCAGTTCCATCTGTTTTGTTACGTATAGGGTGAATAAGGCGAGGTTAGAGTTGGTATAGGGTTTACAGTATATCCTTCCTGAGACATAGAAAAAAACACATTACTTACTGTAATCCTGCCCTCAGTTATGACTATTGTCGAAACCAGAAGGGACTTTCGACTCTAAAAGTACGATTTTAAACCCATATCTGTGGTTTGTTAAAAAAAGGCCACAAACCCCTCTCCCAAAATAAGTGGCATGCTTCATCATAGGGGTTCGCTCCTGAGCAGCACCTGCTTTTATGCTCTAGAACGTGGTTCTTGGCTTTGTGTGTAGTCATCCATATGTATTTCAATCTACAAGGGCAATGTAGCAGATTAAGGAAGTTTTTGCTGTTACAGTTTGTATGTTTTTGTAACCCATGGGGTTTGAGGCACAAATCGAGAGTATTTTTGTGTTCTCTGTTAGAATGCACTACATATCCGCCAAGAGAAATGTCCCTTGATTGGGTGGAAGATCTCCTAGCTTATGTTGCTGACAGTCTGATATTGCTTCTTGAGTATTGTATGCATACTCGTTTACCTAATACTAGTTATTGTTATGAATGCGAATAGAGGTTTCTCAAGTCTGTTTTCACTGAAGTTCAGATTATTTTATTAGGTAGGACGGTTTAAAATGTATGAAGGGTCACACTGGTCCTACAGTCCTGAGGAAATACCTCTGACTCCGTTAGGAGTTAAGAGGTCAGAAACATGATGGCCCACATGATAGACTAGATAATTGCAAGGGTCCTAATATTCCAGAGTCCACATTTTTAGCCTTGTGTTAGGGAGGTAACAAATAAAGAATTTCACAGCATACCTTTGCACAGTTTCATCTCGCGGAAGACCCCAATAAGGTTAAAATGTCTTAGGATGTCAGCTGTGTTAGCCTTCAATAACGCTCCAACAATCATCAAAAGTGTGGGTGTAGAGTCGACCCTGCAACATTTGTTGGTGTGAGGAATAATTTGCCACTTACTGCGGGTGAGTTGTTTGCATTAATTTCCTATCAAACCACCTATAGAGGTATAGCAATCACACTGAATGATTGTCTAAAGTCCCTTCTGGTTTTGATGATAATTATAACTGAGGGCAGAGTTACAGTACGTTATCAGATTTTCTATACAGTTCCATCGGTTAGCCAATATCAAGCACGCAACTGAGTTGTCCATGCTAACTTACCCTTGGAGTGAAGGCTGATTCTGGTCTTGTTTTCTTCTTCCAAAATGTTCAGTCGCTAGAAGTTGTTTTAGCCCCTTTTTAAAGATGCTGTAGAATTGAGCTGAGTTCTGGTGGTGTACAATTACATGTTTTGAGTACTTTGCACGTGAAAGAAAGTGTTTTCTGTTTTTGGAAAATAACCAAATTGGGGATATCCAAGGAGATACTTTTTCCACTGAGTCAATTTGAAAAACACAGTACTGCGTAATAACTTTCTGTGGGAACTGATTTTCAGCTATGGAACTGTTACTCTGTGACATGCATTAACCATGATACTTTCAGGAGCAATGTATCCCTGTGAAAAATCTGATATATTAATGTAACATTTGTATTCCCAACCTTCTGGACTATACATCTTTGCAAACTTATTTAGATAATATGTGGACCACCCTCTTCCCATTCTGTTCTTATTTATTTATTCAAAATTATGTTTGAATTCAATATCAAACATTTGTCTTGTAGAAATGCTGTTATCAACTACCACAGAATCACTTTAGCAGTTGGCCTCATTCCAGTTATACTGAAGTGTTATCCACCATACGACGTACCATAGAAATAATACTTATAAAAAGGACATCTCCAAAATACCTCAGTTGATACACGAGCATTGGGTTTGTGGAAAAACCCCGGGTCCTCTGACATTTTTTTTTTGTGTGTGTGAAATGATCAGAACTGTAACAATGTGTATTATTACACTATTTGTCAAAAGCTAAGGCTGCTCTATGGTATGAACCTGGGTCAGTCCATACACCAAAAGCAATGGTCCACCCAGGACGCCTACAGTGAGAAACGTTTTTGAAAGTTATGGACACTGCAAACATTGTCTGTATACTATGTATGTGTCTTGCAGAATATTAAACTCAGGTCTAGCTTTAAGAAGTCCATGACCACCCACCTTAGGTCATTATTCTTACTCCGTGTCAAGGGATGGGGCCATGCTGTTAAGTAGTAAGGGTCCTGGCTGTTTCAGTAGAGAGAATGGCTCCCTCACCTGTGGAGCCTTGCCTTTAGGCATCTGTTTCACCATGAAAGACAGCATGTAAAGGCAGGCTAGTGGCTATTTTTAGGATATGACCATCTTTGGCATGATTTCCACTCCCCCAAGTCTTTCCCTGTTTTACTGGCATTAGAAATCTGGGCACTTTACCCCTGTTAAATAGGAACAAAGTGGCTGTGTTTACCACATGATTAAATTGGCTTATCCCTGATTGATGTAATTATCATGCCTACAAAACCCTAGTGTATGGTATATAAAATGCAGCTACAACATGGAAGTTAAATGAAACCTGTGGACTGCAGCACCTTTTGTGTTATGCACAGAGTGGACCTTTAAAACATGGCTTCAAGCATGCCATGTGTAGGATGGCTAAAGGAGCCTAAAAACCTGCTGTTAAACCTGTCCAAATAACCCTTTCTGATAGACAGGAAACCCTTCTTTTAAATATTAATTCGTTAGCCGTAAGTACACCTTGTCGCTTAAATATTTTAAAAGTAGAACATGTGCAAAATTAAAGTTGGCATGTTTCTTCACTGACTAGCCCCCAAAACAATTTTCACTCCCAGGACTTTAGATGGATATTAGAAACTGTCAAAGTACAGGTTATAAAATGTAATCTGTAACTTTGATATGAAACAGCTAGAATTGCATTTCAAAATAATTTTTTTATATTTGTTAAAAATAAAATTCGTTGGTGAAGATAGAGTTTTAATAAATATTTTGAAAAGTAGCTTTTAGAAACATAACTTTACCTTGCCTGAATGTCCTGGAGGCTAATTTGCATCAAACTGCCAGCAGTTTCCCAGCCAGTGTTGAACCTTAAAGAGGTGTGAAAACTGCTTCCAGAGCAGAACAATGTCTTTGACCTAGTGATGGGATGAGCTGGGTGTGAGCCATCTGATTTCTTATCCACTCAAGAAGGACAGCTAGGGAGGTTCCAGGAGTTTCGTAAACTTGAAAGGGATGGAGGTAAAGACTGCCCATTCATAGTTAATCATAGTTTAGTGTAAGAGACAGGGGAGAGGGCAAGCCTTTGTTTCACAAACCCACACTAGCAAGACTAGCTTCAAACCCAGTGGGAGGGAAGCTACTCTCTGAACCAGTTTGAAGTGGACACAGCGAAGGGCACTGATCCTTTCTCTGGGTGGAAAAAAGGGCTTTGCACAAGGAAAGCAAGGGTTCCTCTATTTTTGATTTTAGGTGTAAAATACCCTGTGGGATTGTTTGTGGAAGGGGAAATAGCAACACTGGAAAAATTGAGAAAGGGCTATCTTTGAAGGAGTAAACCCTCCCCCCCACCTCCAATGACTAGCTAGTGCACACCATATGTATGAAACTCTAAGAACCCTCCTCTGAAAGCTTACTGGACCTGAGGAAGATCCGAAGAAGATTGGACCTTGATTGCTGTAACCTAAGAGGAGCCCTGAAAGACTGGACCTGCTCCCTCTTGTACATAGAAAAAAAGTGGACTCCATGGGTCAGTTGGCTGATGACATGTTTCTACAGTGACACAAGAAGCTGCATGAGGCCTTTTTCCTGAAGTGACCAGCTGACCAGTACCACCTGGATTGGACCCTACTGGCAGCCTCTGCTGGAGTGAGTCCTGTCTCCACCGTGTTATCCCTGAGGTACTGCAAGCCTTAGAAGTAACCCAGAGGCTCCTAGTCAACAAGAGAATCATCTTCAAGCTCCTCACACATGCCTACAAAGCTCTCCACGACACAGGACCAGCATATCTGAGCCACAGTCTCTCATTTCATGTACCCGCCAGACAACTTCGCTCCACCCAACTTGCCCTGGCCACCGTCCCACGGATTCACAAGATCAGAACCGGAGGAAGATCCTTCTCTTACCTCGTCACCAATACCTGGAACACCATGCCCCTCCACCTCAGGTAATCCCAGTAGCTGACCCAATTCAGGAAGGATCTCAAGACCTGGCTCTTTGACTGAACCTCCACGCTCAGATGGATCAGCACCCTCCCACCCACCAGCGCCTAGAGACCCTCACGGGTAAG
Source organism: Calotriton arnoldi (assembly GCA_963921515.1). Taxonomy (NCBI): domain Eukaryota; kingdom Metazoa; phylum Chordata; class Amphibia; order Caudata; family Salamandridae; genus Calotriton; species Calotriton arnoldi. The sequence continues at coordinate 3,151,914 of CAWUFW010000501.1, forward strand.
TAGCTGCGCTTTACAAACTCCTGATTGAGAGGAGCTGCTCCAGAAACCCTGAAAAGTTGGGACTTAGAAAGGTTTTTGCCATTCCAAGACCTCCAGAGCGCCTGTAGGACATTGTGGCAAAGGTGTCTGATTTAAATGCAACTTAGATGGGTACAGCTTGAGACTTGCCCCGCTGGCGGATTTTGAGCTCCATGACAAAGATGTGGTCAGAAGGTAAAATCTTTGAATGGGAAGAGCCTGCCTGGTGTGTCCAACCTGCGCTTCATTGTAGTTGGCCTGAAATTGTGCCCATGTTCCAGTCTACCGATTCCGTGGACTAGCTTTGGCGCATAGTGCTTTTTGGCATTATTTTCATTTAAAACTTTTTTTAAATCATATCTTTGGTTCTCTTGATTGTGTTTTTGTCTTTTTGATGTCTCGCTACTTTGTTTTTATTCGGTTTGGGATTAGTATTGTTTGGTGTTTTGACTTTATTACTCTTTTGGCACTCCATAAATACTTGTCCTGTGTTAAGCCTATCTGCTGTGTGCCATCGCTACCAGGGTTCTGAGCTCTGGTTAATTTTGTGACTCTTGGGGTTCACTCTGACAAGATAATGTTATTATTCCTTGAGGTGGGTGACCTCCCACTCCAAATAATGATCCACTTTCTTGCAGTATTGAAGGTTGAGTGAGGAATTTCAACTTTCATCTTCTCTATGGGCTTTTCAGGGACTCAAGGAAGGGTAGCACCTACTCTATACCCCTGAAACTCCTAGTTTCAACTCCATCCCTGATATCCACACAGGCATTTTGCGTTTCATAGGGTTAGAGCCCAAACACTGCACATGTGAGGCTTTGCTCCAGAAAAGGACTCTGTGCAACTACTTTGATCTTAGCACGCACTGACTCTCTACTCACTCTTAACCTTCATTCAGTCTCAGCTTGACTGTGGGTCTTCCTATCTTCTAGATCATCATCTTATCTCCTCCTCTCAAGCTTCGCTGTCTTCGAGAAAATTCTCACCTCTTTCAGAACCCAAGTTAGCTGGAACTCTACTTTTCACATTAGTTCAGTCTCTGGCTGTACTCAACAGTGCAGCCACCAACTTTTCCCTGTGTGGACCATGATGGCTGAGCATACCTTATTTTGCCCTCTAATTCTTTTTATTGCCTCATGCACCGATTAAAGCAGGTTAACTGAGGCATTGAGGGCATTCAAGTAAAGGCTGTAGTGGGTAATGGAACCTGGACCTTTCCCTCTGCACACTCATTGTGAGAATAATCAGTGATCCTCTGTGGTGTTTCCATTGTGGGACACCTTGAGCTACTCCAGGTTTGCCCACTGTTCATGGTACCTAGGAGCAATAGGTTAAGTGCTCTGCCTCAGTAAGTCATCTTCCCTTTATCACCTTGAATGTTTCCAATAATTCCAGCTTTTATGTAGGAGGGGACTACACAAGATGAAATCAGGGCAGGGATCTTATACAAGTTAAAACCTCTTGAGAATAATTATAAACTGTTGGATGCTGCCACTTCAAACTTGACTGCATGGATATCTTTTAATAAAAAGTGTAAAAGTATGTGCATCTCTCTTTAAAATGGGAGGTGCCATCACTTGTGACCGAATATAGATTTAAAAAAATTAGAAATACTCGTGTAATCATACGCTCTGACAGTCCTCTGTTTACACATTCTGGCATTTCAGCAAAAGGGACTCTGGCACTGTAGTATTGATGCATACCACCAAATATGTAGTTTCCACACTGGCGATTTCTAGAAGGACGTTTACTTTATCAATTTAGGTTCTTCTCTTTTAGGTTTGCTTTTGATCCCCGGTTGTCCACAACTGGATAGGTGCCTTGAAAAACAAATGGAAGGTCAGGGGAGTCACACTCTTTTTTTTCTCCTCTACAACTGACTTATTTGAGCCACCTATCCCAAGAAGTCTCCAAACCGCATGAGGAAAATTGTAAATCATTTGTTCCACTTCTGTGTCTCAGTAAACGAAAACACTTCTTTACTAGTTATGTCCTTGGGAATAAAACAGTGGGAAAGCCTTTTTTTCCTGTTCATTTGTTCCGGACCATATTGAAACTGATCAGACCCTTTCGCTTCAGAAGCCCCACACCACAACTGAATGGCTGCAGAGTGCCTGAGATCTGAAGGCCTGAAGACTTCAAATTGTATCCTAATGAGTCAGTATGAGGTTCTTACATTTGTGGCAGCAGCTGCCATGCAAGGAAATATATTGCAGATAGCCCCTCTTATGGCTTTGACTACAAGGCCAGTAGTGATGCCGATGTGTAAATGCCTATACAGTCCTGCGACTGCATACTTGTATATCTACAAAGGAAGTGCTGAGCACTTCATTGTTATTGGTACTTGGCTTTCAAGAGTTTCTGCATGCATGACGTCACATGCGAGAGGACAGAAGGAGAGGCGTTGAGTTGCATGGAAGGAGGTCCATGCCAACATGTGCCATTGGTCAATCTGGTCCCTCTAATGCGGTGTCTAGGGCACACTCTTACTGTGCTGCTGTCAATTTCCTATGTTGAATTTTTCCTTCTGCCTTACTGGACTTTATAAGCCTCGATTTAGAGGTTCTATCAGCATGGAGTGTCTGCTTCAAATACAATATGTTATTTGAGTTGAACCTACTGCCATTGTTTCTAGAAAGTGTAGTTTACTATAGTATCCCATATTAAAACATTTGAAACTACCCAAGTACCGTTTGGCCTAGAGTTTATTCTGGTTGGATTTATTTTAATTTTATTACATAGTGACTGTTTATTCAGAAAATCAACCCAGTGAAACAACTAATCAGTGATTGTGAATATTATTTAATTCAACCACTGGGACTTTGAGGATTGCCATGTAACTGAATAGAGGTATTTAGCTGTTGGTGAAAGTAAGCATTTGTGGATTGTGGGTGTGAATATTAGCATTCCTGTGTCTCCCTTCTGAATGTCTTCCCAGTTCTGTCGGGTACATACATTTTTCTTGTACATTTCTACATATAAATATTGAATCCTGTTCACAGGTTTCCATTATTAATACCTATGCATTGTGTTTGCAGCTGACACCTGTTCGATGCAGAAGTCAGACCTTGTGAATAAAGGACACGATAAACACCCAAACCGGCACCCTCTTCCCTGCAGAGTTAACATAGCCTGCAACAGTGGTCTTAACTTCACAGAGATCATGTACCTATGCTACCTGAGTCATGTTCACTGACAGAAGAACAGATTATGTCATTAAGCAAGACATTCTCAATTTCAAACACAGCTTTTCATATCTGGGTGGCACCATGATTATCTATTTTTGACAGAGATACAGATTGAAACTGAGGACATTTATTTCCTTAAACCTATATTGATTTTTGGAAGTATGACCGAGAAATCACCCTTGGGGTCTTCAAGCCTTTAATGGAATAGTTCCCGCACAGCAGATATATCTCTGTCACCAAAAGAACTGAAAAAATGACTAACCATTGCAGGTCTAGAAAACTGTATTTTGTGAATTTGCTAGAGGACATGGTTCCTAACAGCGTGTTCCTTTTTTGCCCTGAAGAAGTCCCGCTAGCATTTCGATTAAATGTGTTGACAGATCCACGTATTGTTTCAAGAACAGGAAATGGAAAGAAACCATTGATGACTTGTCTGTCATGACGTGTATACTCTAAATGAGGGTTAGTTTTTATGCAACTCAATCTTTGTGAAATTTGTATTTGCTTCAAGGAAACTCTATGGATAGCGGAATGTAGGGATTCTTTTCCTTTTACATCCTTTATGTATAGCTTTTAAGTCACTGCTGCAGGGATAACAATACAACATATAGTTTTACATTTTGCCTCGTTTGAGTTGTGCCCTCTGATGTAATAAGAAGTATACTTTGTGCCAGTACAAATAACCATCTCGTAGTTGTAAAGATCTGTCCAAAATGTGTCAAGCTCTCACATCATTGATCTACTACATCCAAGTAGCACCAGATGAGGAAGAAACCAAACAGTCTTGATCTGCATAACAGTTCAAACATAGTTGCGAGTTCTTCCAATGCAGCCATATCCCTCTTCATTGTCAGAACCCTTTCAGAGGGCCACAGCGCACACAGGGGGTTACTGGTCTCAACCGTGGTGGTTGAGGCCTTTTATTTCTGATGTCCTAGGGAACATCCTACTTTAGATCCTTAGCAACTGGGCCAGGTACCCCTTCTGCACTTGACTCTCAGTGGTAGCTATGGATGAGCAGTCAAAGGCACCCCCTGGGTGGGGGGGGAGATACAGGTAAGTGAACGCCACTCATAACTCATAGTGTACACAGTACAAACAATAAAACAATGTCCAGTCCAATCCTTACTTCTATAAGAAAGAGAAGTATTTTATTTTTAGCTCTACACATTCAAAGGGCTAGCGATACTTCTATGCAATAACGCATTCCCCTTGAGCTCGGGGCTCTTGTAGTTTTCATGCAAATCCCTGTCCTACCCTTCGCCATTGGGCTCCTGGCAGGCGCATTCTCTCTCCTCCGAACAGCACTGCTGGCTTGTTCAGGGTTTGGAGCTGCTCCAGCTCGGCCAACACGAGGTAAAGTCACTCTTCCCCTAAGGGGGAGGGGCTCTGCTTCTTTTGAAATGTCTACTTCTCCTTTTCTTCTTTCCCCTTGAACAGCTGCCTGTCACAGGAGGCAAGATACCGAAGCTGAATAACCCACAATACAATTAATGGGAGTGACCAGGGTTCACACCTGGATGTCAGCCACAGTGATAAATGCATCAAAAAGTTAATCCCAGGCTCCCAGCCCTACTCTTTATGAGTCCCTTATCAGCCCCATCTCCTTTCCTGAGATGTGTCCAGGCCCCTTCCTGGTGATCTATCACTGAATCAAAGAGCCATATTTTAAAGTGTAATGGGGGGGGCGGATCCCTTTCTCCATTGTGTGCCACCCAGCTCACAAGATTCCAGCAATGCATAAATCTTTCTGGGGGAATCCCTCTACTCCTCGTGTCTTCACCAGGCAGGTCGGGGCTTCCCAAGATGGAACAAAGGGTTCTCCATATTATGAACCAATGCAGGCACACTTACTTTCACAGCACACTTACTGTCCAACACAGTTCCCTCCATGCATTGTACAAGTACTCATACATTCAGTACACCCATTCAATCTGCTCGCAGTTCAACACAGGCACTTTTCCATACAATATCAGGGTGTGCTATTTGAAAAAAAACACACACTGCCAGCACACACACATCCCATATGCACTCTGCCTAACACTTCACCCTTCATGTATTGTACTTCACACAAGCATGTTTCATTGCGCACGCACTGCACAGCACTGCATCTTTCATGTCCTGTATTCCACATAGATATACATACACTCAGCACATGCACTAATCCCACATGTACCACATAGTACTGCTGAATCCCTGTACTGTATCCTCCCTGGGCACACAAACATCCAGCGCAGAGTCACTGCTCCTGTGCTGTGCAGCACTCCACATCTATCTGATGTAGGCCAAGCATAAGTTAAGCACACAGCAGCAGAACTTTTGAAAAAGTGAGTGAGTCTGTAGACCTCACTCCTGTGGTACAGGGTAAAAAGGACCTGTTCACTAATACTGGTCACTGCACGGTATGCTGCCACCACTGCATTTATGCGGTTTAACTCCTGGTGAAGGAGGTAACCTTCCACCACTATGAGGGTAGTGCTTGGGGCACCTCTCCCGGTCCAACAAGACCACAATCCATGAGACTTCCCTACGTCATGGCACACATGCATGATCTGTGTTTGCGTATGACAAAAAAACAGCATTAGATATCCAAACAACAGTACAGTTGGGCACTCATGGCAGGACTACACGTCTTTAACCATGCAGAAGACTTTTCCGTCTCAACATACATATACATCTTAAATGACAGCCATACAGAATCAAAATTATAAACTCTGTCATGCAGGATAGATGATAATTTTTCCGTTGAAAATATGTTCCAAATCTCGCTCTACCACATATGCACTGGTGGAGTGCTTTGTTGATTGCAGACGTGCGCCATGCTGCGACTGGCTTCAAGTAGTAGATGCAAAATCAATTTACCAGTCTGGTAGCTGATAGGAATGCAGTATGTTCTCCTGGATCTGCCATTAGCACTGTCAGGGGTTGGAGAACCAGTGTAATTCCCGCTGTTGGCCTTATTCACAAAGTGCCTCTGCACTTGTGGCGGAGGCCGCACAGTTGTGGGGGAGTCGCCACACTCAAGGAGAATTCTCCTTGTGGAGATTCCGTCCAGAGTGTGGCGACTCACTCACGACTGCACGGCCTCTGCAACGAGTGCGGATGCCCTTTGGGAATCAGATCCTATATTTTTTAAATGAGGCAATATTTATTTCCGATATGTCTGAACATGCACACAAGATCACCACAAATGGAAGAATTGCACCCCTTTCACGACAATTCTTCCAACAGAGTTTACAATCGCCAAATATAGCATTCAATCTGGTGGGGAGTAAATACTATCTTTTGCACACATCTTCATTATGCTGCACAGATATTGATGAATTGACTGCTCGGTACCATATTAGTTCCCAGGCATCTCAACCTCCACATCCCTCTCCCTTTGGAAGTGCGCATTTATGCCTGGGTATGGGTTGTAAATTACGTATCTATCATTGGAGCTATGCAATCCCCTTCAAAGTCTGTTTGTTAAAGACCATGTTTTCTAGTAGGGTTTTCTTCCTGCCCCCCACCTCTACAACCTTTCTGGATCCCGCCAAGAGTAGCAACAGTGTCAAGTGAAAGCCATCTTACACATCCTGTCCCTAGCTTTCTTGGTTTTCTTCTCTAGTATTGAGTATTCTGAAAATAGTGGTCGGCTACTGTCATTCCATCTTCTAAATCGGGGGTCTGTGACCCATGGCAAAAAATCTGGATTATGGATTATTGGTTACATTGGGGAAGGAAATGTTGGCAACCCTTCCCTGCGTGTTAGCTGCTGCCAAAATTCTAGAAGAATTGTGGTTGTAGTTCAGAAGAAAGGCATTTCTGATCTCGTTCATTGAGGTAGCCACAATAGATATTTTAAAAGGATAGGGGAAAAATTCTGCTCCACTGTGGGCCACCTGTTAGCCCACCGGGGTGTGATTCCTGTCAGGTTTCAGGGCGAATCTGAGTCATCTGTATGAAAGCCTTTTTATTAGGAAATCCCAGCCTGCCCTTTTATTTACTTCAGAATAAGTGTAGCCCTTGGCACCACAAAGCAAGGATAGCAATTTCTTGTGAATTTGGTCTGCAATATTCTTGGGGACTCTAAGTAGAAATGTCTACTTTGCATACAGCAGACGAGAAAGGAAATTCATGTACGAATCTCGAGTGCAGAGAAATATTGCTGCAGCTGCTTTATCTAATTGTCTTGTCTTGTTTGATTATTGCTTGGAGGAAGTCCTTTGGAAGAACAAGCACTGGCAAGAGCAATAAGTCTCACCTTTGGGACCTGATTGCTTTGCCAATGATTTGTAGCCAGGCTTCACAGCATCCTTGATGCTGTGCAGCATGGGCAAAGAATAAAAAAAAGTATTTGAAGCGGCCACCTGCATAATTTTGTAGGCCCGCGCATGGCACCTAGAAAATGACGCTGGCAGTTTTTTTTTCTGTTTAACTACAGATCAGATTTAGATCAGTAACTCAAAAGAAAAAAACTTGAAATATATATTTTTTTGTTTATAAGTTGGTGTCTAAAAGCAACAGGGGGTAGAAGCATCACGTGAGTCGGGGAGGCAGAAGCAACCTGGAAGGCAATGGTAGGGGAGGATAATCAACGGGCGGCAAGAGCAATGTGGAGCAGTCCGGAGAGAAGCACATGGGTGAGCAGGCAACAGAGGGAATACAGGGGTTGGGAGGAGGAGCAATGGACGAGGAGGGCACAGGTTGGGGGAACCAACATGGAGAGTGGGGGGTGGAAAGGAGAAGCTGTGGTCAAAAGAGAACGTGGAGCAGGCGGGGGAAGCACATGGGCAAGAATCCACTGGGGGATAGCATGCGAGTGCAACATGGAAGGGGCCATTTAGAAGCACATGGACAACAGACCAACACTGACTGCAGGGGGAGAGAAGTACATGAGGGAAACCAGTGGAATAAAACATGCACTCTCATGGAGTAACCGAAGACAAAAAAGTAGAGCTTGAAAATCAGGTGGTGGAATCACAGGCCCCAGTCAACCAAAAGTGATGGTAAAGAGACAATGATTCATGGGAGGGGCAAACACAAGATTGACCAACTGGGACATGAATAAGAACCTGGCAAATGAGTGACAAGAAAGTCAACTAATGGTGAGCAATAGGCGGGCTCCAAGCCCCTCTATGTTTTTGTTAAGTCTACAATATGTCTACGCTGTCTAGTCGGTGAGACCTGAAAGAGCTGGTTGAAATATTTTAGAGATACAGCATGTTAACATTTGTCTCCTCTTCTAATGGACCGCAGCGTTGCTAAGGGAAAATATTCTAATTGAATGTGACCCCGTAGAATAATTGGAGGGATTGAAATAATACTGTTGGTTTCTGACCGATGTTAGCTGATTTCAGAGGGGCCAAATCATAAAGTCTTGACTGAGAGCAAATGTGCCTTAATGCGGACTAAGTTGTCTTACTCCTGCATTTCGCGTAGAAAAATGAACTTACTCAAGGAATAAGAATTTGTGAACCTGGCCTATAGGTTCTGTAAGGGTCCGACTTTTCAAAGTTTGGCCATCAAAATCATTTCCGTCTGCAGCAACATTATGATAGCTGTCTGGTTTGGTGACTGGGGCAGTGTTTAGTGAAAACACCTGTCTGACATGTATACACTCAAACTTAAAGATGATGATCTCTGCTGGAATTGTAAAAGTGCTGCTGGTACCCCTTAACATATGTTTTTTGAATGCTCCCTTCTCCAGGCGTTTTGGGAGTTAATCCATAAGCATTTATTACTAATTTTTAATATCCAGTTTGAGCTTTCCTTTCCTTTAGTGTTGTTGGGTCCTTGGGCAGCTTCATCTCCACTTCCTTTAGACAAGTTAGATTTGCAACTTCTGGATTTATTGTTATCCATAGCTGTTAAGATTATTTTGGCAGAATGGAAATCCTTTAATTCCTTATCGTATCACACATGGTGGGCATGGGTATTGTTTCTCCGCGGTGCTCACACTTCGGTGGAGGAGAGACAATATACCCCTTCTATCTCTTCTGGTGTCTGGAGATCGCTTGACAATTATATCCATTTAGCTTCTCAGGGTCTGGTGGCTCAGTATCCTTTTTTCACCGCTGATTGATTTTCCCTTTTATTTCAGTAAGGCTGGAGTCCCTTTCTCTTTTTCTCTTTTCCTCTTATTCTTTCTCGCTCTCTATCTTTTTTATTCTTTTTCTTTTTTTTTTCCCTTTTTCTTTTTCTCTTGGTTTTTTATTTCTTCTTGTAGGTCTTTTTATTTATCTTTGGTGTGATCAATTATTTTTAATAGAGACTTTGTATCAGCAAGGAAGCCAACCTGGGTTTTTATAACCGAAACTTGGGCTACGGATGCCTCTGGTCCTGACCTTGTAGATGCCATTCCCACTGGATACACCCTTGCTAGAATGGACAGGGTAGATCGGCGGGGAGGGGGTGTGGGCATCCTATATAGAGAAACCCTGATCTGTCGCACTCAGGCTTTGTCCGCTCCTCCTGATCTCTACCAGGCCTTTTATTTTTCACTCAATCTTCACCCTACGGAAAGCTTCTCTGGCATCTTATGTTATAGGCAACCAGGCTCTAGGGCTGCCTTTAGTCAGGATTTTAGCAGGCTTCTAGAACCTTATTGTGAAAGATCCAATCTCACTCTCCTGGGGGATTTTAATTTTAACTTTGATAACCTTGATTGCAAGGCCACACTAGGTTTTTGGATACCTTGAATTGCTGTGGTTTTCCACAGCTGGTCAAGAAGCCTACCCATCAAGCGGGGCACATACTTGACTGGGTCTTTTCTAATGACCCACGTGTAAGTGTGGGGGAACCTATCCCTCTAGCCTGGTCTGATCATTTCGCCGACCTTTTTGACTTACATTTTATGTCATCGGCGTTGACTATCTCTGGTAACATGACTTTGGACGAAAGGAGGAACTTTAGCCTCATAAGTAATGAGTCTCTTTCAAATCTTCTTAACAATCTTGAGCTCACTAAGCTTCATAATGCTAATTTGGCAGCGGCAGAGCTATCGCAACAATTGTTAGCAGCAATCAATCAATCAATCAATCAAAGAATTTGTAGAGCGCACTACTTACCCGCGAGGGTCTCAAGGCGCTGGGGAGAGGGAAGGGGGGGGGGATGCTGCTACTGGTCGAACAGCCAGGTCTTGAGTAGCCTCCTGAAGGTCAGCAGGTCTTGGGTCTTTCGTAGGCTTAGTGGAAGGGTGTTCCAGGTCTTGGCGGCAAGGTGTGAGAAGGATCTGCCGCCGGTGGTTGTTCTTCGAATGCGGGGGACGGTGGCGAGGGAGAGGTCGGCGGAGCGGAGCTGGCGGTTGGGGACGTAGAAGAAGAGCCGTCTGTTGAGGTAGGATGGGCCAGTTTTGTGGAGTGCCTTGTGTGCATGGGTGAGGAGTTTGAAGGTGATCCTCCTGTCGACGGGGAGCCAGTGCAGGTTCCTCAAGTGGGGGGTGATGTGGCTGTGGCGTGGTACGTCGAGGATCAGTCGTGGAGAGGCGTTTTGTATGCGTTGCAGTCGCTTGATGAGCTTGGCCGGGGCTCCCGCGTAGAGGGCGTTCCCATAGTCCAGTCTGCTACTGACGAGGGCCTGGGTGACTGTTCTTCTTGTGTCTGTCGGGATCCACCTGTAGATCTTGCGAAGCATGCGGAGGGTGTTGAAGCAGGAGGAGGAGACTGCATTGACTTGCTTGGTCATGGAGAGCGTTGAGTCGAGGATGACTCCCAGGTTGCGTGCGTGGTCGGTGGGTGTCGGGGCTGCTCCCAGCGTCGTTGGCCACCAGGAGTCGTCCCAGGCTGAGGTGTTGGAGCCGAGGATGAGGACCTCCGTTTTGTCCGTGTTCAGCTTTAGTCGGCTGATCTTCATCCAATCGGCGACGGCCTTCATTCCTTCATGGAGTTTGGCTTTGGCGGCGAGGGGGTCCTTGGTGAGGGAGAGGATCAGTTGAGTGTCGTCGGCGTAGGAGATAATGTTGAGGTCGTGTTGTCTGGCAATGCGTGCGAGCGGGGCCATGTAGATGTTGACACCCTTGCACCTCTTAGTAAGTTCTACTCAGCAAGGAAAAAACCCTCTGCTCCCTGGTTTACAGAGAGGCTCAGAACGCTGAGACAGGGCTGTCGTAAACAGGAGAGGCACTGGCGCATAGACCTAGATCCGCTGAGTAGGGTACTACATAAGCAGGGCCTCAAAGAGTATAAAGCTGCCGTCATGGAGGAAAAGAGATTATACTTCTCTAAGACTACTGATTCTATGAGATCCTCTAGGGATCTCTTCAAGGTAATAAATTCTCTTACCTCTCCCCCTGCTTCCGACCCTTCAGATTTTTCTCAGGAGCGCTGTGATAAAATTTCTGACTTCTTCCATACTAAGATTTCAGATATTTACTCCTTGCTCGAAGACTCCAACCCCATTGCGGGGTCATCTGTCCGATCCACCTTCCATCCCATTGGGGCCGCACTCTTCGAGGGGTCGCCCAGTCTTCTTACCTTTCCTATTATGTCTTCCAAGGTGACCAATCGGATCCTCGAAGGGGTTAAATCAGGTTCCCCTTTGGATCCTTGTCCCCTCAAGGTGCTAAAATATGGTCGTGAAGTCATTATTCCCCACCTGACTGATGTTTTTAATGTTGCCATTTCAGAAGGGCAATATCCCACTCTGTGGAAGACGGCTGTAGTGAAGCCACTTTTGAAGAAACCTTCTCTGGATCCTGGTGAACTGAAGAATTATCGCCCGATCTCCTTACTTCCTGTCCCAGCTAAGATTCTGGAAACTTACCTTAACTCTCATCTCAGCACTTACCTAAAGGATTTCCATCTACTTGATGGCTCGCAACATGGATTCAGAAGCCATCATAGTACGGAGACAGCATTGACGGCTGTATTTGATAATATCCGGGTTCAAGTGGACGCAGGGCACACCACCCTCCTTGTTCTACTGGATCTTACCGCAACCTTTGATACCCTGTCTCCCTGTAGATTGATTGATCGCCTCAGAGAGATAGGTATTGGGGGCTCGGCTTTGGGGCTCCTTGCTTCCTTTCTCAGTGAGCGGGCACAGACGGTTAAGCTTGGTCAATTTTACTCAGCCCCCAAACCCTTGCTGTGTGGTGTTCCTCAGGGCTCCTCCCTGAGCCCTACTCTTTTAATATCTATGTCGCTCCTCTTGCGAAGGTTGTGAGATCCTTTGGGTTGGAGGTGTTGTCCTATGCGGACGACACCCAAATTATGGTGTCTATTTCGCATAGTTTAAAGGATTCAGCCCTTAATTTTAGGAACTGTATGCAGGCAGTTTCCTCCTGGATGGTGGAGAACTTTTTGAAATTAAATGGAGAGAAGACGGAGGTCTTGATCTTCGGGAGTAAACAGGAAATATGGTCCAGTGACTGGTGGCCGGACGCGCTTGGCGTCTGTCCCTCTCCGGTCTCCCATGGTAAAAACCTGCGGGTTATCGTGGATAATTCACTGTCCCTGAACTTGCAGGTTAGTAGGACAGTCTCCACGTGTTTTGGGATCATTAGGATCCTACGGAAAATTTCCCATTATCTCTCTTTCGATGCACGTAAGCAGGCCGTCATTGCACTGGTAACATCCAGATTGGACTATTGTAATGCCCTTTATTTGGGCATTAACAAAGGCTTAGTGCGACGTCTGCAGATGGTGCAGAATGCCGCAGCCAGGCTGGTGATGAACTTACCAAAATATCATTCAGTCACAGCCTCTATTAGGGTGCTGCACTGGCTGCCTGTGGACCGTAGGATCCTCTTTAAGACCTTGTGCATGACTCACAATGCCTACTACGGGTCAGGTCCTGAGGCGATTAAGGCTATTGTCCATCGTTATGTTCCTAGCAGGCGGCTCCGGTCTGCAGATAAGAATCTGCTTATAGTACCGAGATTCAAGAAGGTTACATGGGGAGGTAGAGCCTTTTCCACTGCTGCTGCTAGACTGTGGAACTCCCTCCCGGAACAGCTCTCAAGTCAGGTGTCCCATTCTCTTTTCCGCAGGGCCATAAAGACCTGGCTTTTCTCACAGACCTCGGTATGAGCATGTCTCTTTGTCTGCACCCTTAGGTCCGCTTATAGCGCCTTGACGCCCTTGGGCTTAGTTCGCGCTCTACAAATTTCATATTCATTCATTCATACTTAAATGTAGTACAAATGAATTGACATGAGTAGGTTCTTATATATGTGTTTTTATTAGGGTTTTATCCATTATTTATAATATTGCTCATATTTATTCTTGTTATTAAGTATTTATTGTTCAAGATGGTTTTTATGTATTACATGCTGTAGTACCTTAATTATTTATACTCTCTCTCTTAAATTAATAAAAACTTTTTGAACTAAAAAAAAAAGAACATCAGATCTGTTAAAGTTGGCATCCTAAATAGCCCGCCACAAAAGATTCACTTTATTAATTTCCTCTGTTTCCCTTTTACAAGATTAGCAATGGATTGCTTGTGGAACCGGGTCCAATTGTTTTAGATTTTTAAATTTCATTCTCATTTGATCATTTTGCAATGACTAGTCACTGCCTAGCTGATATCGTTTTGTACTGTTGATTTAGTGACCACTATGTTTCAGTCAGCAATATATTGTTTTGGACTCATTACAACAAAATTACAGAACATGTAATTTATTCCAGATATTCAGATATGGAAAATGTTAAGTGAAATGAGCATCAAGCTTCTCTCTAGTGGTAATAAAATATCATTACGTTAAAAAACAAACAAAAAAAAAACACCTGTCTGACAGCAAACTAATGTAAATGTTGCAGATGTGGTTAGGCACGCTGCCTTTTGAGATCTGTGAATTTGATTTGGACCCCCGAAATAAATACAGATTGATTAACACTGAGAAATCGAGAGGGTTGACTTTCTGATAAATGCATGTTAACAGGATGATCCTTTTTCACACACTTTAGTAAATTCAAATAATTCCAATATTGTTATAAAGACGTTTCTACAGATGCAAGTGTTATGTGCTAAATCACGTTTTACCCATCTTCACATTTTGTGACGTGTCTGCCTGAAACATTGTTTGAAGTCGGAATAGTAAGGCCATGATTTGTCACCTCAGCCTTCCTTTTCAGATAACCACATTTGACAATTTAACCATCATCTATTCTTTGTTTGCAGTTAAAGTGTAAGCTAATGCGTTTTCATTGTGTACAGTTGTATCATGGCAAGGAAATATTTGTAACGACTTGTTCTTTAAAATCAGCCTTTCAGACAGAAGGGAAGCTATATTTAATATTGGATTTTCTCAGGGGAGGAGATGTGTTCACGCGATTATCCAAAGAGGTACGTATCTGAATTTTACTTCAGTGCTTTCATTGAAACATGTTTTGTTTCCGTTTGTTCTGACTAGTTATAATAGATATATTACGCACTGCTGGTATAGTGCTAAATTTTAGGATACTGTATAAAGTCCCCATTTTTCTGGAAAAGCGATTTTCAACAGCTTTACAAAATTTGTTGTGTAGTAGAAGCATCAGTTTCAATTTTGTGATATACCACGGCTCAAGTTCAGAAAACTGACAGTGTCATAAAGGGAAATGTAATCTCATTCATGCTGGTCTTGGGGTCAATGTTGTGTTTATTGAGTGGAGACTTAGGGTAATACTAGTTATTTGCGGAAATTGTGTGGCATTTTTAACATCTCATGTTACATGATGTATTTTTCTGAAGTTTCCACCGATATTGCATGTACAGGTTTACTCTGAAAGCGAGGAGAATGCACGGTGTTCACAGACATGGGGTTTCTGCTTTCTGTTATTTTGTGTGATGATTAATTTTCTGGAATAGATTTAGGTTGGAGAGGAAAACAAACAAACTTGTCTTTTATTTCAACTCAGTGGCTTAGTATCTGAACAGTAACATTTACAGCAGTGACAAAAGATAAGTTTCTAAGCCATGCAAGTGCTTTGTCCCTTGCCTTAGCTAGATCCTTCTCTGTGATCATCCACACTAACATCATTCCGCATGGTTGAGAATCGTGTTTTCTTCCATAAGCATGCTCCACTCCTCCACTTCCGGGACAGAGCGACCGAGTTCCATAGCAATGAATGGAACTGTGTCTGACAATGATTGTTCCTCACAGGATGTGCTCCCACTGCTCATGTGATCACCAGACAGTGCTGTTGTTGTTGGAACTTCTCGCTGCCATCGCTCATGTGATCACCAGATAGTGCTTTCGTTGGAGATTCTGGCTGACTTCATGATGCTTACAAGCTGTTGCCTCTGCTCTCCAACAGCCCCAGACGCATGTTAGGGCCTGAGCACAAATTGTCTGGAAGTAGGCGTTTCAACCAAGTATGTGTAGCTTTTTTGGGGGGGGGGGGGTTAGCGTTATTTTATGTGCCCACCACAAATTGCTGCTGTACAACAATGGACAAATTGTTCAGGCTTTGTGCCTCCGAGAAGACTTTGTAAACTGACTACGTAGGATGGAGTGATGCTCCATACTTAAGGTAGCATAATAGAATGAAGGTCTGAATTGCTTTTTTCCTCTGAAGTTGTAAGTGGGTAATTTCAAAAGGGAAAGGTGCCGTTCTACTGAGTGCAAAAAAGTGTTCGCAAGTTGTTTTAAAAGCAAGTGTTTTAGTTCGGGTAAGGTGGACAGACTATATCCTCCTTATGATGAGATTTTAACATATTTGTTTCAAAATCTTTTTATTGGTTTTAAACAACACTCCACAATGATAGCTGCCATGTGCACAGTTTGTAAGCCAAGAGTTACAGAGGTCACAAAGAAAACACAGCATGTTCACAAGGTCTGGGCATGACTTGGTGCCCATCTTTTAACATCCCTACGATATTAGTCCTGTCGCTGCAGGGCTACACATGCAAAACTTACATAGTTTCGGGAAGTAAATATGATTAGTGCTCGCGCACCAGTACACAACTCGTCACTGCAACCAGAATAAAACATGAACATAAAACTCACATCATGGTGTCTTTGTATTGAAGATCTAGCGGGGGCTGGGGGGACCGTCGGGGGCAGCCTCTGCCACTCCCACCTAATACCTCTCGGTTTCCCCAATGCGCCCCAAGGTGGAGCAGAGCAGCAATCACGTCAGAAGCGGTGTGGGGTCCAGGAGGGCCTCACCGCCCTGGGAACCATAGGAGTCCCTATGGTCTATTATATCTGAAAGATGTGGAGGGTTCTCAGTCTGGGGCCACAAGCAAACAGGGGCAACCCCTCTGATAAATATCCCACAAGTGGGGTCCAGATATAGTCAAACCCCTTCCTTGTGTCCTCTACGATATGTCATTCTTTCAAGGGCTAGTGTCCGCCATAGCCTAGCATGCCATTGCGGAAGGGAGGGGGCCTCTGCTTTTTTCCAGGCTGTGGCTATTGCCATTTTTGCCGCTCCCAGGCATAGCCACATAATGGAACGATCCCCTTGTGTTTGGTATTCCAGACCGGGATCCCGCATCCCCAGGAGAGTGTGTTCAATGGTGTCTGGGATTGGGTAGCCTAGAATCTGTTTGATTTGCGAGAGTATTTCTTTCCAAAACGGTTGGATAGAGGGGCAGTCCCACCAAATGTGGCGGAAGTCTCCCAGCAACCCGCAGCCCCTCCAGCATTTATTTGAAGTGTTAGGGAAAATTTTGTGCAGTTTCTGGGGATAAAGATACCAGTCGTACATAATTTTGTAGTGGGCTTCTCTCAGAAACATGGATCGGTTAAATTTGGTGATGTCCTTGTACAGGGAGCTCCACTACTTGTCAACCATGGGGGTGGTAATGATAGTGTCCCAGAATTTCCGATGTCGTGAAGCTGACTGGGGGCTCATCGCTAGGATGAGGGAGTACAGGAATGAAATGCAGCCCTTAGTTGTAGTGCCTGATTGTGCACATTTTTCAATAGGTCTCTGCTTGCGGCCAGCCGCACCTGAGGTTGTTGCACCCAATGCTTAGGTTGTAAATAGTGGTATTCTTCTGTGGGGGATAGCTTAAATAGTCCCGTACACTCTTGAAAGGTAAGCAATTTTCCCCTCTTGTAGAGGTCCGATATCATGAGCCAGCCCCCTGTCCACCACCCATCAAAGGGACCCTCCTGAAGTGCCGGGGGGAATTCCGGATTGAAATGAATGGGGGTATAGGGGGACAGAAAGGTCGTCAAAGGCAGGGCCCTAGTGAGGCTGTCCCATGTTTGTAGAGTGGTGGCCGTGGGGGTGCTGAGGTATGCATTGAGCGGCTTGTAACACATTTGATCGTACCACAGAGTTTAATGCTTAGAATAAACATTTGTTGAATTCAGCCTTCCCTCGAGCTGGAATAAATGGGGGCTTGTCCTCTGCTGACGTCTTGCGCCAGCCAAAGTGGCATGCGCACTTTGAAGATCTCCAGCCGGCTGTCTTAGACGGCTGGTTGGAGACCAAGAACAGGCCTCCAGGCCTGAAGAAGCATCTAGCCAGCCCGCTCCATCCAATCTTGCGCGCCTCTCACTTGCTGATTAACAGCATGAGAGCAGCATCTGGATTGCTTAGGGAAGTTAGGTCTTCAACTCGTGCTTGGAGCCAGAAACTGCTAAGGACGCAGCCCGGGTAAGTAACATTTATTTTATTCATAATGTTGCTGTAATGCATGCCAGTGATTTAGTGTTTATATATTGTGCATGTTTGTTTTGTATTTTGGTTAAGCGGTGGGGAACTTTGCTCGCCCACCACTTCCAAAGGATACCAGCCGCCCCTGATGATGAACACCACAAGCTGAACCCACTCGTGGCTGTAGTGCTGTCGGGCTCATTGTCATTTAGTGTTATAAACCTTGGTAGAAAAAATCGGAATCCTGTTTGCCAGCAGTGCAATCAGTGACATCGAAGCTACAGCTGACACTCTATCCCACTGGCTTATTTTAACCAATACATGCTTGTAATCTGGTGCGTGTTTCCGGTTGTGGAAAAATGCCGTCCAAGTAACAGAGTCTTTAAACCTGTTTTCTTTTCACTTTGGAACCATGTTTCTGCAGAACAGGTGACTAAAGAGCAGAACTGTGCAGGCGCACTAGCTCTGTACGATATCATGTTGCAGAATAATCTGCCAAGTGTCCATGTCCGTTTCACTTAATCGACCTCACTTTTTTTCTTCTTTCTTTCCCTGTTTCCATACATACATCGTTGGACATTTCAGGGTTGCAGTAATCAGGAGAAGCTTAAACCAAAAAGATTGATGCCTGTCTCCAGTGCTTACTTAGTAAAAGTACTGGTGCCCGAAGCTCTGCTCAGGAGCCCGTGGACAGTGCAACTAAATGTCAGCGCGCCGAATACCAAGGCTGGGTAGTCTAGAGTCCACTTGGTGCCTCTTTAATCTGCTAAAAGACACTCCCTGCTCCTTTATCTCACTCCTCCTTTTTAGGTCTCGGGCCTAGCGTTGCAGTGCGCAGCACTGCTCGCGCAGCCCGAGACCTCTTGTATGGGCTTTTGAAAGCAGACCACACGCTCGTGCGTGTGGTTTTGCTTTCACCGGCTGCCATTGGCTTCAGCATGTTTTTAAAAAAAAAGTAATGCACGCAATTGGGCAAAGGAGGGTGCATGTCCCGCCTTTGCTCCGCCCATTCCCATCGGTGGCTAGCATGCGCAGCAGCGCGCGTTCGCCTCGCTGCCGCGCTCCCTTTCCCCCCCGCTCCTCTGTGGTGCGCGCGCACCACTGGTTATTTGAGCCCCTCGTTTTTGGGATTGACTGCGACCGCAGCGTAGGGAATGGAAAACGTGGTGCCGTGGAGCGGCGGGCAGGGTTGCTGGTGCCCAGCGGAGCAGTGAGGAATGCAGTCGGCTCCCAGGGCAGCCAAGAGAACTGCAGTGATGCAGGGACCTCCGGGAGGTCCGCAGCGCAGCACTGTAAGTACGTAGTGAGAGATGTCCGACCCCTGGTTTTATTAGCTGGCTTTAGAAGGAATGATGCAGCGGGTCACGGGGAAACCCCACCAGGTATGCTACTTTCTCACTGCCAATAATACTAATAACTGGTCATTCAGTGTTGCTGGTTCCTACTGCGGTGAATACCGTGCTACTGCCTTGCAACTCAATGCACGCCGATGTGAGTAGTTTACCTCACAAAAGTAGTTAACTGCCCGCACCCTGGTTTGAGCTCATTCAAGGTTGCCTATTTCTCTGCTGCGAAGAAATTGTGGCGTTCGTTAGCAGAGCAGGTATGAGTAGTGAAAACGTTTTGTCTCTAGTAACCTTCTGTGTGTAGTTTACTGAGCCCTTCTAGTTAGCAAAATTCACGTACGTTCAGAGGATCCGCTATGGCTATTAAACTTATTTCATGCAGCTATTCCTATGGAAAACTGAAGGGTGTGATAGACAGGTGGCGGTCACGTGCATTGGTTTCTTTGTAGGCCCCAGCCGTTCAAACAGCTAGGGCACTTTTCTCTCGTTTCTGTGCACGCAAGTCTGGCTGCTGAAGACATAATGGCCCAACACTCACTATATGCGTTACCACAAAATTGGAGCGTTTCCCGTCCCAGTCACGGTTAAAAGATGTTGCTCCGTTTCCGCAGTTTTAACATTATTTTCTACTTCTTTTTCACATTTTGTTATTCATAGATTTAGACTGAAGGGCATGTGCGTAATGTTTTCACGGAAGTAGCTCGTTGGGGTATTACCAAAGTTATGCTTTTTTTTTTAGAAAAACGGCAGGCAAGTGCTACAAAGGGACATGTTTATTGTCATTGTGCACGCGTCGGTCCTATTTGCACCGATATTGTAACACGAAACACTTGTCGCAGAACTGGCGGCCGCCAGCCAGGAGACGTACGTAATTGTATACAATTCAGAAAGGAGGTCGGATTCTTGCCTAATGACTCTTCGTGCCATTCTGCATTCCTGACCATTAGTCTTAAAAGATTGCTTTGACTAGAGTGGAGCAAGTGAGCAAGTGTTTACTCTTTCTGAGAGGTAGGTACACACATTTTCCCATTCTGGTCGAAAGACAAAACAGTTCATTGCCCTTGTCACTAAATTACCTTTCGCCAGCAGAGCAACAATCTCCCATCGAATACTTGTCGCTCTGGTTTTCCGCACCCTGGAGGTACGTTCAGAAGAAACTTCCGCCAAATGTCTTTTTCAGTTGGTAGGTTGATTCTACTTTGACTGACATCTTTAAATCTGTCATTATCTGTGTTAAATCTGTCGTTCTTCTTTGATTCTGCAGTGTTGGTATGCAAGGTATTCTTTGTAGGAGGTTGCACTTCTGGTACAGATTTTTACCTAGGTGCACCACCTCCGCAAAAAAGGAGTTTCCAGCTTTGTGACATTTGAGGCAGCACAGAGATGCTTTGAAGCAAGTTCTACTTTGGTTTTCGCCATAAATCTATATGACCTGTGCTGCTCAAGGCAGGGCTCAGTCGTTTTTAGGTCTTGCCTAGGCAGCGCTTGCCCTGTCTCCTCGAGACATGCTGTATCTAGGATAAGGGCTTTAGAAATGCTGGCTTTTCATTGGTGAATACACTTGGTAGTACCTCCTTTTGGAATTTTGTATCCCCTCATGAGAACTGCCCCTCTTACATGTGTGCTTGCCGTTCAGGTTATTTATACTTAGAACTCTGTTTTTAGTTGGCCTACCTCTTTGCTCGTTAACTGTTTTGTTAACTTGTGCAGTGAAACTTCTGTTGCATCATTTGCTTGCCCTCTCTTTATCTCCCGTGCCTCCCCCAACACTGCTTCGGTTGCTTCATATGCCTTAATCTCTCCATGCCTTCCCCTCACCCCTCCCACAATGCTGCTCACAGGCCCCCACCACCCCTCGAGGCCACTGCTGTTTTGCTCGTTTTTTGTTACTTTACAAGCGCTTTTATTTATATAGTGCCCCAAGCCATGGGCTTGGGGAAATTAAATAATCAGCCCATTATCACAGGATGTTGAGCCTGACAGCCGACGCGAACTGGGGTCCCTGCTCACCAGTCGGCAGCTCTCATTGCTGTGCCATATCCTTTGCCTAGTCATGTTGCAGGGTGTAGTACCATATGTGGCCAAAAGAGGTCCCAAGGGACTGCTAGTGACAGCCTGTGGTACTGCACCCTCACAACACTGCTTGTTTTAACGTGGAGTCAGAGCTGCCATTTTCCCTCCCAGCGCCACAGCACCATTGCAGGTTTACTACATTAAAAGAAAATCACATAAATCATTTTATTAAGGTGGGGAGGGCATATCTATTGCATAGGTAAAAAAACATTGGTATTTATAATGTCAATAGCTCCAACTTCAATAAATGCGAGACCTATTGCATTTCCAATGCTTGTTCTCTTTGTGACGGTTTTGCTATCTTTCTTCGTCTTTCCACTTTGTTTTTTCCCGTCTTGTGCTTGGTAAACATCTAATGCAGAAAAATAAGTGTCAGTCCCCAAAAAATGAGTGCCAGTGACAACCACCGGTGCAAATTAAGCATTGGTTGCCTCACACATGGTGCTTAAAGAGTTTGATCTTGGTTTCTATGAAATACATTTATGCAACTTCAGGCAGAATTATTTACTCACGCTCTTCATCAGTAACTCAGTCACCTCTGTGCTTATCACTTCTATTTGTTTTTATTTTATGATTTTCACAGAAATTATGCAATTCAGGCAGAGGATTTCTGAAGATTATGTAGTAAATCTTCATCGACTGCAGCTTCACAGAACCTTTGAGATAACAAATGGAAGTTAGAGCAAATTGCTGGATGACATGGGTGTTCTGTCTATACCGTTTAAGAAGTGTGCAGATTGTGGAAACCTATGGTACAAGTAATTACATGAGTCTGATTTCATTGCTGGGCCACTTTTAACCAGGTGGTTCAGGGAAAGCATCTTTATATATTCTGTTGGGCTCATGATTAAGTTGCTGATGTAAATAGAATGAAATTCAGAACACACAAAACCATATAATCTATAACAATACAATAAGTTATATGTTTAGAGCATAGTGAATAAGCAAGCACAGCTCAAGCCCTCAAATTAAAACCAATATTCTAAGCCAGTATCTTCCCTGACATCTTCTCTAAAAATCAAAAGTTGCTTGGGAACTAACGAAGACTAATGCAAGCAATTAGGGTCTAACTAGAGGAGTGCCCTATTTTATTGGATTTGTTCTGTTGAGATATATAAACTATAGTGGCGGCTGTGATCTTTATAAGTAGTCGGGCATAAATACTGGCCTTGAATTGTACAAAGCGAGCAAAGCAAGTGTGTCAAACATTCTTGAGAATTTCCTGCTCCCATAGTCCTTGTGGAAAATTATGAAAAAATAGGGCAACTGGTGGGTTTCACAACACACTTATCAGTTACCCTGGGGAGAAATCCATGGTTTGTAATTTGGGTACAAATGAAGTATTTGAGTACTTTGTGTGTGTGGTAGCCTAAGCGTACCCTGTTCTATTCAAGTTGGCTAATGTATATCTTTTTAATCCAATTAATATTCGATTAGACATTTTCTGATACACTACAGTGAACCTCCTTCACTATACCCACTGATCTATCACATTGCCCTAATTAACACCACCACCTCTGATCATGAATAATGTGTCAGCCTTAAGTTTTACACCTGTAGATTTCACCTGCTAAATTTCTTGAATATTGTCCAACCCTTAACCATGGAGCACATTCAGCAACCTTTGATTTTAAATAGTAGTATTCAGATTGATATACTCCTGCATTTACCTTTCTGTAGTAATTTGTTTGGCAAAGTTCTTTTTCTGAACATAAAATATTTTCTTGTTCTTTCAAGGATTCTCACCTGCTGCTGCTATTTTCTTTTCTGTAAAATGTGGTGAAGCCATCGTATTGGCCTGCTAGACACAATAGCCCCACTTAATGTTGCAAACTTTCCACAAACAAATTTGCTTTTTCATCAACATAAACAATTAAAGTTTTAGACTTTTTGCTGTTGCAACAACCACCATAGATCGAAAATGGTCACATTTTCTTCTTCACATTTTTGCTTATTCTTCCTTGATCCCATTACTGAATACCATTCCGGCAATGTTCATGTATGTGGCCACTGATGAAACTAACCACTAGTCAATTTTACTTCTTGTAGGGGCTGCTTGTGTTCATTTAGCATCATGTGCTCAAAGAAGTATCTTTTGACGTGTGTTGGTCTCTTGCATTCCATCCGCACCAGAGAGTCACTTTGGTACTGGTACACCCCTTGTGTTCCCAAGAGATTCTTTCTGTTTGCTTCCATGTGATGTATTGCTTCAATTACTTACAGGTAATTGCATTACTTTGAGTCCTCTTCCCTCGCTTCTATTCATTACACACGAGGCATTCCTGTCTCATCAGACACCCATACCACGTGATTGCTAATCACCGATAAAAATCCCCCTCCCCTCCATCCTCCTGTAATACCACATAATCCGGCACCACATGAATGGAAGGTTGGCCTGGACTACCAGGGAGGGAGAGTGGGATGTAATGAATAGAAGCGAGGGAAGAGGACTCCGAGTAATGCAATTACCGGTAAGTAATTGAAGCATTACCTCTTCGTCCCCCCTCGCTTCCCTTCACTACGCACATGAGATGTACAAAGTCAAACAGGACAACCAAATTGGTAATGCACAAAAACATGTTTATTGAATAACACAGACGAAAAGGAAAGGACTGCTATTCAGGCACAATAGCGGACAATAACTTGGACCCAAAAACCTCAGACCGGTCAACCTCCTGCACAGTCTGGTAATGCAAAGCAAAAGTTAAAGGGGAAGCCCATGTGGCCGCCCGGCAAATCTCAGAAATTGAAGCCCCTGGACCTCCGCACTAGAGGCAGCCATAGACCTCATGGAACGACCCTGAACCCCCAAGGGAGAAACCTGACCTGAAGCCTTGTAGGCCCAAGAAATCAGAGTCCGAACCCACCGACTCAAGGAAGAAATGGAAGGACGCAACCCTCTATTTACTGATCCAAAATTAACAAACAGGGAATCCGAAATCTGAAGGGAAGCCACCCTATCGAAATAAATCAGGAGAGCCCTCCTGACATCCAAAGAAAGCATCCTCACTTCCGACTCAGAAGAAGGAGACTCAAAAAAGGAGGGCAGAATCAATTCTTGGTCCCGGTGGAACTGGGAATCAACCTTAGGACGAAAGGAAAGGACAGGCCTCAAAATGATTCTGTCATCAAAAACTCTACAAAAAGGATGGTTGAAAGACAAAGCGCCTAGCTCACTCAAACGCAGAGTGGAGGAAATAGCCAACAAAAAAAAAGTTTTATGGGACAACAAACGCAAATCCACAGAGGCCAGGGGCTCAAACAGAGGAGCCATCAAGGCCTCAAAAACCAAAGACAGATCCCACGAAGGGAAGTGCTTCCGAGGAGAAGTAAGAACATTACGTAACCCCTTGAAAAGCTGCCCCACCAAAGCATCGGGATCCGACAGATTGCCCCAAGAACTCAGAAAAGCCTTAATTGCATTCCACTGAAGTTTAATGGAGGCAGCCTTCAACCTCAAAGAAGCCCCCTCCTGCAGAAACAGAATCACATCAAACAAGGTAGAAGACGTAGGGTCCAAACCCTTACCTCGACACCACCTACTGAAAAAATGCTAGTGACGCAAGTAAGACTTATTGGTAGAGGAGCGCCTAGCCGCCTGTAGAGTTTTTTTTATTTTTTATTTTTTTTAACCATATTTTATTGGCATTTAATCCTTGTTATCACAGACATTACTGTATGATGAATAAGTTCCTGACATATATGGCAGATGGTCTGTTAACAATTGTAAATCCTTACACTCCAGCTTCTCAAAAAATAGAACAGTTCCCGCCTCCCCCCCTGGGTTGCTATGGAACTAGAAATATATAGGGTCAGCTTGTTAGCAGCTGCACGTATATGTGGGGCTCATCGGTCGTGTATGGTGGTAGCCGGGATTGTGTGTGTTAAATTTGGTGCCCTCCCAGGCCATTGCCTAGGGCCGCGTCAGCTGCTCTAGGGTAGCCCACCTCTTCCGTATCTTTCTGTCCAGAGGCTATCAGTTAATCCACTAAGGTTTCCCAGGCTTTGGCCCTGTCCATCTTGCCAATCCCCCGGCTGGCTTCCCTAAATAGTAGCCTGCTTTCTGCACCCGCCCATCTTTCTAATTCTCTTCTCCAGGTGGCAGTCTGCAGACCTCTTGGGGCCTTCCAGTTTCTAGCTATCTCCCTCTTGGCAAGGACGTAAGCAAGGTCCTGAAACTTCCCCGTCACCTTGTTCTTGGCCGTGTGTGGAAACCATCCTAAGAGGAAGTGCTCTGATGACTGTGGCAGCTCTTTATCAATCAAGTCGCCTATTATCTGCCGTATGTCTCCCCAGAAAGTCTGCAGTAGGGGGCAGTCCCAAAACATGTGGAGTATGTGTGCCTCCCTCTCCCCACATCTCGGGCAGGCTGCTGATTCCGCACCGAAGTACCTCCTAATGCGGGCCGGCGTTAGATATGCTCTATGCAAGACATAATAGTTAATTAATTTAAAACGTGCGTTCCTGGACGCCTTTGGTACGCGTTCTAGAATTGTTTCCCAGTCCCTCTCTGGTATTTGCTTACCAAGGTCCTCTTCCCATTGTAGCTTCAGGCGCTCTAATGGCCGCTGTGCATCTGTCTGTATGGCCTTGTATAGGCAGGACACCGTTTTAATTCTTCCCGCTGAGAGCGCCACATATCTGCACCCCGCCAGTGCTCGTGGCTCCGTGCCCCCGCCCTTCCAATGTTCCCTAATCTTGCGAGTCAAGGCCCTATGCTTCAGGAAGTGACCCTCAGGGATGTCATATGTAGCCTGCAGGTCCTCGAAGGGTAAGAGTGCGGAGTCTCTGTACAGGTCTCCCATGTCTCTCAGTCCCGCTTCTACCCAGTCCTCCAGCCCTGCCCAGTGCTCCCCCTGTGGGAGATACCGCAACATTGTCAGTGGTATGTCAGGAGAATAGGGAGTCACAGCGCCCGCCTTCCTCAGGTACCTGGACCAACAGTGCGTTATCACCTTGGTAGCATTTGCGTCTGTTGGCGTGGTGCGGCGGACTCATAAAAGGATTTTAGCTAGGTTGGCAGTATCTGGCGCGTCCGGGCAGCACTCCCTGTCAGGATTGCGGTCTGCCGCTAGCCATTGGATCAGCCAGTATAGCTGCGCTGCTAGATAATAGCTCTCAAGGTCAGGCACCGCTAGCCCCCCCTCTGCTGTAGGGCGTCGCAGTGATGACAGTGCTACTCGCCGTCTGCCTGCACCCCAAATAAAGGAAATGACCATTGAGTCCAGTTCCTTAAACAACGCCCTTGGGATCCACACTGGTAATGTCCCGAAATAGTAGAGGAGGCGTGGTATCGTTATCATCTTAAGGACCGCCACCCTTCCAGCGACGGAAAGCGGGAGTGTGCTCCAGAAATTCATTGCCGCTTTCGCCGCCCTCACTGCCTTGCCTACATTACCCTCCAAGAGGTCCGATGCATCATGATAAATTTTTACACCCAGGTATTGTAGGCATCTAGGTTCCCACCGCAGTCGCTCCAAAGTAAGCGGTGGAGGGGTGTCCGGGGTTAGCGGAAACAAACTGGATTTTTGCCAGTTAACCTGGAGTCCAGATACAGAGCCAAATCGGGCCAACATAGTGCGTGCCCCATGGAGTTCGCCCGCAGTATCGCGCAAGAAGATCAGAAGATCATCTGCATATAATGATATCAGATGTCGGCCCCCTGATGTCTCTAGTCCCCTATAGTCCTGGCCGCTTCTGGCTCTACACACCAGCGGCTCCATGGCCAGAGCAAACAGGAGCGGGGAAAGGGGGCATCCCTGCCTCGTTCCTCTCTCCACCCTCTGTTGAGGTGAGATGACTCTTCCAGTGCGCACCCGGGCTGAAGGGGCCGTGTACAGGACCTGCACCCATTTCAGGAATCCCTCCCCCAGGCCCATCCCGACCAGGACTACATACAAATATTGCCACTCCAGGCTGTCAAATGCCTTCTCTATGTCCACTGCGAGCTCTGCTGCTTCCTGCTTATTGTACCAGTCATTAGCCACCTGTAGAGTTGAGGTCAAACCTGCCGGAACCCCCCTTATGCAGCAGACCTCAACCTCCAGGCCTCCAAGCGCATCCTGGACAGAACATCCTGTTGCAACACAGGGACCACTGAGGGAGAATGAGACCAGGGCAACAACCTCTCCACTCATTCCTCCTTTCCACTAGAAGAGGATACCAGGAGGCCCAGGGCCAAGCCTGAGTAACCAGAATGACTGATGCCCCCAACGTCCGTACCCTGAGAAACAGTGGAACGGGAGGAAACGCGTAAAGAAGCCCCTGAGGCCACTGGCAGGAAAGAGCGTCCACCACCCACGCTCAACCCTCCCGACTCCGAGAGCAAAACAGTGGCACCTTGGCATTGAGAAAACTCGCAAAAAGGTCTATCACAGGGACACCCCAGCAAAAATCCACTGACGACAGAATGGCTCTGCTGAGAGTGTCCGCTAGAGTATTGGAGACCCCCTGAATATGGATCGCAGACAGCGACAACAGACGAGACTCGGCCAAATGACACAAACTCTCTGCCACCAGAACCAGAGAATGGGGACCTGGTCCCCCCGCCTGTTCACATAAGCCATTGTCGTAATGTTGTCCGTCCTGACCAGAACGACCAAACCCTTCAGAAACTGAGAAAAGGCCCTCGGAGCCAAGCGTACAGCCTCCAACTCCCTCCAATTCGAAGACCTCCTGCTCGGAGACTGGGACCAAGTGCCCTTGGTCCGATATACCCCCATGCAGGACCCCAAACCCATCAGACTGGCATCTGTCGGGACAATCAAGGGGGGCAGGAGGGGAGAGAGACAACCCAGAAGCACATTATCCCTGACAAGCCCCAAGCCAGGGGAGACAGGAAACGGAAAAGAGAGGGGGAGACAATGGGGAGACCAATGCACCAGGATGTGAGACATCAGTTTGTGCAAATAAAAACGGGCCCAGGGAACCAGAAACACTGTTGCAGCCAGATCCACCTGCACCTGGAGCCAACGAGCAGCCACCTGGATGGGCTGGGACAAAAGACCCAGAATGTGGGACCGGATCTTTACCTCGGGCAAGGTGACCACCCCCAAATCGGTACGAAATCTTGCACCAATAAAGAGACGGTCCTGGGCTGGAACAAGGCAGGATGTTCCCAGATTGATAAGAAAACCGTGCTCCTGCAAAATGTCCAGTAGCAAAAGTCGAGCCAGCAGGCACGAGGGAGCATGAACCAACTAGTCGTCGAGGTAGGGATGAAGAAAGATCCCCTGTCTGTGGGCCAATGCTAGCAACGGAGCCAACAGTTTTGTGAAGACCTGCGGGGCGGGCTTCAGACCGAATGGCTACACAACAAACTGAAAGTGGCAGTCCCCGATCGCCAACCTCAGAAACGTTTGATGATCCAGAGCCATGGGAACATGGAGGTAAGCGTCCTGGAGGTCTATGAAGGGCATAAAGTCCCGGACACCGACCAATGGAATTGTGGACTGCAAAGTCACCATCTTGAAATGAATGGTCCTGACCCACCCATTCACTCTCTTTAGGTCCAGAACTGGTCTGAAACCACCAGACACCTTCTGAACCAGAAAAAGAATTGAATAGTAACCCAGTTCCCGTTCCTCCAAGGGAACTGTAACAATCACCGCCTTTTCCAGAAGAGCCCGAACCCCATCCAGCAGAGCCTGCTTCTTTCCCCAGGGATCCAGGGAGGAAGGAGTACGGATGGTGCCCCAGCTGAGAGGCAGAGGGACAAAGTCGATATGATAGCCGGTCCTGATAATGTTCAAGGTCCAATGATCCCTCACATCCCGAATCCAGGCCTCTAGAAAAGACAAAAGCCTTCCGCCCACAGGCATCGATGCTGCCCTACAATCGTTGTCAGAACTTCCGCTTGAAGGAATTAAGCTGATAATTAGTGCCGGCCAAGGAGGATGACTTTTTCGGCTGGAGCTTCCTTCGACATTCCGAAAAAGGCTTGGAGGTCTTATGGGAGGAACGAGAGGAAGAAGGTGGATCCCAAAAGCGAAGAGAGTAAGAAGATGAAGATGCCTTCCCCTTGTGAGGAAGAGCTTGTTTTCGATCCTCGAAAGCCTTGGTAATCATGCTGTCCAATTGATCCCCAAACAGCAATTTACCCTCAAACGGGATTTTCAGGAGAGAAGTCTTCTCGGAGAAGTCCGCCTTCCAGTCGCACATCCACAAGTTCCTCCGAGCCAACACCATGGAACCAGTCGCCATGGCAGAAGACCTCAGAACATCCGAAGACATGTCTGCCATCAACTTGGCTTGCTGTTCCATATGAACCAGCAATTCAGAACAATCCGTCTCCTCCTGAATTGCCGCGGCCAACTTCTCAAAGTCCGAAACCAGAGACTAAGCCGCATAAGCAGAATAAACACCAGCCTTCAAAGTAAAATTCTCGGCAGTGAAAGCATTCTTAAGCACCCCTTCAATTTTTTTTGTCCGTAGCATCAGAAGGAGAACAATCCTCCGGATTAATCACCTTACGACCAATCACAGTGGCCAACATGACATCCACCTTAACTGAGTGTGGAAGAGAGTCCTCCCCCTCCTCCAGAGAATATAGTTTTTGCAGAAGCGTAGAACTGAAAAGCGTTCCAGGTCACGCCATTCACCAGTGATCAAGTCCTTGAAATGGCATAGCAAAAACAAGGGGCTTAACATACTGTGGAAAGATGCCTTCCGCCGCTTCAGAGGATGAGAAAGGCGCAAACCCCAAATTCTCCCGGATATGCTGTAGAATGTCTGGAACCTCCAGAGGTAGAAGGACGGCTAGCCTCAGAAGCCGACGAGTCCCCAGAGGGAGTGTCTACTGGACCCACAGCCGAACGAGAGCTCCTGCACTTGGGCTCAGCCCTGACATCCAGAGCTCGGGCCACAGCAGCTTCAATCATCGTCTGAACCTCAAAGGCAGAGAGTAAAGCAGAAGGATCCGGCGAGCAGGAATCGGCTCATACTCTTCAGAAGTGGACAGTACATGCTTGCGTTTAGTTGCAAGCTTCCCCACCATAATGATAAGCAACTAAATCCAGCAGGGAGTCACCTAGATGTAGGCAGGACCGTCCCCTCCCTCCCCTCAGTGACCAATCAGTAAATGAGAGAACAAATCGGAAAATATTCCCCAGTACCAATAAGGAAGGGTTTAGGATCAACCAATCTAACATTTACACAAATGCATGAAAAAATAATAAAAATAAAATAATACAAAACTGCCTCCCCCGAGGCCCTTACTTTAACTTTGTTCTAGAAACCGACAGCAGAGGAGCCGCGCTGTCCCCCATTCGCTGCAGCTTCCCAGGCTGGCCTTCATCCTCAGAAGCACAGCCCCAGCCACCGTGAGCCGTTAACACCTCCATCCGGTCTCATGAGAAGCAGACGCTGGCAAGGGGGCGCACCGCGACTCCCAGACACAGTGCCGCATGGAGATCGGGCTGGCCCGCCTTGACTGACCACCAGAAGAAAGAGAACGACGACGGCAGCCCGCACACGGCTGGTGCGTGGTACATGCGTCGAAACATGGTGAGACAAAGAAAAAACAGGAAGATGGAGGGGGTAGGGTTTTTTTTATCAGTGATTCGGAATCACGGCATATGGGTGTCTAGTGAGACAGGAATGCCTCATGTGTGTAATGAAGGGAAGTGAGGGACGGACGATGAGGTAATGTACATTGCATTGTACATTATATAATTAAACTTGTGCAGCTTTGTTTAAACCAAATGTACACTTCTGTGGTTAGATTTTAGGTCCTAGTTAATTTGAGCTCATTTCGAGTTATTGGTAGGCTCTTGGACCTATATAAGCTATAGATGAGGTTTGATCTGTTACTTGACAGTTCATCTTGGCGTGCCAAGAATTTGATGTCTTATACTTATTTTGATGAAAGTTAGTCAACGTACATTGCAGATTTATGGTTGTATTGCGCTTTTCTCCTACATTCAGTGATTTCACAATTTTTCAGATTAAACATAAATTAATTTCTAATTGCTTATCTAAGATCGGTTTCCTCTTCAAGTACGCTTTTTGTAATTAATACACTGCAATCGCATCACCACAAAAGTCTCAGTTTACCTTGCATGAATGAATAATTTGTAGACTGATTTCATCAAACTCCACACCATGGAGAGCCGAATAACTTGCTTCCAATTGAATTTAGGCCCTTCTGCTGTTTGATATTTTTTACCATGAACATATTTCAACAAGGGAGACCCAAGGATCACTGGGGACCTGGAGTAATAACTATGAAAAAACCCCACACTTGTTCTTAGTAACAGTACTTTAGATGCAAAGAACCAAATGGCGAATAATATTTATTCAAAGGAGTTTATCAAACACGATTTCAAGACGCAGTGAATATTTGTGCAAAATAAACATGTTCAGTGCTTTCTTTTGAGGTGATACACTCAAGTGATAAAATGTGATCAACAAGTTTATCAACAAACACATGAACAGCACTGCCCATTATAGCAGGTTCTCAACAATCATAAAGTATCCTTGTTTTTTTCTTTAAAGTCAACAGCGTTTCGATCCCAATAATAATGGCAGGGTCATCTTCAGGACTCAGGGGGATACAATGAGCCAGAGAGAGAGATTATAAGGCAATGCAGTTGCTAAAGGGGGGGATCCATGGTGATAAGTGTCAAGGACAGGGTGGGCGCTAAAGGGCCTTTGAGAACTCATTGTCCTGAAAGGACTCCAGCCTGCCAGTGCAGCTTGATGTCTGGGCTGATTCAAGCCCAGTTAGGAATCTGGCACTCAACCTTGAGACCCAGACCACACGCGTGCTTCTCACTGTGGGCCGATTAGAGCCACCTATGGGTATCCAGCATATTTCATACTCAGACCATTCCCACCCACCCTGTTCCTGAGGTTTCACACCATGGACCCCACTCTTTTAGCAACTGCATCTCTCTCTAGTGATACTCACATAATTGTCTGACGAGAGCTGCACTGTCAAGCCAGACCATAAAATGATGTTTTAATACATATATTCTCAACAAAACATGTTCAGAATCATTCTGAAGCAAAAGTATATATCTTTTTAATTTGTACTTGGCGATTAATGCTTTAGTCTTTAGTAGTTTTTAGGTCACTCTTAGGCAGCGCTTGCCCTGTCTCTTCGAGACGAGCTGAATTCAGGTATGGACTTGAAGCTCCGCCCATTTTTTGCCCATCTTTTCAATTGGCTCCTCTTACTGTGCTTTGTAAATTGTGGCCTTTGATTAATGAATAAGCTTAGTAGTCCCTCCTTAGTACCTTCTTTTCTCCTGTTGTAATCTCCCATGAGGAGTGCCCCTGTAACGTGTTGTTACTCTGTATGTTCTATTTACAGACTGTAAGCACTATTTTCGTAAATGACTCTCCTATTGCAGGCACAACACACTCTCCGGCAACCGCTTGTTTTTTTAAGCAGTGCAGCACGCCGCCCTTTATTTTTTTTGCTTCAGTTTCAACAAGGACAGCCGCGCCTTTCTTTTCTTCTGCGCGGCTCGCCCAACTCTATCTTAACGCTGCACACACCTTAATATATTTTTTTAAAGCAGCGCAGCACGCCGCGCTTTATCTTATGTTTTTTTAAGCCACGCTTTATTTTTTTTTCACCAGCTCGGCACGCCTTAGCTTCAACAATGGCGGTCGCGCCTTTCTTTTCTTATGTTTTATTTTCAGCAGCGCGACACGCCGCGCTTTAGCTTGAACAATGCCAACTGCGATTTTCTTCTGCATGGCTCACCCAACTCGATCTTAGTCCTCCACTCCCTCATTCCCACTCCTCTCCCATGTCAAAGTCCCCCATCCCCGAACCTCTCCCCATCTGAACGCATCCCCTACACGAACATAACTAACTTAAATATGCACCCGCTGTGCTTCATGTTTTAGCACAGCGTCCGCTTTTATTATTATTTGTTTATCAGTATGGCACCTGCTTCACTTTTATGTGCACTGGTGCAGCGTTTTAGGTTTCAGCACGGCACCCGCTTTCATATTTACAACACGGGCTCTGTGCTTTGTTGCAGCACAGCGTCCGCTTTTATATTTACAAAGACAATAGCTGAAAGTCTCGCGAGACCTATCGCATTGCAAATGCTTGTTATGCTTTGGAGCACTTGCTAATAAGGTGTCCATAGGTTTTAAAAACTAATACAAAATGCACAATTTGCTGTTAAGCCTTTGGAAAAAGTTGCAGTTGAAAAATGCTTTCATTTGCATAATTACAAGTGGCACTGGAAGCAAAAGAATCATTTTCAGATACGCTACTTTTAAGGAAATATTTTATTGGTCTTACCTGCACAAATCATGTATGAATTTAATTTTTATCAGGGTATTCTCTTAGCAATATACTGTTAACAAGATTGAAGGCAAGGATGCAGCTTTGTTTTTTTAATTACATCTTATTACTGCAAATTAAAGCAAATATCAAAAGGTAAATCTGTGCAGTTTTTATTAGGTTATGTTTACAGAGGAAGATGTGAAATTCTACCTCGCAGAATTGGCGCTTGCTTTGGATCATCTGCACAGCTTGGGAATTGTGTACAGGGACCTGAAGCCAGAAAAGTAAAGTACAACGCATTCTTTTAACTCAATAATGATATCTAAATATCTATTATTGCACCCTCTCGTATATATAACTTGTATTCAGTTACTGATAGCTCCAAGTGTTAAGAATAATGGCCACTTACTTTTGCTCCAGTCTACGTATATATTATTTGATATTAAAAAATCGATACTTCTATAAAAATAACATGCTATAAATCTGTTTTTGTTTAAACCGTAGTTAAAGATGTACTTAACAAGTAATGGTAGTTACTATTTTGTCAAATGCTTATTTTTATATAACATATCCTGTGTTATGTGTATTGGTGAATGTGGATTTTAATTTTCAGCATTTTGCTTGATGAAGCAGGACATATCAAGTTAACAGGTAGGTCCAACCTGAATAGCACAGTGTGTTCATGTTTGCAGTAATGTTAACAGTGCATTAGTGTAATGTAAGAAAGCCAAGATTGTGTTGCACCTCCATCAGTATTTCTTTGCTTTCCATTAAGATTCTTTGTAAGTTCTAGCTGTTCTCGTACAGTCCAACATAGCAATGATATGCCGTGCTGAACACCACTCCAAAGATATATATTGCCTGGTATCGTTTAGAAGCGATCATTCAAGATGCTTTCATTTCTAAATGTTAATGCACTTTTTATGCAGTACTCCATGTGCTTCCCAGACTACATGTTTTCTGTAGGCGATGTCACCTGGCCCAAAACCTAACATCAAGCTGTCAGTGTTTTTCCTGGTGGCTTCTGTTCCAGCAGTGTGCATGCACGCTAAAGCTCTTGTCGCTGCTTGAAATCACTTTCACCTGTAAGCAGGAGATGGAAGCTCAGTGTGAATGTACTTCTGTAAATGTACATCATTAACATATATTACATTGTCACCTCGAAATCTAATATTTATCCTGGCAACAACCTCCCAGGGAATCTATAATGTAATGGATAAAATGTAGAGAAAAATAAGCAGTTAGGCGAAAATAATTACAAAATTATAGTGAGAGATTTACAAAAATAATATGCACTCCCAGAGACAACATTTAAAATGAAACCTCTGGGGGAAGCGAGCAAATGCTTAAATTGTACTTATCTGTTTATTTTGCTTTCCCTGGATTTCACATTTCTAAAGCTTATACTAAGCAACATTCTGTTAAAAAAACATGCACAATGTACAAAAAACAGTATTTCTCAGCAACCCAAAATGAATGCAATCTATTTTCATACAATGCCATTTCTATATAGACACTTCATTGCATATTATAACTGGGATCAAAGTATTTTCAAAGTATCCTGATTCTCCTGTGCTGTTTTGTATCATCCTAGCAATAGGTCGGAATAATTTATATAATGTTGCTATTTTAATACAAAGAAAATCAAATTTTTTTCAGTTTGCCAACAAGTGTGTCTAGTGAACCATCCACTGATGAGACAGAAAAGGCCCTAAGTAAAATGTTTGTTAAACAAGAAGCATTCAAGGCCTGAATTGCATGATCAACGATAAGCTGTGAATAACTGGCGGCCTTTGCGGCCTTATCAAGCAAGGAAAATACCTTTGGAAGAACACCTATAGCCGCTGTTACACACTTCTGGTGGTGTGTTGTCTCCTAAAAATACATTCTGCAGAATATGTTGTCTGTTGTAAGAATTGATATTTCCCGGCTTCGTCTTGGATGTGAGTGGCAATACATGGACAGTTTTCTGCTAGGCACATATTTATCATCCAAAGCAGCCAGTCCCTAGTTGGTTCTAGACTTGCTCAAAGGCTCAAGCCCTTGCTTTATATAAGAAAGTATGATTTACCCAAACTTGATTGGTTAAAACTCTGTAATAATCACGTCACTTAATTCTCATTTAGGCTCCTGTTTAATCTTGGAATAATGTTGTACATTTATAGTAGAGCATACAGTTGGTGCATACCT
>CAWUFW010000501.1:3192500-3425000 GCA_963921515.1 Calotriton arnoldi
ATGACTGGCAGCCCCAGATCCTGGTAAACTACAAATACTACTCCACCGGATTAAGCTTGCGTAGGGGGTACAGCTTATCGGACGGATACTTTCCCCCGGGCCCCCCTTACGCCCTAAGCCTTAAACTCCATAACGGGGGCACTGGCAGCCCCTGATCCCGGTAGAACTACAAATACTACTCCACCAGAGTAAGCTTGCGTCGGGGGTACAGCTTATCGGACGGATACTTTCCCCCGGGCCCCCCCTACGCCCTAAGCCTTAAACTCCATAATGGGGGCTGTAATTCTGCATACTTGCGCCCTGATGCGCATGCGCGTGCAAGGGTAGCCACTGGCCTACTGGAAAGAGTGACTCCCCTGGCCCCCGCACCCCGACAGCCTACTGACCGGCTGTCACTGCCCCTGGAGTTACATGGTTCTGACCGCTAAGGACCGAAGACTATGCTTACCAATCATGACCTTACCGCTGACCTGGGACACCCTACTAAAATACGACAAAATTACTTGCAACATAGACCTATAAACGTCACATATTACTACGATATTGAACTGATATTTTATTACATATTAACAAATGCATTCCACTAAAATTACCTGTAACAAAAAATCATCATATAACACACACTTTTATTACCAAATTGCCAAACACATCACAATTCACTTTGAAACATATCACAGATACCTGCAACAAAAATTAAGCACAACACTTATTACTGTAATGCACATTTAAGTGCTTCCGGTTCACTGCCGGGGTCTGGCGCGACCGCCATAATGGCGGCGCGCGCTAGATAGCGCGTTGCCTTGCCCAGTACCTTGGGTGGAAGTATCACTGTTGGAAAGTGGGTTATTATTAGAGGCAAATGTATATCTGCCACTGGCAATAAGGCCATTACCACATTATAGGGCTCAGTACAGGCCTTAGAAAATTATTTCCATGCTCAACCCTTGGTTGCTTGTTTGCGAACAGGCAGGCTTAACTTCAAAGACCGGTATGTAAAGCATTTAAAAACACCAACTCAGTAAATATTTGAGACACAACTCATAATAAAAATCCAACCCCAAATTATAAAAATAGGAAATATTTGTATCTTTAAAATGACACCAAAACTGAAGAAAATCCAACATAGGCAACCGGAGATATGAATTTTTAAAGATATAGCTTATAGAAACCTATAGCTCCTATAGGGACATCTGGTTGCGCTAGACTGGGTCAAAATCAAAGTTTTAGGCCACCCTTGATGAAGTCCTGTGCGGCTACCCTTTGCGGTAGGTCTAGGTCAAAGTTTTTACCTTCTGAATTAGAAACTTTTCTGGAGCTTTTCTTCTCTGGGTCCCTCAAAGCTCTCAGCCAGTCCGGATTCGGTGAGGGTTCGCCGGTTTGCCTTGTGACAAGCTCCCGGTCAAAGTTGTGGAAGTTCGACTTCTGGAACTTTTTAGCGGGATGAACTAGGGATCCAGGCCGGTTCATGGTTGAATGTGGGCGGCTTGGCTCTCGCGTTTGGTCCCGGTCACCTTTTCTACATTCGGACTTAGAAACTTTTACAGAGCTTTTTCTTCAGGGGTTCCTTGATGCTGTTCATCTCGCCGGCTTCGGTGAGGCTTCGCCGGCTTGGGTTTTCACTCACTCCCGGTCAAACTCTGGAAGTCGGATCTCTGGAGCTTTTCAGTGGGACGAACCTAGACGGCAGGCCAGCTCGATTTGAGGGTCGCCGGCTTGGCTGGCCAGGTCGAGTCAGTCCACTTATGGAGCTTTTTTCCAAAGTTGCTCCAAACTTCTCCAAACTTCTGGAACTTCTTCCTAATGTTCCCCAAAGGGTCCCAAAGTGTCCAAAACTTACTCCAGTGGTCTGGAAGCTCCAAGATGGTCCATGAAAGTTAGGGACTGCAGTTCCCACAATCCACTTGGACAAAACCCTTACAAATCCATTGGTAGTACTCCAGGCTGAGGATTCTAGGTGGTGATATTCCAGGTGAGCTCTGTTACCCTGTAGTTTGCAGGGAGTCCACTCTTTAGTCCTTTTGAAGCAAGGTAGTCCACAGGGCTGTAGTTCTGGATTGTGCAGCAGGCGCAGTCTTCAGAGTGCAGAGCCTGGTTGGTGCAAATCAAACTTCTCAGCATGGACCCTTCTTCTCTCTTAAGTTTCAAATAGCAGATCTGAAAGGCTCTGCCCCCCTCAGATACTTTTTCCAAGTTCTCTAGGTCAAGCAGGAGGGCACTCCTGTCCAATGAGGTGAAGGGCAACACCCCAGGGTATGACCACATCCTCCAAACTGTGGCACTATTTTCTCTCAGAGAGCACCATTTCTCCAAAATTCATCATGGCTGATTTTCCAGCTGGTAGAGAAGAGCTGGCTAAACACACCCTCAGGATGGTTAATCTCCATAGTCTCTCCCCCTTGCATCTGCTTATTCCTTCCTTAATCCCACCATCTGGCTGGGTTCAAAGAGGAGAGGTGTAAACGAAACTGACTTCATCTGCCTGTCTCCTCCTTCCATTGAAGAATATTGTTTACGACCCCTCCCCCTGCTCTGACATTCCTATGTAGCAGAACCCTGTCCTTCTAGAAGAGCTATCTAACCCCAGGGGCTACTTTATCACCTCATCAAAGGAGCCTGGCAAATCCACTTAACTCTGACCAATCTGGACAGACCACTGGAATGCTGAATTTTGGCTTGCAGGCAAGAAAGTCTTAAAACGTCATGTCTGTACACTTTAGGAGAAATTCAACAATACCATATTGTTGGATTTATCAGTACCATTCTAGGAAGCTTTTGAATGGCATTTTTATGATTCTCCTAGCGGGAATTATTAGTTAATAACTTCTTGTCATATTAAGTTATGTGGCAAGAGATTTGCAATGGGAAAAGTGACTTGGGCCATTTTTCCATCACCTGGGCTTATACAAACATATTTTATAAGGACCCTGCCTATATCTATAGGACCCCCCACCCCTGGAACACCTAAGGGAGACTTTAGGGGTTCTGAATAGGTAAAACGTTTGCAGATCCTCACTCCACAGTGCTCCTAGCACCACAGTCGATTTTATGAAGCACTTTATCACTATGTGGGGAGTGAAATGTGCAATTTAACTTAACCCAGGGCATATAAAACTAATTTTATAAGGGTCTGCCTTATACACATCTGAGCCCCCACCCCAGAGACACCTAGGGGAGACTCTGGGAGTACATAATATGCCTAAACATTGTAGTTTATCAATCTTAAATACTCCAAACACCAAAGTCGTATTTGGGCACAATTTGCATTTTAAAAGCAGTCCTGCAACACAGTACTGCTTTTAAACTGACCTCAGGCTTCAGCAGTGCACACATGCAAGTGAAGAAAGGGTTGTTGGCCTCTAAACTGCCCTGCCCTTCTATGTACTAGGGCCTTATATGGGAAGTCATGCCAATCATAGGGGTACTCTAACCCATAGTGTAACTGTTAGAACTGGGGGTCTCTAGTTGGCAATGGTATACACCTTTGTCCAAATAGGGACCCTTGCTTCTAGTCAGGGTAAGGGGGATACACTACTAAAATAACCCATGCTCACCCCCTTGGTAGCTTGGCACGAGCAGACAGGCTTATCTCAGAGGCAGTGTGTTAAGCATTTGTAAACACATAGAGTAATACAGTGAAAACACTACAGATGGACACTACACAGGTTTTTATAAAAATAAGTATTCTTTATATAGACTTAACACAAGACCATAAACGACAAAAATCAACAATACTGTACTCAAAATAGACTTAAAGATGGTAGAAGTAACTTAGTTCAAGCTGATGGTAAATGCGACACGTTTCTCTCAAAAGTACCTGGGATGCGTAACGCAAAACAAACAAAGGGTCCGCAGGGAGGACGATGCGTCGAGCAGGCGCGACGATCCGGTGCGATGCGATGAAAGTGCGCCCTTGATGCGATGCGACGATGTGAAGACGATGCGTGCCCGCCCGATGGCCGTGCGGCGAACTCTGTATCTTTGGAGCCGCGACAGGCCCTGCGACACGCTTCTCCGGCGATGCGACGGCAGGCAGCTGCGACGGCGACACGCTTCTCGGGGGATGCGACTGCGACCCTTGCGGTAGCGACACGCTTCCCTGGTGATGCGGCGGCAGGCAGTTGCGACGGCGACACGCTTCTCCGGTGATGCGATGGCAGGCAGTTGCGACGAAGGCACGCTTCTCTGGTGATGCGGCGGCGGCCTCTGCGGTGGCGACACGCTTCTCCGGCAATGCGACGGCAGCAGCTGCGACAGCGACACGCTTCTTCTCGTTGCCTCGCGCTTCCAGCTCCCAGCGACACGCAGGCTTCTGCAGACAGAATCCCCAGCAAGGGAATTCAGGAGGGAGCTGGTGGTGAAGTCTTGTAGCCCTGAGACTTCAGCAGGAGGCAAGCTCTAGTTCAAGCCTTTGGAGAATATTCTGCAAGATGATGAAAGTTCTTAAAAAGTTCCTTCTCCTTTCCTTGGCAATGAAGACCACTGCAGGCCAACCCAGCAAACAGCACACTGGCAGAGGGGCAGTCCAAACTCCTGCAGCTTCCTTGGTTCTTCTCCTTGGCAAAGGTTTGTCTTGTTGTTTCCAGAAGTGATCTAAAGTTCTGGGGTCAGGGCCCCAATATTTATACCAGCAAATCCTTTGTCCTCTGAAGGCAGAGGGTCCTGTACCTAGTCCAAACCAGTTCTGGGTGCATCCTGCCAGTGCACACCCTCTTCCTTTATCAGTGTGGGCCAGGGACATCAGACACACCACAGGAGGTGGAGCCAGCATTGTGGAAGGCAGCCACAGCCCTATTCAGGCCCAGGTGCTACTCCTCCCCCCACTCTACATGCAGATAGGTCTTTTCAGCCCTGTGATGACTCACCCTGTCTCCTGCAGCCCCCCAGCCCCTGTCACTCACAAAACCAGACATCAATCAATCAATCAATCAATCACAGAATTTGTAAAGCGCACTACTTACCCGCGAGGGTCTCAAGGCGCTGGGGGAGAAAAAAGGGGGGGGTGCTGCTACTGGTCGAACAACCAGGTCTTGAGTAGCCTCCTGAAGGTCAGCAGGTCTTGGGTCTGTCGTAGGCTTAGTGGAAGGGTGTTCCAGGTCTTGGCGGCGAGGTGGGAGAAGGATCTGCCGCCGGTGGTGGTTCTTCGAATGCGAGGGACGGTGGCGAGGGAGAGGTCGGCGGAGCGGAGTTGGCGGTTGGGGACGTAGAAGAGGAGTCGTCTGTTGAGGTAGGCTGGGCCAGTCTTGTGGAGTGCCTTGTGTGCGTGGATGAGGAGTTTGAAGGAGATTCTCCTGTCGACGGGGAGCCAGTGCAGGTTCCTCAGGTGGGGGTGATGTGGCTGTGGCGTGGTACATCGAGGATCAGGCGTGCGGAGGCGTTTTGTATGCGTTGCAGTCGCTTGATGAGCTTGGCCGGGGCTCCCGCGTGAGGGCGTTCCCATAGTCGAGTCTGCTGCTGACGAGGGCCTGGGTGATTGTTCTTCTCGTGTCTGTCGGGATCCACCTGTAGATCTTGCGAAGCATGCGGAGGGTGTTGAAGCAGGAGGATGAGACTGCGTTGACTTGCTTGGCCATGGAGAGCGTTGAGTCGAGGATGACTCCCAGGTTGCGTGCGTGGTCGGTGGGTGTCGGGGCTGCTCCCAGCGTCGTTGGCCACCAGGAGTCGTCCCAGGCTGAGGGGTTGGAGCCGAGGATGAGGACCTATGTCTTCTCCGTGTTCAGTTTTAGTCGGCTGATCTTCATCCAATCGGCGACGGCCTTCATCCCTTCATGGAGGTTGGATTTGGCGGCGAGGGTGTCCTTGGTGAGGAGAGGATCAGTTGAGTGTCGTCGGCGTAGGAGATTATGTTGAGGTCGTGCTGTCTGGCGATGCGTGCGAGCGGGGCCATGTAGATGTTGAACAGTGTTGGGCTGAGGGACGATCCCTGGGGTACGCCGCAGATGATCTCGGAGGCTTCGGATCGGAATGGTGGGAGGCGGACTCTCTGGGTTCTGCCGGCGAGGAAGGAGGTGGCCCATTCCAGGGCCTTGTCTCGGATCCCTGCGTCGTGGAGGCGTGTGCGTAGAGTGCGGTGGCAGACAGTGTCGAAGGCGGCGGAGAGGTCCAGCAGGATGAGGGCTGTACAATACACAAGCTAGCAGAGGCAGGCTGGATGGTTTAGGCAAGAAAATACCTACTTTCTAAAAGTGGTATTTTCAAACACAGAATGTTAAAACCAACTTCACTAAAAGATGTATTTTATCATTCTGAGTTCAGGCATACTAAATTCGAATTTCTACCATGTTCCCTGGGGCAGTTAGGATTATAAGATGTTATAATCAAACTGCCCATTCTGGCCTATGGGGACAGGTAGCCTTGCAATAGTGAAAAACGAAATTGGCTGTAATTCACTATCAGGACATGCTACAGACACCAGGGCATGTCCTACCTTTTACATACAATGCACCCTGCCCTTGGGCCTACCTTAGGGGTGACTGATATGCAGAAAAGGGAAGGTTTAGGGACTCGCAAGTGGGTGCACTGGCCAAGTCGACATGGCAGTCACAGACTGCACACAGGCTCTGCAATGGCAGGCCTGAGACACACTTTACAAGCTGCTTCTGTGGGTGGCACAACCAGTGCTGCAAGCCCACCAGCAGCATTTGATTTACAGGCCCTGGGCACACCTGGTGCACTATACTAGGGTCTGATAAGTAAATCAAATGATCCAATCATGGAGTCACTAATCAATGCATCAATTTACCATAGGGAGCACTTGCACTGTGGCACTGAATAGCAGTGGCACAGTGCCCAAAGCATCTAAACCAGCAAAACATATCAAAAACAGAGGAGGCAATCAGTAAAAAATGGAAGGGAGACTCACGCCAATGGTACCAGGTCTAACACGTGTCCCCTCCAGCTGAAATGTGGGGAGAACTACCCAACCCCTTGGGAGTTCTCTTCACTAAGGCGGAAAAATCTGGACAGACCATCAGCATTGGCGTGTTCTGTACCAGGGCGGTGTTCCACCGTGAAGTCCATCCCCTGTAGGGAATTGGACCACCTCAACAACTTTGAATTCTCACCCCTCATCTGCATCAACCATCTGAGGGGCCTGTGGTCTGTCTGAACCCGGAAGTGAGTCCCAAACAGGTATGGTCTCAACTTCTTCAGTGCCCAGACCACAGCAAATGCCTCCCGCTCAATTTCACTCCACCTCTGTTCCCGTGGAAGTAACCTCCTACTGATGAAGGCTACAGGTTGGTCTAGGCCCTCCTCATTAATCTGTGATAGAACAGCCCCCACACCATGCTCTGAAGCGTCTGTTTGGACAATGAATTCCTTTGAGAAGTTGGGCGCCTGAAGCACGGGTGCTGTGCACATGGCAGTCTTCAGGGCGTCAAAAGCCTTCTGACAGGTGTCAGTCCAGTTCACTTTCTTGGGCTGCTTCCTGGAAGTCAGCTCAGTCAAGGGTGCAACAATGTTGCCATACCCCTTGACAAACCTCCTGTAGTACCCTGTGAGTCCTAAAAGGCTCACACCTCTGTCTGGGTTTTGGGGGGTTCCCAAGCCAGGATGGTCCCAATCTTGGGCTGTAGAAAGAATAATATATTCACAAATATGTATTGTGTGGCACAGAATGAAAGGAGTAGTCTTTATCAGTTGGGTGAAGTAATCTCCACACATCTACCAGGCCATGGTCTCCCACGGCGTCTCACAGAAGGGCCCTGTCATTACTATTCTTTCTGTCCAGTATTCTATTCTTGTCAAGACGAAGGTCTGTTTATAGGTTGTCACACCCAACAATAATTTTGAAGTTGCTAAATTCTGTAAGTGCCCTAGTCAGTGCAGAAAAAGAAGGTTTTTTTTGTCTAGGTGTGCAGTGTGAAAGGTGTCTTTGTACACTGAGCCAACAATCAGTACCGTGTCCCACTTCTTAATTTTAGTGAAGGCATACCTGCCCTAAGTGTCTGTCCAAGTCTTAAGGATTTTATAGGGGGCAAATTGCGAAACAGTA
The DNA here is from genome assembly GCA_963921515.1 of Calotriton arnoldi. Lineage (NCBI taxonomy): Eukaryota > Metazoa > Chordata > Amphibia > Caudata > Salamandridae > Calotriton > Calotriton arnoldi. The sequence goes on from CAWUFW010000501.1 coordinate 3,200,494, forward strand.
TTAGTATCACTAATTTGCATTTCTTAGTGTAGGTTGGTGAGTTGTGGAGGGATCTGAGGAGAGTGGTACTTGACTAACCACCCTACTGACTCAATCATTTTACAATTTTTTTAGGTTTCCTGATGAAGTAAATGAGTCTCCTACAGGGCCGATAGATCAGTGTCTTTGCCTCAAATTTAGATTTGTTTCTCTTAACTAAATGAGTGAGGCCTTAAACATTGAAAGAAAATACCTCTTTCAGAGCTGTCTTTCCTTGGGCCAAAATCTAGAAGAAATCCAATAGCCAAAGATGTAAGTTGAGTGAAGAGCTTGCAGCCAAGTGTAACTGATAAAGTTCTGGAACCATCCATTAAAAGTGATGAGGACTGTGGCTCTGCTATGTCTGTACAAATGCATGGGTGGTTTTGGGATAAGTGCTGGTGATAGCAGAATTAAGGGATTGATCAAGCATATTGTGAGAAAGTACATCTTTCTATGCTGTTTTATTATGTATGTTTCAAATATAAAAACCCCATAAAGAGCAATTTAACAAAAAAGATGACCAGAAAAACCTTGTGCCACATAAGAGAAGATTATGGGTCTCTTACAGGTAAAGAGATGTACTACCTTATCTTGCAGAGAATAGTGATCCCAGAAATTAGCTACTACTACTAATACTGTTTCACAATTAGTAATGAGAAAAAATGATGTGCTTCTCTGGTTTGCGTCTACCTTTCATAATCCAAAATATTTCCAAAAAATAGAATTATGCACGTCTTGTTTTTATTTTTCTTCTTTTCTTTTAAGGGTTAGGCGTAATTACTGAGGGAGATAAAACTGATCTATTAAGATGTTTGCTTAATACTCTGAGGAAAACTCTTCTATGCAAGGAGATCTGACAGCACTTATCTTGAGTGGAAAAACGGACTTTGGAAATTAAATCAGTTATTGGATCTGAAGAGAATATTAACATTCGAAGAGGTTCAGCAAAAATGTGTTTAATTCAAGGCAGCTCTTGAAAATGTTTACTGTTGAGGAACTGTTTCTTCGTTTCTTAGAAAAGAAAAAGTCTGATGTAATTAGTGAGGCTTTTAGCTGTCTCCTTAAAGTATTTGTCGTTAGGGGGTATGAAAAACTCTATAGTTATAAACCTCAAACCCTGGAGAAGTGTAGGAATTGTGGACAGAGGATTCAGAGTTAAAATTCCAGAAGATCTAGAGGAATAATGGGGACACACTCAAACCCTTAAGGTCAGACCCTTTGTAGGATATAGTATTACTGTGTTTGCCAGCGTTACCTTAGTCCTGAGAAAATAAGTTTGCCCTGAAGGCCTCATCTATATTCTAGATGCTATGGTGTCTTCAGGGGAGCTGGTAGTGTATACATTATGCTTGTCCTTAAATTTTGCCAATTTAGAGGTCTGTTTTTGAATGGGTAAAAGACATTTGGGGTAATGTAGTCACTCCTGACCCATTTGTGGCACTGATGGCATATCGTGGATGCCTTCTGGGGAAGGCTTTGTTGACACTCTTGTATTTTGCCTTACTGTTGGCTAGAAACCTCATTATACAAAAGTGGAGCGCCAAGTAACTTCATTCATATTTAAAGTTGGTGTTAAAAACCAATGGAAAAAGTAAATGAATCCACAAATGGGCAGTTGATAAAATCTAATAAATGTAACTAGCTCAAGTGCCCTGAATAGCCTTCTAGTTTGATCTCAGGCAGGCCACTTGCATGTTGTAAGTATGTGGTGTTTTTATTTACTTCTGTAGACATTTATGTAAATGAAATGTAATTTGTTTTACTTTTTATTTTTCTTTCCATACTTTACTTGCGTACCTCATTTTCCAGTGAAAAAACAAGCCAGTTTTGGAAGTCATTTTGGGTTGTTTTACATTGTTTGAATATCCTATATGACAAGATCACTTAACATTTAACAGTATTCTTGTTTTTCATCAGAGAGAAGTCCACTGAATTAAATTTAATATTTAAAAGCTTCTTAAAACATATGTACCATTTTTATTTTCTGTTTTATGTTACAGTTTGAAATGCTTACCGGTACATTACCCTTTCAAGGTAAAGATAGGAACGAGACTATGAACATGATACTAAAGTAAGTATTGCTTCAGTTTCACTTTCCTATGAATATTTCCTGAGAATGTCTGATAATGTTTACTTAATAAGAATAGGATGACACAAAGGTCGCCGTTTTCATGCTCACATACATTCACTGCAAACTCTTGGCTTGCATTGCTACAGCTAAGATGTACACAATATGCACTGAATTGTGTAACAATTTCGAATAGAGTGCAACGCTTGATTATTTAAGTGTAAAATGATGACAGTGATAGGGGTGCCCAGTGAGAACTCTGAGGAATGGAAAGGTTTGTCGCCTAGAAATTGAGAAGCTCTGTAAACAGTTAAAAAAAAACATGAAAACTACCTGACACTTTTAATCATTGATGACTAGAGAGCAGAGTTTTCTAATTGCCAAGGAGAGTTGTGTCTAGGGTAGCCTGGGAGACCTGTATCTTACTACCAAAGTAAGGGTATTGTCCAGGTGGAGTATGTTCCAGGTGAGCACATTTGAAATCTCTGGCTACACCCCTTTGATGTTCAAGATGAACTAACAATCTCCCTGACTGCAAACACTGTCATCCTAACTTCCTTTACAATATTACCTAGTCAGTCTTCATTTATACTTTTACATTTTTCACGCAGCCCCTACATTATCCCTTTGTTAGAGTGAATTGTGATATAATACAAAGTCACCGAAAATATACTATTCATACTTGGTCATAAATTGCAAACTTAACGTTCCATACAACAGTTTGTGTGAAAAAAGTATCTAAAATATTAGTTGCAGGAAAAATAATGAACCATGCAAATGCACCTTGTTCAATATGAATGACAAAAATAATTTCTTTGATTATCTACTGTATTACTACCACTGTATTTGCTTGTGGCATATCTCCTCTGGCAGTGAGTTCTACAAGATGGAAACTTGCTTTCCTCTCACATCTCAACCCAATCATCCCACTTACCTCAATTTATTCCAGTTCCTATGCTTTCGCTAGATTTTTCCAGTTGCTAACTTTCATGCCCTCTTATTTGCCACCTTCATCCTGGTCCCTCTGCCTTCTTTTCCGTTAGAGTTCCCTGCCTATAAACACAAATGCACAAAAACACTGATACACATGCACAGTCTTCCTGTCTGTCTTTCTTTCTGTCTTCAGTGCATACACTGTGTAAGCTTTCAGCATAAAAATAAAGCATTTCAAGGGTCACAAAAAAAAGGTAAATTGGCATTTTTTAATGCGTTCTAAAAATGCCTCCAAAGGTATTGGTTAACCTTCAGATCTTAATTTGTTTTTCAAAAATCAGAATTTACTTTTTGTTTAAATGTCAAATATCTGATCGAGACATCTAGCCGCAAATTCCTGATCTTAGAATCCTCACCAGGCGCCTGACTGGATCTGGACATTTTTTCAGCAGTACCTCTGCGTGTCAGTAGAGGGCGTTAAGCGACTCCTCAGCGACGTTGTCTCCCGAATGTGAAATCAACGGAGCCCATATAAGTCCTCCCCGATGCTCTGAAGTCAGTTCCTTCTTTTCTGCGCTAGCAGAGTGGAGCTGCACTGCAGTTCCTCTGCCCGTTTTTCGGCCTACTTGACGTTTTTTAGTCAATTGAGCAGTGCGCCTTTTATCTGCCCTTTTTCAATGTACTCTGGGTTCTAACCTTGTGAGTCCTGTGGACGACAAATATCCACCATGGACCCTCACTCGGTTTGCATGTGGTGCCTGGCTGAGGACCATGACGCCGAAGAGTACGACTCCTGTCGCCAGCTCTAACTGAAAGCATGCAGGGAACGTCGCATGAGGCTCCTTGTGGTGTGGGTGTCACAGTCCTTGAAGTCTTCTCTTCGTCTTCATACCCCTACGTGCTCTATGAACCGATCGCATGTCCGCGCTAGGAGCCGTTCCACTGGGCATCATTCTTCTTCGACGTCCGGAGGTAAGTCTCGGCGTCGGCGGTCGAAGTAGTGGCACCGCCCGCCTTTGTCGCCTACTGCTGGTCCCCCACTCTTCTGTTGAAGTGTCGGGGCATGAGTCCGCCCCGCGTCTCCCCACCTATCTTGGGGATGGGGCGCCTTTGGCCCAGGTGAGACAATATTCTCAATCTTTTCATTCTATTCTTGGGTAGTCACCTCTCTCTGGAGTGCCCTTGGGCCCACGGAAGTGCATGAGGTCATGCCTCTGACCCCGCCGAAGGGTTTTTCCCCAGCTTCGGGTCAGCCTCCTGTGTCTGACACCTTAGCGACACCGGTGCACAGCCTGTTGAGGCTCCCACCTTCCGCTCCTGCTTCTAGTCTGCCGATTCCAATGTCGGCGTTGGGCTCTTGTCTGCCGGCTCCCATAGTTGTGCCGTCAACGCAGATCGACGCTCATTCCGACATCGAGGCGTCGCCTTCTCGATGTCGACTGACTTCGGTTATGGCATCGGATGCAGCGCCGATGGAGCCGACTGTCTTAGACTCCTTTCCTTTGGTTTTTCCTTCTGAGGACCATGGTTTTTGAAGTAGTACTGACAGTGTGGTGTGTCCCTCTCCCATTTTAGACACAATTCCACCCCTATGCAGTCTAGCAGGTTACTTGACTTGGGTGACGCCAGTGGCTTAGAATTTTCTCCAGCCTCCTCCTGGTTTGGCTACAGAGGCGAGGTTCGCTCTGGCGGACATGCTCAATCGAGTTTCATTCATCCTGGATTTACAATTTCCTTCTGTGGAATTGATAACAGACCCTTTAATTGGTGTTCTACATCCTGACCAGTCTAACGTTGAGCCTGTACTTCCTTATAGTGGCTGTACTTTCGGTATCCTGTTGGGTGCTTGGGCTAAACCGGAAACAGGGCTCCCTGTGAATTGCTCTATTTCTCACAGGCATTACCTGGCCCTGGGGGATCCCTCTTGTCTCCTTCGACATCCCTCTACTAGAAGCTTTATGGTTCAGGCTGCTTTAGCCACCCAAAATATTGATTTGTCTCCCTCCTGTCCCTCTGGAAAGAGAGGCCAGGAAATTTGACGCTTGTGGTAGGCGTATTTTCTCTTCTAGCTCTGCCCTGCATTCTCTGAACACTTCTAATGTCCTAGCCTGCTTCTCCCATGCCTTGTGGGACTCCGTGGGATGCCTCTTGCCCTCTCTTCCTGAAAAAGCCCGGAATGCTCTTGTTCCGCTGCTACGAGATGGGCAACAACTGGCATTCTTAGCAACCCCTCTGGTATGGATACCACCGATTCTGTTGGTCGGGCTATGGTCTCTTACATAGCTCTACGTCAGCATGCATGGTGGCATACTTCCAGGTTTTCGGAGGCTGTGCATACTACTTTAATTGACATGCCTATTGATGGCACCTCCCTTTTTGGTGCGCATGCCGACTCTGCTTTGTGCCGGCTCAGAGATAGTTATGGTGGTAAGGAGTCTTAACAGTGTTGTTGTACTAGGGTTGTCTAGGACAGTTTGTTTCCCCTTGTTTTGTCTCTTATCCACCTTCATATGGCAAAGTACTTCTCTCCCTCCGAGGGTTGCACCCAGTGTGGTGTTCCTGCTTTCTGCAGGTACTTTTCATCTCATTTATGCGGTCGGTGACAGCTTTCGTTTTCAGCCATCTGGAACATATCTTGCCTTGCGGTCTCTAGGAGACTGTTCTTATAGCTCCTTTTTGCTGCTTGATTTTTCGTACCAGAGTACTTACTCTTTGGCGAGTGTTCTGTTTCTATTGTGCGGATGCACTATAGCCTTGTCCCCCATTTTCGGGAACCTTATTTGTTATGCCTTTAGACATTTTGCGAGCTATCTATGCACTTAGTATCCCTTATAGGGACTTCAACTTCATCTTTTCTCTGCCCTTCAGGTCCATATGGGCGACATTAGGACCACAGACAGGCACACACTTTGGCCTGGTTAATTTTCATTCCAGTCTTTGACTCTCTTCGGTGTGGACCTGCTCTTTGTTCTGTTTTACTCTATGGGACACATGGATTTTCCCCTACTCATTTTTGTGTTCTTCTTGGTTTGGGACTGGGTTCCACAGCTCCACTTCCCTAATACCCTTGTGGGCCTTATTTCGAATTGCGCCTTGGCACTGCTTCTTGTGTAGACCTTTTTCTACTTTATCGTGCTCCTGATGCTGTTGATCTTCAGCAGTCTGGTGTTCTTGTATGTTTCTTTACCCTTTCAGTGTTCTACATACCTACTGGGTTACGGCCGCTGCGGTTGCCTCCTGCATTTTATTTTTTATACATATCTGCCATCGCATCCATGGGGTAGCTGTTGTGTCTGCTGTTCTTTTGGTTCTCATCACCTGGGACACCAGTCCCCTTGATTGTTTGGATCCTTGTCTGGTATCCTTGTTTCACAAGAGACTGGGGTTCCCTTTCTTTCCTGTATTTTTCCTTCCTCCAATCCCACCTGCTTAGCCTCCGTTTTTCTATGAGAGAGGTTCCATTTTCCCCCTTCTTTGGTGGGGTATTTCAATACTTATGGGGTATATCCTGTCTTTCTCCAAGTTTCCATGAAGTGTTTGTCAGGTTCCTTACCTGTTTCTCCTGCTTCCATAATTTGAGCGATGTGTGCTGGTCATAGTTGACTATCTGTTGCCCTTAGATGCCGCCAGCCCTTCGTTTCCCCTGGTGGTCTTCTTCTCTTTCATGGTGGACCTTCCATATGCCGTTTATTCTTTGCTTCTCCTGCTACCGCCTGCTGACATGCTTCCTCAGTCGATGGCATTGGTTCTTAGATAGTTGCCCTTGTTTTCCTTTAGTGGGCGATGGCTTTCACCTCCTGCTCTTATGTGACGTGTTGCGGTTTCCCAGCCTTGTCTCTCTGCCTTCACCTCAGTTAACTGTCGTAACCTCTTCTTTTGCAATGGTAGGATGTATTATCTCTGTCTTCCCTTGGTTACCTCTGTTCTTGTAGTGTCCCTCGTTCTTCCACTTCTCATCCTCCCGCTCACTGGCGGAGGACATGAGTTACCTTCGGAGGAGTGGATATATTTTGCTGTACTCTGTATGACCTGTGTGTCTACGGAACTTTATATGTTTTTTTATGTGCGTATTTATCCTTATATGTTTAAACAACGAAAGAGTGTGACTCTTCAAATCAGTTGAGCATCTATGTGAAATCACTTAGATTTCCTATGAAAGCCCTCACTCATCAACCTGGTTGATGACATGCTTCATCATTGGGCCCACCAGGAGAGGCCGAGTGCCACCCTGGTGTGCTTCGACGCCAGAATTACTGCGGAGCAGGGAAAAAATTTGTGGAAAAAGTGATATGTGTAAGTGATTAAAAATTGACTGGTTGAACTCAAAGATCCAATTTAATAGTTGGCCAATCAGTCAAGGATAAAAAAGACGTGTAGGACACTTCGACTAAATAAATTGTTCAGCCAGGTCCATTAATAAATGGTCAACATGTTTCTGCCTATGTGTTGAAACTATCTCAGGCTTTCGTCAGGACCAAGAAGGAAAAAGGTGAACCCCTGCGGTATGGGCACGCTAAGGCCCACCCTAACCAGAGGTTGAAATGTTAAAATAGGTTATCCTCGTGTAGTGAGAGGAACCGAGTTTATTCTGTAATACAGAACAACCAAAATATGAGGTAATAATCAAAAAGGGGGAGGGGGGGGCAAAACATACAACACACGGACATACATACACAAAGGGAGTAGGGAAAAGGAGAAAAAGAACAAACAGAAAAAGTTAGCCTGTTGTTCTGGTGTGCGTTTTGCCAAAGACATACATGCTCACGTGCTCATCAGAGTGCGCTTGAACAGTACCAACGAGGTGCTGTGGTGTTGTATCAAGTGCACTTATCTACAATATCGTAACGTGTTGTAATTAAACACTAATTTATGCCCATTCGGTAATAGCCTATAAACAATCAAGTGTATCTAGGCTATGGTACACAGTATGATACACCATTCGTGTGGTTGGGCTCGACCGAATTTAAGGTTAAAGTTCTTACGTGGGGCGCAATCATTAATTACACCATAGGTCTCGGGAGGGGGTGGTGGCAAATTGGCACACCCTGAAAGATAGGAAGAAAAGTAAACAAGATAGTGAGTGCGACAAATCGCTACTTATCTCAAGGAAAGTGCACTTTTCAATCTCGATCAACTCACGCCTTCGCTGCCAGGCACCCACTAGGTACCTACGGGACTCCCTCTCAATGGCCGGACCCCGCTGGTAAGTGCTGGCAGACCCGGAAGCAGTTTTATAATAACCGGGAGATTTTGATCTGTGCACTTCGGCACGTACGAAGGCCCGCGCTGCTTGCATGCGCTATGGGAAAAGACTAGAGCGTCGGGTACGGTATAATTACGACGTGTCTGGGGCTGCGTCCCTGATTGAAAGGGAAGACAGACTAAAAGAAGCTACACATGTCTAATATTTCCGTACATACTTGTCCGTGCTCATTTTTGTCAGAAAAAGATAATTAAATAAACAAAAACAAAAAGATAAAACTCAATTAGCACATGACCGATTATGGAAATATTCACCGATATAAAGCAAGACCATTGGTACTTGAGGGCTCAAAGATGTTTCAAGAAAACCCCACATACGAGTCAAACCAATGAGCCTGAAACTCGAGTGTCGAATATAGGTTTTCATACCGAACCCCACTAGTCCTCAAACGACTCAGAGGTAATTCGAGATGCTTCACAATGGTTCTAGACACTGGGTATAATACTAGAGAAACCCTAGTGTTGGATCTAGACAACACGCCCATGATTGCAACTAGTTAGTAAAGGGGAACTGGCCCGATCATAGTAGCAGCCAGATCAGCCCTAAAGGGGGTAAAGGGCATTCAGTAAGGTCTAGAGGGAAAACAGAAGGAGGGACTAAAAGTAGTTGTTGTATTCTTATGGTCTGGTATATGCCTAAAGTCCTCTGAAAGGAGTGTTCAAACGAAAATGACTATTTTATCTCAGGGAAGTGGCAGAGTGTACAGGTAGTTTTAGCGATGTAATACAGTGCCCCAGGGGATATTATCATTCAAGCCCTGCTTATGAGTGCCCAGCCGGTACACCCATCTTTGCTCCTTCTCAAAGAGGGCTTGCTGTGTATTCCTTTGGGTATTGACCTGTTCAATTATGGTCCACCTCTGGTCGTTGGTGGTGTGATTGGCCTGCATAAAATGCTCACTTAGTTTAGTGGTGATGCGTTTGCATCTAATGTTGCTCCTGTGTTCACACACACACGCAGTTTGACCTTGCGTGTGGTCATGCCCACATAGCGTAAACCACAGGGGCAGACGATCAAATAAACCACATTTGTGGAGTTGCAGTTGGTATGGGCCCGCTGCGTCCATATCTTCCCTGGTTCTAGGTTTAATGTTTTTGTGCTTGAAGTGAGATGGCAAATGCTACAGTTGGAGCAGGGGAAATGGCCTGTCACTCTAGGCAGGCCCCATGCTACTCTAACTGAGGGAGCGTCTTGTGAGCGGTTTTCCAGAGGGCGTGTATGGACCAAGGAATCTCTTAGACTCCGACCTTCCTTAAATGAAAACAAAGGTTTTGTCCATTCCCTATTATTGCTCGTGAGAATTCTCCAGTGTTTATTAATGATTTTTTTCACCAGATTCGACGCATCACTATAGGTGGTAACACAGGTTAGGGGTATTTCACCAGGTTCTTTTGGATTGTCCTCTAACAGTGCCTCCCTTGGTTGGTTGCGTGCCCTTTTGTAACCTTTTTTCAGTATTTTCTCTGGGTACCCACGATTTTTTAGCTTCATTGTTAGGTCCGCTGATTGTGTGCGGAAGTCTTCCAAATGGCTGCAGTTCCTCCTTGGCCTCAAAAATTGCCCATACGGCAAGTTTTCACGTAGGGGTCTTGGGTGAAAGCTAGAGAAAGCAAGGAGGTTGTTTTTAGCAGTTGGTTTGTAATGTGTCTTCGTGATCAGACCCCCATCGCTTTTGGAGATCACAACATCCCAAAAAAACACTTCCTGAGTATTGCAGGTATTCGTGAATTTTAGGTTAGGATCAAGTGTATTGATCCATTCCAAAAAATGTTGTAAAAGATCATCAGGCCCTTGCCAAATTAAGAGAACATCATCTATATATCTCTTCCAGAAACTGATGTAGGAGAAGAAAGGGTTGTCAGTTGTTTGGATGAATTTATTCTCAAAATCGTGTACATACAGACCCGCCACACTAGGGGCAAAAGTGCTGCCCATAGAGGTCCCGGTCGATTGGAGGTATATGGTACCTTTGTGCTCAAAGAAATTCTTTTTGAGCGCCAGGGTAGCGCATTCCAAAATGAAGGATTTCGGAGTCTTGTATTCCCACATAGTTCCATTAAGAGCTTGTTCCAGGACTTTGATTGTATCGTCCTGGGGAATGCTCGTATACAGGCTTTCAATATCTAATGTTACAAGAGTTGTAGATTCATTATCAATAGGTAAAGCCTGTAGTAGATTTAAAAGATTCTTGGTATCTTTCAAATAAGTGGGAGTTTTCTGGATGAGAGGTTTTAGGAAATGATCACAGAAACGTGACAGGGGCTCCAAGAGGGAGCCAATTCCCGAGACGATTGGGCGTCCCGGTGGAGGTAGTCTGTCTTTGTGTATTTTAGGGAGGGTATAAAAGTATGGTATAGTACCCTCCCCCTCTGTGAGAAAATCTGCCTCTTGCTTTGTGATATGATTGCTCTCTTCCGCTTTTACCACAAGCTTTTTGATTGTGAGTTTTAGATTGGGTGATGGATCGTGAGGTAATAGAGTGTAGTTTATCCTGTCACTCAGCAGACGTTCGCATTCTTTCTCATAGTCCTCTGTGTTCTGGATCACTATCCCACCACCCTTGTCTGCTGGTTTTATAGTAATAGAGGTATTAGCCTGTAGATTGCGTAGGGCTTCGAATTCTGCTGCACTCAGATTTTTGAATGTTTTATGTTCCGGGAGGTTCTCAATCTCCAGGAACACTGCCTGCTCGAAGGCAGTAACTTCTGGGGGTATAGAATAGGGAGGAGGAGTAAAGGTAGATTTTATTCTAAACTCAGTATCTCCTTTATCAGGCGCAGTATCTGCTTGTTCCTTCCCTTCAAAGAAGGCTTTCAATTTTAGCTTCCTAAAGAAGTTCGACAGCTCACACTGCAGCTGGAATTTGTCTAAGCGAGAGGTGGGGACAAACCCCAAACCTCTCTCCAGGACTTGTTCCTCTGTAGGAGTCAGAACTGCGTTGGAGAGATTGACAATTAAACTCCCTGGGCGCTTGTGCTGGCTTGCTGGGACTTGCTGCGGGTGTAATTGCCCACTGGGTCGGCTACTTCCCAGTGGACTTGATTCTGACCTCGTCTCTTGCCTCTTCCTCTCCGGCCTCTCTCTAAAAAAGGAGGCCGGTAGCTGTTCTGATGGAATTGTTGTACAGGTGTATAACCTGGATTCCATCCCATCACAGGAGCCTGGGGGGGTGGGTAGTGCATTGGGTGCATGCCCCCTCCTGGCATCTGATAAGGGGGCCATATTGGGTGGACATAATTAGGTCTAGTCGCTCCTCTGAAAACCCCTTTCTGTCGTTGGCGGTAACTTCCACCACTAGAGCCACTCGTAGTGGAGGAGTTATCGTCCGAGCTGTCTGAGTTAGAATTATTTTTTGCTGCCGGTGTGAAGGCGGGATCAGCGTATGGGTAAACTTTGTTAAAAACAAATCTTTTTAAATCTTTTTGAAATTTAGTCACTTTGGTCTGTGTCAAATTCTCTTTGTATTCTGTTATATCTTTATTTATTTCGTCCAATTTCTATTTATCCTTATATACATTTATCCTTGGAAGTCTCTGCATATATATACCTATCTCCTGCATGGATCTCTTGTAGATGTCTTTTGCTTCAGGTATATATATGTGTGTATTTTGCACATATGGTCATCTGACCTTCTATAAAGTGGATGTTGCTGCATTTTATCTAGACCCTTCTTGGTGACCTGGTTCACCCTTCTTGGTTGTGCTTGTGTGTTTCCTTCCTTCTCTTCAATGAGCATCTCCATTACATTTTTACGGAGGATGCCTTATATATCTATCAAGGTTTTTAGTAGTAGAACAGTTTCTTTCTACCGTTCTTGTTTTTCTAGTGAAGCTCTTCAGCATTCACTGTTCTCTCTTTTTCTCTTTCTCCATCATTCCATGATTGGAGGCCCCTTTTTTGAAAATGTTTCTCTAGATAGCTTCCTTGACGATCTCTGGGTGCTCTTTATTCGTTGTATGTGTTCACTGCGGCTGAGCATGCTGTGTATGCTTCCTCCATTGGTTTTGAGCCTGGACTCTATGGACTATTGTCCTTGGGCCCGTTGCATTCCCCGATCGTGGGTTGCATCCCTTTTGGAGTTGCCTCTTTTACTGTTCTATACCGTGTTTCTCACGGTCATATAGCTTGCTACTCCCTACGGGCTTCCCTTAGTCCTTCTTGGCAATCTGTCCTTCGGTGAGCATCTAGCTTCACGTATCATTTTTCGATTAGCCTGGTCCCTTCTATCTTTTGGACCGGGGATCTTTGGTGAAGTCAGTTCGCAACCCCTCCTCCAAGGATGGTATTACTTTGGTATCTGATTCTAAGATGAGGAATCTGCAGCTAGATGTCCCTATCAGATGGACAAGTTACTTACCTTCGGTAATGCCTTATCTGGTGGAGACAGAATCTAGCTATAGATTCCTTATCGACCAATCCATCCTACCCAATCTGCAAACTGAGGGCCCTGCGGTCTCCTAGATCCCCTCTTTGCTTTCTACTGCAATTCTTTCAATGTGTGCTTGCTGGTACAAGATTTTTCCTTTTTAGCACAATATTTCATGAGATTGTTTCTATAAGTGGGTTCGCTTTGTTGGCACGGAAATGGTCACAAAAGAAATTGACTTCAGCGCGTCGGGGAAGGGCTTATATGGTCTTTGACGTCCTATTCGGGAGACGGCATCGCTGCTGAGTCACTCGATGCCCTCTACTGATGTGAAGAGGTACTGCTGAAAACATTTCCGGATTCAATCTGGCACCTGGGAAAGATCCTAAGATAAGGACTCTTCGACTCTATCCTATCTCTACCAGATAAGGCGTTACCGATGGTAAGTAACTTGTCCTACTGATCCTGAGGCAGTCTCATAATGAAAAAATGTAGTTTGTTAGCCGAGACCTTTTCGATTTTACAAATTTTTGTACTAATGTGCCATTCACATTTTTCTTCTGTCTGCTACAGAATGCACAGCGGTTAAGCCCTTTTCAGCCATTTTCTATATTATCTGTGAATGACGGCATTCTTCCTGTTTATAATGATCATATCCACTCATAAAGTATGTTCCTTCAGTGACCAGGCCAACTGTGGCATTGTGTACTTTTTTAGACCAAAATTCTACTTTTGTTTTTGGCCTTTGTATTTTTTTGTATTTTTTGTATTTTTAGAGATTGATGAGGGCCTAGCAGGTTCAAGTATTGCAAAGACAAAAGATAACAAACACTGACAAAGTAAAAAATCTGACAGCCAATACCAGACCTGTAGACTTTGCCAATACTTGTTTAATCTAGTCCGTGACTTTGTTATTAAAGCCATTTCTAAATGCTGCAAATTTTAGTAGGTATGGGGGATGAGGACCTGAAAGATGCAGTGCTTGGCCCAGGATTATACAGAGTAGGTGTTCTAATGCTGACATTTTTGGGCGTGATTCAAAGAAGTCATGTTGTAGTACATAAATTAGTACTGTTTTAGTACTGCTGCACTACAAAATGCAATTGACTTACCTATGCATGGACAGCTTTATCCCTTCCTCTCTTATCTTTGCTGTGCGGAGATCTCCACGCACATAGCTATATGTTTTAGTAGTAAAGGTGTAAGGGCAAGGAGGCGTGGTGAGAAAACAGGGCATCATTAGTACTTAATAGGGAAAGGCTTAGGGAAATTTAATGAGGTGTCTAGGGTGTGGGACAAGGTGATATAAAAATAGACCCATATAAGAGTAAGACAATTACAGTTTTCAAAATGCACTTCAAATTTTACTACAGCCATAATATTGGAAAAACAGGCTTAAACATACTGCAGCCAGCTTTGGAGCAAGTCAAACATCATACATGTCCCACCACTGGTACTGCAACACACTCCCATAGTAAACAATACATGTAGCCTTTAACACTAATACCCCATAGTAAATAATCTCAAATAAATCAAATTAATTCTGTTTAAAATTGTTTAATTGTAAATGTAAAATGTATATATCAATTTAAAAGCTTCAATATAATTAATGCTAAATGTTATTTTTAATAATACACTTTTACATTTAAAATTCTTTAAATGTTTAACTTACTAAATGTCTAAACATCAAAAATAATTAAACAACTTATAGAAAAGATTGTTACAAATTAAATGCAAATATAAATGTAAGTGAGGATTTACAATTTAAAAAAAAAAATGTATGTTTAAATCAATTTGAAAATTAAAATAGGTAATAATTAATTTTAGGATGTAGTTTGTGGTATCTTTCTCTTTAAGTAATCTTAAGTTAATATTTGTTTACAAATATTTAACATTTTTAATTTACAGTAAATTGCTTTTTTAAAAAAAAATAAAGAATGAGCTTTATTAATGTGCCTATATTTTCCTATTGAGAGATCTTCACCCTGTGTGGAGATCTCCACAAACAGTTGGAAAGTTATGAATATTAACTTTACATTCTGAAATTCAGTTATTGGGGACTCCACCCCCTCGAAAAGGGGTGGGTGACTCTTAAGTGTATACGTAGAAGAAAATCTCCACTATGGAATAGTGAATAGACAAAAAAGTGCAGAGTTATACCTAGGTGTAGGAGTTGACCTTCAGATACAACCTTACATCTGTGAATTGGGCCTCTACCGGGCCATGTATCCACTCACTAAATCTCTGAATGTAATTTCTGGATCCCTGGACCTCATAGAGACTGGTCCATTGGCAAAGCATTAACTTACATTAGGATTACACATGCATCTATCGCTAGTCTGTGGTTGATGTTTTCTGTTGCTGTTTACTGTAAGTCCCTTTTCAAATATATTGACATCTGTTTGTAGCCTTCCTCTTCAAAGCATTTACAGATGATTGTTTGCTGTGTGCACCACACAACTCTTCAGAAACAGACCAATGTGGTCCTTTACGAGCAATGTGCATAGATCACTCTGAAAAGTATTTTTCATTAAAAGCATTGTTGGTAGGTACTATTACAGTATGCCATTTCTTCTCTACTTCTCAGATCTAAACTTGGTATGCCACAGTTTCTCAGCACAGAAGCTCAAAGCCTCTTAAGGATGCTGTTTAAAAGGAATCCTTCAAATAGACTAGGTGAGATGTTTCTAATTCATTTTTATGGTGTGCACTTTGTTAAGGGTGTTTCATGATTACTCAAGTAAATGTATTTTGGTTTGTCAGTGCCTTTAACATCAGTGTCAAACTCTGACACATATTGTTGTGGAATATTAGTTGTTACAATACATGCCTGGTGGTCGCCAGTAGGTAGTTATAGTTTGGACCTA
The DNA here is from genome assembly GCA_963921515.1 of Calotriton arnoldi. Taxonomy (NCBI): domain Eukaryota; kingdom Metazoa; phylum Chordata; class Amphibia; order Caudata; family Salamandridae; genus Calotriton; species Calotriton arnoldi. The sequence goes on from CAWUFW010000501.1 coordinate 3,216,012, forward strand.
GTTACCATAGGAAAAGTGTTTTTTGTTTTGCCAATAACTTTGGCAGCGTTTGACGAATCCTCACGACATTTTTAAAACTAGTTTGCCACTCACTGCAGCTGCGGTCCTAAAAGTTTCAGGGTGATCTGTCAAGCGGGGGCCATGAAAAAGGGGGGGTCCTAAAACACGCCATAAAATTTCCCATAGGGATTTTGAACACAGCCTGAACAGCTGAACCCAATTACAAGGAAGTATTGGCAGCCATCTTGGGACTCTGCTTCCCTGAAAAAACAAAAAAAAAAGAAAAGGGGCAGGGTAGGATTATCCTGACCCACTAGCTCTGGGCCTGGGGTCCCCCTGGGAGCCTGCAGGACAGAATAGCATTTTGTTTTAGATTTTGTCGGCGGGAGTCGCGCTGAATCCGTGTCTCCCTGTGGAAAATAAAAAAAAAAGATGCGCAGGCTCCTGCGCTTCTCTACTGTTTAGCCCCCAGGTGGGCCAGGTCCCAGGGGCATGGGGGGAGTAAAAAAATGGAGGGGTGCATGGGCCCCCCCCATCTGAGGATCTTTTAAGCCCTGTGGACCACCACCTCCCAGAGCTTTTATAATATAATGAAGCGGGCCGTGCTGACCCCCCCTCCATGGGCTCTTTTGAGCTCCTTGGATCACCACCTCCTCGGGGCTTTATTTTGAATTTTGAGGGGAGGCGTACGAACCCCCTGCTAGGGCGGGTTCAAGTCCCGGGGACAGCCACCTCCCCGGGGCTAAATTAAAAGTAATGAGGGGCTTGCGTGGACCCACCAGGCCCCCATGGACCACCGCCTCCCTGGGCCCAAATTAACATTTCAAAAATGGGAGGGGGCCAGCAACAAGCAGAAAGAGGCAAAATAAAGGTCTGAAACAAGCAGAAAGGGCAAAATAAAGGCCAGCAATGAGCAGAAAGGGAAAATAAAGGTCAGAAACTAGCAGAAAGAGGCAAAATAGAAATCAAAAACGTGCAAAAAGAGGCAAAATAAAGGTCAGAAATGAGCAGGAAGAGGCAAAATAGAGATCAGAAAGAGGCAAAATAAAAGTCAGAAATGAGCAGAAAGAGGCCAAACAGTGGTCAGAAATGAGCAGTAGGAGGCAAACTAAAGGTCAGAAGTAAGCAGACAAAAAGGCAGAGAACGAGCAGAACCCACTCTGGCACTCATACAGCCACTCACAGACCCATTCAGACACTGATGCACCCACTTGCAGAATCACTCATACTCTCTCTCACCCACTCACAAACCTACTCAGAGACACATGCACCAATTCACAGACCCACTCAGAGACTCACACACCCACTTCCAGACCTATTCAGACACTCATGCTCTCACAGACTGACTGACAAACTCAAGGAGGCACTCGCAAACCCACTCAGGCACTCTCACACCCACTGAGACACTCATGCAGTCACTCACACACTCACTCTCAAAGGTAACAGGTTACAGTCAGGAAATAACATTAAAAAAAACATAGAAATTCACTGAAAAAAGGTTATGGGGATGTTATGGTTAGGAAATAGAATTTAAAACACCTTAGCAATTCACTGAAAAAGACCAAAGGTAACAGGGGAGTTATAGTTAGGAAATAGAATTTTAAAAAAATTAGAAATTCCCTGGAAAAAACAAAGGTTACAGGGACGTTATAGTTGGGAAATAGAATTTAAAAAACCTGAGAAATCCACTAAAAAAAACAAAGGTTACACTGTTGTTATAGTTAGGCTCAGATTTTACTCATACAAAACCATAGAAATTCAGCAGTTGTAGTTAACTAAGCGAACTATAACTTATTCTCCCACAATGCACTGCTTATGACCTCACATATTACATCTCTCATGACATTGTCCGTGACATCATTGATGACATCTCAAATGACATCACTGATGACATCATCCACAGAACCACTCACACCCACTCATACATACATATAACCTCTCATACTCCCACTTACACCCACACAATCACTCATATACCCATTCAAGGACCCATTCCAGTACTCACACACCCACCCACTCACTCCTCCATAGAGCCACTGACACTCCTACTCACTCACTCAAACAGCCACTCTCACAACCACTCACCCATACAGTTACTCATACAACTAGTCACTCACCCATACAGCCACTTGCACAGCCACACACTTACCCATACAGCTACTACACACCCACTGATTCACCTATACAGACTCTCACTCACCGATACAGCCTCTCAACACAGCCGCTCATCCACACAACCATTCACACACTCACTCACCCACATAACAACTTACATACCCATTCACACATCCATATACGCACTCACATCCACTCACTCACCCATACAGCCATTCACACTGACACCCTGCTATACAGCTACTCACACACCAATACACTTAACTAAACACCCACTGAAAGAGCCACTCACTCATGCATACAGCCACCTACACGCCCAGCCACTCACACAGTCACTCACTCACCCAGCTACTCACATACCCACGTATACACCCATACAGCCACTCAGACACCCACTCACACATGGATACACACAAACAGTCCCATAATATATGTTAGAAGTAGTAGCACTCATTAGTAGTACACCTAGTATACTAATTACACTTTTGAAGTAGCTTAGTATATATGTTTAACACTCATAAGCTCATAGAAAACACTTTCACTCACTGGGTGATGTCATCAGTGATCTCATTTGAAATGCCATCAGTGATGTCACTGACCATGTCATGAGTGATGTAATATGTGAGGTCTTAAGCAGTGCATTGCAGGGGCATAAGTTCTAGTTAGCTCAGGTAACTATAACTGTTGAATTTCTATGGTTTTGTACGAGTGAAATCTGAGCCTAACTATTACGTCCCTGCAACCTTTGTTTTTTTCAGTGAATATATATTGCCACGCAAATACCCTTACCCACCTTAAAAATACCCTAGCCACCCAATACCCTCACTCACTCCAAAACCCCTTTACCCTATTATACATATATATATATATATATATATATATATATATATATATATATATATATATATATATATGTTCAGTACTCCTATTAGCACTTTATTGAAGTGGTAATAGGTAAAGAAATGCATTTATATTTTTCTATATATTTCTACAGCACTTTACAGAGAACCAGGCTTTAAAACATTTGTTTTAAGTCATGCAGAAATTTGTAGGTATTACCGTGGCACTTCATAGAGTTTTTTGTAAAGAATTCAATATGGAAAAAAATTAAAATACACTGTAGTATCCTATGTTTGTAACCTATAGTGTCATACAGAGTATATTTCATTTTTTAACAAATTTAAAAATATGTATTTTTAAGTACCTAGGAAGTACTGCGGTACTCTGTAAATTAAAAAAATATATATATAGAAAGTTATAAATAATTTTCCCTACCTATTGCCACTTTAATAAAGTAGTAATAGGTAAGGAAAAAAATAAAGCCTAATACTTAAAGCCCATTTCAGCAATGTGCTTCCATTATTTTTTTCCAAAGTTCTCTTTATTGATGTTATGTATACATTACAGTGCTTTAAGATGCAGATTCATGACATATAATCACACAGCCAGGCAGGTAGAAAATGTAAGGTGTCTTGCTCAGTGTATCAGAGACATGGAAAAGATTCAACTCCTATCTACTTCCCTTCCCACCCTCGGGTGCAAGCGCCTCACCACATCAACTCACCAAGTAAACACTTCCTTCCCTCAGCTTATTTAGCCCCTCCCAACCCCTATTTCATTTTGTTTTGTTCATTATTATTTTTTATAATGAATCATTCCTATTCATACAGAGCAGTGGCATGTAGTTGAGCCTCTTGCCCACCACTGCCCTTGTGTTCTGACAGGACCAAAAGATTCCAGGCACTCGGGGTACAAATGCTGTTGATATGTGTGAAAAATCCAGAGTAGGAGGAGCCACTATCACAAGCACACTGTGGTCCTCAGGGCAGTTTACCATTTGTAGGCACTTCTCATCCTTTTCACTCTTCCGCCCGCTGCACTCAGATCTTCATTTGGAGTATTTTGTGATCAATTATGTCATTGAAGATGTCATGAGTGACGGAATCTGTGGCATATGTGTCATAAGCAGAACAATGTAGGGGCACCATTTCTAGTTAGTTCAGTAAACTATAACTGTTTAAGTTCAGTGTTTTTTTTTTTGTTCAAAATGTTATGGTTTAACTGACATTTCTCCCTAACTATTAAGTTGCTATAACATTTGTTTTTTTTGTGAAATTCTGAGATTTTTTAAGGCAAAGTAAGGTATTGTTACCATATTACGTCACTTTAACCTTTGTTTTTTTCCAGTGCATCTCTAGGTTTTTTCTTAACGTAAAGTAAGATCTTATTACCATACCCAACCCCCAGCAAGTGGCCAAGACCTTGCAGTGCACGTCCTTTGGCCGTGCACAGTATGAAGTTAGGTGTGGGGTCTGGCCTGAAGCCAGACCCTGCACCCACACCCTATTGGATGACCCACCACCCTTTCTTTAATTTTAAATCCAGGGGGGCGGGGGACGGGGACCCTGTGAGACTTTCTCCCCGCCAGAAGGGTTTGGGGGTCAAGGTTTCCCTACCCCGCACCCTTATGTCCTTTTTCAAAAACATTTTCTGTACAGGAGACCAAGTCCCCGAGTCCTGTGCTGGCTGCCGCAACATTTCTATTCCTCTTGCGGCCGACCAATCATAGTGCTTGTTCTGAAAAAGCCCCTCTGCCAGTCACACGGCTTGATTTTTTTTAAATTTATTTCTGCTCAACGGTCCTGATATCTATACATTTTGAACCTTATTTTCTTCAAAACTGCTGAACAAATTTACACCAAATCTCAAAGACATCTTTCTCTGAAAATATCTAGCTTTCTGTCAAATTTGGTGAAATTCTTTTGAACCCTTTTGCCTGTAGCACTGTCTAAAATTCCCTATGGAAACTGCATGGTGAAATTGCGTTTTGAAATAGCCGCCTCCCAGCCCCACCACCTCCCATTTTCTCAGCACCTGCTTAACTGATCACCTGGAAACCTTCCAGGAAGGAGCTGAGGTGCGAATAAACTTTTTTTGGAAAGTTTTATGAAGATTTGTCAAATGACGTCAAAGTTATTTGCTAAAAACAAAATCCATTTTCTGTGGTAACTAGGTCCTAACTATAACTGCACAGTGGTTACTGCCACTACGGTGTGTGTGTGTGTGTGTGTGTGTGTGTGTGTGTGTGTGTGTGTGTGTATGTGTATGTGTGTATGTGTATGTATGTATGTATGTATATACGTATATATGTATATGTGTATATATGTATATATGTGTATATATGTATATATATGTATATATGTATATATATATATATATACACATACACACACTATCTCCCATCGTGCAATATGCTTTTTATTACCATAGTTCGATGCGTGGAGGGGCCCTAACTCATGATACGCGAAGCATGGTATGGGTAATAATGCCCCTTCCTTCCCTCAACTATGGTAATAGCATATTATAGTCTGCACATCTGCATACATAGTTTATACAATGGCATTTTTTTCCATGTGTAGTTGCTTTAATGGAAGGTTTTTAACTAAAACTAGGCTGCTACGGGCTAAATATGTGCAGTAAGGTAAAATCATATTGTAGATACCTCATCACTATTAGGAAAGTTGTTTCCCCTATATAACGTGATTGTTGCATGCAATCTGAGAGGCAGAAAGTGGTGTTTTTCTCATGTCAGTTTTACTGTACCATAGTAATAAACTGTAATTTGAACTTTGCATTGTAGTAATAAATATGTGAACGTGCTTTTATTAGAAAAGTTGTTCTAAATTACGTGTTATTGGGCTACATATTTTCACTACCTTGCCATTAATATGTGTATATATACATATCTGTATGTACATGACTACATTTTAAAATACCATGGGTACTCTGGAAGGCAGTACCTGGAAGAATACAGAAAACCTCATCTGTGGAAGTGTAGTCTAAAACTCTGATCAGGTATTCTGCATATTAGGATGCTAAGCCCTCACCCACCCTGGGGTGGCATGCTTCATCATAGGACCCGCTCCTCACCCATTTTAAATACACGGATGAGCTCAACCTTAAAAATAAATGCGTACTTGCAAAGGGGTAATGTAGATGTGTGTGGACACTATCACGAGGCTAACTCTGTGATAGATAGTAAGGTGTGAGGGAACATTAAAAACAAATACCTGGAGTTGTGGTTAAAGACAATATTGCGATCTCCTTTTGGTAAGATTAAAAACAAATGTGAGGGGAAACAGTTTTTATATCAATCTGTACTAGGCCAACACTTTTCAGCCCAAATTAAATGCCCTAAAAGGCGGGTCAGGAGCTTTCATCTGGAACAATGTAGTCACTCTATAATCTGCCTTGCTGGGACAGTGAATCCTGTCCCTATGTATGGTTAGTGACAAAGTCATGCGAAAAGGAGAAAATAAATGTTATTTAAAACTATATGCTCTGCAGTGATAATGGACAGAAGATCCTTCTCGAGTCTAGGGACCTAAATATAGAAAAAAGATAATTTAGTTCAAATGTCATGATATGTTATTTCACACATTAGTGAATTCACTGCAAAACACGCTATGCTGTTTTGGTCTCTGTGAAATATGGAAGAAATTCAAACATTCTTTGAAACCTTTAGAGACCAAAACATAAAAGTGTTTTAAGTCAATATCAGTCCTCTATGTGGACTCCGGGCTTACCGTAATACAGAGGAATACATGTGTGAGGGAGGTGGGGGGCAGTTACCTGTAGCATATAGGCTAAAAAGAGTACATATAAATGCAGAAAGAATAAAATAATTTAGAAAGCAGTTAATAAGGTAATGCTAGGGTAATTCCCACCTGCGCTAACAAGTCCAACCGTTACCACACCTAGTTGTAGCTTTACGCGTGTCCAGTGTAATGTGGACGAGAACGCAGTATTATTTAAGACTGAAGTTACTTAGGTCCAAAGGCCATGAGCTGAGCCATTTAGGCGTCCATGTCAGTCTATTGTTGTTTCTGTGACTCCTTGTGTCAGAGTCCATATCTTTCTGTCTCAGCCTCTATTTTCTCCTTCTCCCGGTGATTGTGCTTTCTAGTCCCATGTCCTTGGCTCTCTGTTGTGGTGTCTTTGTCTCCATGTGATGATGCCAGTATCCATCTGGTGCAACGTTGAGTCTGTTTCTCTCATCCATTCAATTTATTTTGCTGTCCAGTTTTGTGGTATCCCTCTTAACAAGTTGTATTCTTCCGCTCCAGTGTCTGTCTCCAATGCCTGATGTCAGTTTCCCTCCTATATCTGAATCTATATCTAAACTTTTCTAGCAATGGCAATGTTACTCGCGCCTGTGTCATGATTCAGTTCTGATGTCCCCCTTTCTCAGTATTTGCTTTTCCCTGTCCGAGTTCTGTGTCCCCTGTCTGTCCCTATTTCATTGTTTGCCTATACCCCTTTTTCCATATCTATTGCCTTTTTTTGCCCTTGTTTCCATATCTCCCCTTACTGGCATTGGTGCCTCCATCTCCTTTTTCTGTATTACCGATCTCTCTGACTGCTCCTGTTTGTCGCTGTGTCTGACTTTCCGCCCTAGTGTGAATTTCTCTGAAGTAAAGTATTGTCCTCTTCCCCTCCCGTTTGCATTCCTGTTGCCTTCGTGCCCCAGTGTGTGTGGATTGCTTGTCTTTGTGTCATTCTGTCCTTCCTCGTGTTGTGGACTGTCTGTCCAGTTGGCTATGTTAGTCTTTCACTTTCCTCTAACCTAACCCGCTTTTTCCAACAGCGTTATATCTTGTGCCACCAGCACAGCAACCTGCAGAGTGCTGAGCTCGTGCTGTGAAGATAATTAATCTAACTTTTGCAACAATGTTGTATTTTGTGGCACAGCAAAATGCTGATGGCTGTACACGTAGTACTGGTCTACTCAACCCTCTGGCTATAAAAAATTAAATATCAACCCACTGCTCTATCAAGGGCCCATACTCAACCACGTGTTCCACATACCTGCCCATTCAGCAGAGAGTCAATCTTGGGGCCCTGTGTTTCTTTGCATTAGTTTCGTCCTGATGCAGTCACTTACATGTCTTGATGCTCTACACGAATTATCTATTACAAAAAAGTTTTAAGGGTATGTGCAAAAAGTGCAGTAGTTAGGAAACCCTAAATAATGATGTGAATGATGCAGCTTTGCGAATGAATTATTTTAATTATCAACACTATTGAAGAAATTTAATTTAGAAGTAAACAATTGCAAGAGTATGTCTTTCAAATGTAATACTCAACATACTCAACATAACTAATATTTCTCATAGGTGCTGGCCTTGATGGAGTTGAAGAAATAAAGAGGCATCCCTTTTTCTCAACTATTGACTGGAATGTAAGTTGAAAACAATGTCTTGTATAAACAACGTAATTTTTCATTTCCAAGGGCTGTTACTTTGCAGTTCCTCCCTTTGTACTGCAAGAACAATCATCGGTAGCTCCCACCACAATAATCAATATCATTAGGATAAATAAGCAGATAGTCCTTTAATTGAATAGAAGCCATTTTGACAGAGAAGTGTCAAACAACAGTTTAAGTGTCCTTCAATGTTATGTTTTCATAACCCTACACTCATATGTTCAGCTTATTTGGTGAAGATGCAGCTTACTTTAGCTCAGTTGAGTATCAAAATCAAAGAATTTATTTTCCTCTGATAACGCAGGCTCATATCCTAGCTGACTACTTAAAAAACAAAAAAAAGGTGACTTATGATACCCTGTGTCGAGAGACCTATTTGTAGGAGTCATGTTACAAATTGAATGATTTGATTGATCTTTCTTTGTAGAATGCTAGCCGGTTCTCAACCTTTGCTGTCAGTTTTTGATAAAAGTGATAGTGTGACCTACCGTCTGTAGTCATGTCTCTTCTGCATTATGGGAAGTTCTATTCATGTTCTTTAACAGAGAATTCTGGAAGCTGCAATCGGAAATTGAATCTCCTCAGGCTACAGCCTTATAACAGTGCCCAGTGGTTACTAATTTTTCTCCTACTTAAGCGTTTATTGGCATCAGATGTAGCCTGTTCTGCTTTCTACTTGCAGTCTTGCAGTTCTCCAAAAGAATCGTTCCCTCCTAAGCTGATAAGTGCAGCACACATTCTGATATGTCAGTACCTGCCGGATATTATTCCCGTTTTGAATCTGGATAGTTACTTAGATCCTTTTCTGGATAGCATTACCATGCCAATTTTTTATTTACATCTCAACTTCCTCTCCTCTAAGATTTAAAACGCTGCTGTTGCGCAACTGCAAAATCATTCTGAGGAAAACCTGTACCTTAACGTATTCCAAGCATGATTTCGGCTTGGCGGAGATTTTGAATCTGTTGCATTCTCTGCTGTGGGTGATATGAAAAGGAAGACAGGCAGAGCAGAAGTGGAGGCAATTCGGGAAACAACCTTTACCACGCATTATCATTACCACGCATTGCCTCTACCACGCATATGCCTTTAGCAGATATACCTTCACAACAAAAATGTTCGTATATCGCAGGCAAGTGAAACTGCTTTTTATATATATAATCAATCAATCGGGGTTCTTATAGAGCATGGCTAATCACCCATTAGGGTCTCAAGGTGCTGGGGGATGGGTTCTGCAGTTCAGTCGAAGAGCCAGGTCTTGGGTCCTTCCTGAATTGAGGCAGTGAGGGTGATTGCCTGAGATGTAGAGGAAGAGAGTTCCAGGTCTTTGTGTGAGGTAGGAGAAGGATCTTCCTCTGCCGTGGTCTTGTTGATCTGTGGGATAGTAGCCAGGCCCAGGTTGGCGGAGCGGAGATGTCTGATGGGAGTGTAGAAGGAGAGGCGGTAGTTGAGGTATGCAGGCCTGATGTTTTGGAGGGGCTTGTTGGAGTGCGGGAGGAGCTTGAAGGTGATTCTTGTGTTGATCGGGAGCCAGTGGAGGTTTCTCAGGTGATCGGCAATGTGGCTGCGGCAGGAGATGTCCAGGATAAGTCTTGCAGCGGCGTTCTGGGTTCTTTGCAATTTCCTTTGGAGCTTCTGGATATGTGTATATATGTATATGTGTGTATATATATATATTCACTGAAAAAACCATAGGTTTCAGGCACGTTATAGTTAGAAATGAGCATTTAAAAAACCTTTGAAATTCACTGAAAAAATCATAGGTTTCAGGCACGTTATAGTTGGAAATTAGCATTTAAAAAACCTTAGAAATTCACTGAAAAAACCATAGGTTTTAGGGAAAGTTATAGTTAGTTGGACATTGCACTCGTACAAAACCCGTGAAATTCCCCCGTTATAGTTAGTTTAGCTAACTATAACTCACGCCCCCGCAATGCACTGCTGATGACGTCACATATTACATCACTCATGACATGGTCAGTGACATCACTGATGACATCACTGATGACATCATCCAGTGACTGTGTGTTTCTGTAAAGTTTAAATATGTTTAATATATATAGGGAAAGGCGTATTGAAGAATGAGTGGGTGTATAAGTGTCTGAATGGATGATTTAGTAGGTGCGTGACTGACTCTAAGTGAGTGATTAAACGTATCTTACTGAATGCATGGGTTAGTGACTAAACTGTGTGAATGTCTGTATCCGTCTGTCTGTTGCTGTGTAAGCGGCTGCATGGGTTTGTGAATAGCTACATGAGTGTCTATATGAGTTATTGATTGGTTGTCTGAGTATCTGTATGGTTGCCTGAGTGTTTGTGTGGGTGGGGTGTGTGTGACTCTGTGCATAGATGTGTGAGTGGGTGATTCACTGGGTGCATGGTTTCAAGAGTGCATCTGTGATGGACTGTATGGGTGGGTGAGTGTGTGTATGGGTGTGTTAGTGAGTGAATGTATATCTCAGTGGTACATGTGTGAGTAACTACATATGTGAAAGGCAGTATATATGTGTGTTGGAGTATATAAATGGCTATAAGTGAGTGTGTGATTGTGAGTGGCTGTATGGATGAGTGTGTACTTGTATCAGTGATTGTATAAGAGCGTAAGAATGTGCTAGTATTTGTATGAGTAAGTGAGCTGGTGTGTGTATAACTGTATAGGTGAGTAAATGGCAGTGTGATTAATTATTTGCATGACTGACTAGGTGTGTGAGTACCTCTATGGATGAGTGGCGGTGTGTGAGTGTCTATGTAGGTGTATGAGTGCATATGATAGTTCTGTACTGAGTGACCATAAGTATGAGTGACTGTACGGGTGAGTGAGTGGATGTGTGTGTAGACCTAAGAATCAGTGAGTGGGTATGTAGTTATTGGTGTTGGAGTGTCTATGGTTTTGAGAATGGCAGTCTGTTCTTTAGAGTGGGTGTATCAAAAGTTATATTAGGGTGTGAGAAGATGCATCAAAGTATCACATGGATGATGTCATCAGTGATGTCATTTGAGATGTCATCAGTGATGTCATCAGTGATGTCACTGACCATGTCATGAGTGATGTAATATGTGATGTCATCAGCAGTGCATTGCGGGGTGCGAGTTATAGTTAGCTGAACTAACTATAACGGGGGAATTTCACGAGTGCAATGTCCAACTAACTATAACTTTCCCTAAAACCTATGGTTTTTTCAGTGAATTTCTAAAGTTTTTTAAATGCTAATTACTAACTATAACGTACCTGAAACCTATGGTTTTTTCAGTGAATTTCAAAGGTTTTTTAAATGCTAATTTCTAACTATAACGTGCCTGAAACCTATGGTTTTTTCAGTGAATTTCAAAGGTTTTTCAAATGCTAGTTTGTAACTATGCCTACAGAAGTAGGACATGTGAAGAAAGAAGAAAAAACGCACAGAAAGAAGCAAAAGAAATGTACAGAGAAACAGAAGTCCAAAAAGACGAAGAAAAATCCAGGAAGAAGCAAGACATATGCAGAAAGAACCAACAGAGGGGCAGAAAGAGGCCTTGTTGCAAAATCATCCTGTGCCCACACCTTTTCCAGACGGGTACTGGTGGTAACTGACTCTGACTAACCAGGCCTAGAGCCACTGCTATTGTAAAAGACACTTAGAATACAGTTAAAACACCTACATACACTAGGGAACACTATGCGTTGGGGTACCCCTGTGATTAGCATGACCTCCTCTGTAACTCCCTAGTACATAATAGGGCAGGGGGATTAAAACTACCTCTTAAAACGCGCCATGGGGCGCGTTTGCACACTGGTGTAGGGAGGGGGGGGCCTGAGGTAACATGTGTGCAAACACGCCCTCTGGCCGTTTTAAGTTGGGGGATAAAGTCCCCTTGAATCCTAAGGGTCCCTGGGGTCCAACTAGCCCACCAGGTACTTCCAGTAAGCGCCACAGGCCTGCGTTGCAGAGAGGTGGTCAGAGGCCATGCCCCTTTTTACACCTCTCTGCAACGCAGCTCTGTGGCGCTTACTGGAGGTACCTGGTGGGCTAGTTGGACCCCAGGGACCCTCAGGATTCAAGGGGACTTAATCCCCAACTTAAAACACGCCACAGGGCATGTTTGCACACATGTCACCTCAGGCCCCGCCCCCTCCCTTCACCACTGTGCAAACGCGCCCCGTGGCGCGTTTTAAGTCGGGGATTAACTCCCCTTGAATCCTGAGGGTCCCTGGGCTGCAACTAGCCCACAAGCTACCTCCATTAAGCGCCACAGAGCTGCGTTGCAGAGAGGTGTAAAAAGGGGCGTGGCCTCAGAACACCTCTCTGCAACGCAGCCCCCTGGCGCATACTGGAGGTTCCTGGTGGGCTAGTTGGCCCCCAGGGACCCCCAGTTTTCAAGGGGAATTCGTTCCCCATCTGCAAACGCGCCAGGTGGTGCGTTTGCAGAGTGCTGCAAGGAGGGGCGTGGCCTCCGGCGCGATGCCGGTCTTTTTTTTTTTTTTTAAGAAGGGAGCTGTGTGGCCCCCCTTCTTTTTTTAATTTATTTGCCCTGGGGACCCCATTCCCCAGGGCCTGCCCGCTATTTTTTGTTTTAAAAAAAAAAAAAAAAAAAATTGGAAGGGGGCCGCGTGGCCCCCCTCCCGAGGCCTTAATTGGCCCCGGGGACCCCATCCCCCGGGGCATGGCCTTTATTTAAAAAAAAAAAATTGTTTTGGAGGGGGGCTGCGTTGCCCCCCTCCTCAGGCCACTTATGGCCCCTTGGACCCCATCCCCCGGGGCCGGCCTTTTTTAAAATATTTTTTTTTAATAAATTTTGGGGAAGAGGGCCGCGTGGCCTCCCTCCCGGGCCACTTGTAGCCCTGGGGACCCCATCCCCCGGGGCTGGCCCTCTCCGTTAGGGACCGTGGGGGGGGGTCCCCAATCCCCCCACGGTCACGCCGGCTCCCCGCGTCCCTCGGGAGCCGGCATTGCTTTTCCACATGGGGAGCTGCTAAGATGCAGCTCCCCGTGTGGAAAAGCAATTTGCTTGAATTTTGGAAGAGAGAGCAGGTTTCCTGCTCTCTCTTCCAAAATTCAAAGCAAGTTTGCTATGACAGGACGGGAGCCGCGAGGCTCCCGCCCTGTCATAGCAAACAGCAGTGTCCCGGGGTGGGCACCCGGGACACTGCAGGAGCTGGCCCTGGGGGTGGTGGTCCCCAGGGCCATCACAGTCTCCAGGAGGGGGCCGCGCGGCCCCCCTCCCAATATGTTCAAAGCCCCGGGGAAGTGGTGGTCCCCGGGGCTTCGGGGGTCCGAAACGGACCCCCAATTTAAAATTCTTAGTGCCCCGGGGAGGTGGCGGTCCCCGGGGCGTGTGGGGGGGCTCGAGCCTCCCCACACAGCGAATTTTATTTTAAAAAAAGAAGCCCGGGGGGGGCGGTCCCTGGGGCTGCGGGAGGGCCGAGTGCCCTCCCACACCATTTCTTATTTAAAGCCCCGGGGGGTGGCGGTCCCCGTGGCTTGGGGGGCCCCCCAACAAATATTTAATAAACCCCTGCATGCCCCGGGACTTGGCCCACCCGGGGGCCAAATAACAACGAAGCGCGGGAGCCCGCGCTTCGTTCTTTTTTTTCACGGCGGGATCCGCGCATCCTAAGCGCATCCCGCCGATGTTTTTTAAAAAGAAAATGCTTTTTTTGGCCCTGGGGGTCCTTGTGGGACCCCCTAAGCAGGCCTAGGGGGTCAGGGTGTTTCTACCCTGCCCCCTTTTTGCGTTTTGCGCACTTGTTTCTTGTGCCTCGGTTCTACAGAGGAACAAGATGGCTGCCAACACTTCCTGGTTTGGAGTGTTGACAGCCAATTAGCATACAGCTCGTGATCGGGAGGGTGCGCGGACCCTCCGCGGCCATAGATATATATGTGTATTTACTTTTGATTTTCTCAGCAACTACTGAACGGATTTACACCATTTAACAAAAAGGGTTCTTTCTGAACCAAGAACTGCCTCTTTGCTAAATTTGGTGTAATTCCGTTCAGCAGTTCGGGCTGTAGCCTTGCATAAAGTTTCCTATGGGAAATTGATTTTTTGACTCTTATTTTTTGAATTTCTCCGCAATTACTGAACGGATTTACACCATTTAAAAAAAGGTTGCTTTCTGAACCAAGCGCTACCTTTTTGCCAAATTTGGTGTAATTCCGTTCAGCAGTTCGGGCTGTAGCCGTGTCTAAAATTTCCTATGGGAATTAACATGGAGAAAACACGTTTTGGGACCCCCCTTTTTTCTCGGCCCCCGCTTGCCGAATCACCCCGAAACTTTCAAGATAGGAGCGGACCGGAGCGCCCCACGAGTATTGAAAATTTTGCAAGGATTCATCAACCCGCGCCAAAGTTATTGGAAATAGAATGTTGTGAATTTCCTATGGAAAATAGGTCCTAACTATAACTATCTACTGGCGACAGCCAGTAGATAATATATATACATATATATACACACATATATACAAATATATATATATATATATATATATTCACTGAAAAAACCATAGGTTTTAGGGACAGTTATAGTTAGTTGGACATTTTACTCGTACAAAACCCGTGAAATTCCCCCGTTATAGTTAGTTCAGCTAACTATAACTCGCGCCCCCGCAATGCACTGCTGATGACGTCACATATTACATCACTCATGACATGGTCAGTGACATCACTGATGACATCACTAATGACATCACTGATGACATCACTGATGACATCATCCAGTGACTGTGTGTTTCTGTAAAGTTTAAATATTTTTAATATATATAGGAAAAGACGTATTGAAGAATGAGTGGGTGTGTAAGTGTCTGTATGGATGATTTAGTAGTTGCGTGACTGACTCTATAAGTGAGTGATTTAACGTATCTTACTGAATGCATGGGTTAGTGACTAAACTGGGTGAATGTCTGTATCCGTCTGTCTGTTGCTGTGTAAGTGGCTGCATGGGTTTGTGAATAGCTACATGAGTGTCTATAAGAGTTATTGATTTGTTGTCTGAGTATCTGTATGGGTGCCTGAGTGTTTGTGTGGATGGGGTGTGTGCGACTGTGCATAGATGTGTGAGTGGGTGATTCACTGGGTGGATGGTTTCAAGAGTGCATCTGTGATAGACTGTATGGGTGGGTAAGTGTGTGTAAGAGTGTGTTAGTGAGTGAATGTATGTCCCAGTGGTACATGTGTGAGTAACTACATATGTGAAAGGCAGTATATATGTGTGTTGGAGTATATAAATAGCTATAAGCGAGAGTGAGTGATTGTGATAGTGGCTGTATGGATGAGTGTGTGCTTGTATCAGTGATTATATAAGAGCGTAACAATGTGCTAGTATTTGTATGATTAAGTGAGCTGGTGTGTGTATAACTGTATAGGTGAGTAAATGGCAGTGTGTTTAATTATTTGCATGTAGACTAGGTGTGTGAGTACCTCTATGGATGAGTGGCGGTGTTTGAGTGTCTATATAGGAGTAAGAGTGCATATGATAGTCCTGTACTGAGTGACCATAAGTATGAGTGACTGTACAGGTGAGTGAGTGGATGTGTGTGTGTAGACCTAAGAATCAGTGAGTGGGTATGTAGTTATTGGTGTTGGAGTGTCTATGGTTTTGCGAATGGCAGTCTGTAATTTAGATTGGGTGTATCAAAGGTTATATTAGGGTGTGAAGAGCTGCATCAGATTATCACGTGGATGATGTCATCAGTGATGTCATTTGAGATGTCATCAGTGATGTCATCAGTGATGTCACTGACCATGTCATGAGTGATGTAATATGTGACGTCATCAGCAGTGCATTGCGGGCGCGAGTTATAGTTAGCTGAACTAACTATAACGGGGAATTTCACGGGTTTTGTACAGAGTAAAATGTCCAACTAACTATAACTGTCCCTAAAACCTATGGTTTTTTCAGTGAATTTCAAAGGTTTTTAAATGCTAATTTCTAACTATAACATATCTGAAACCTATGGTTTTTTCAGTGAATTTCAAAGGTTTTTTAAATGCTAATTCCTAACTATAACATGTCTGAAACCTACGGTTTTTTCAGTGAATTTCAAAGGTTTTGTAAATGACAATTTTTAAATGTATTAATTGTTATATTAATTTTTTTCATACTGATTTACTACATTTTTAGAAACAATTTTTTTTTACATATTTTATTTTTTAAATTACATTGTAATTACATTATACATTACATTACAAAAAATACTTTCTCAGAATGAATTACTTTAGTTTAAATACTTTGCACATAGGCAATAGACTTTTAAGTACAGTAGTTACAGTTGTTGCAATGGGCAACACATTTTCAAACAATGCAACATTCAGCTCAATGTGAATTTCTAGTTAAATGCAATTAGTTACTTTATGGATTACTTTTCTAACCACAGGACTGGATCCTAGATTCAGTCCTGGTACATCTCCTGTAAACAGTTGAGTAAAAGCGTTTTGGTTACAGTCGTGATTTTTAAGGAATATTATTGTATTTTAAAAGTTGACACTTAGAAACTTTTTCTCATAGAATCACCAATGTTATCCTATGGAAGGAAATTCACTTAGCAGGTAAAAACTGTTATCGTTACTTTTTCTTACTCAGTGTTGGATCCTGGATCCAGCACTGGTGCATCTCCTGTAAACAGTTGAAAGAATGCGTTTAAGTCATACAGGCGATTTTTAAGGAATATTTGTAGTTTGTGAAAATCGACACTTTGAATCTTTTCTGCTGAAAACCAGACAATGGATTCCTATGGAAGAAAATATAAGTTACTGGTAAGTAAGGTTAGAATTACTTTTCAGGGTCAGTGCTGGGCTAAAAGATGCAGCACTGGGTTCTCTCCTGATAACAGGTGAGTAAATTGGAATTCGTACTTTGGTTGATTTTAGAGGAATATTATAAAGTTCCAAAACTCCACACTTAGAAGAATTTCCAAGTGAAACCAGTCAATGTTAGCCTATGAAGGAAATTCAAGTTACCGGTAAGTACGGTTAAAATTACTTTTCAGGACCAGTACTGGGCTGAAAGATGCAGCACTGAGGTCTCTCCTGATAACAGGTGAGTAAATCAGAATTCGGATTTCGGCTGATTTTAGAGGAATATTTGTATGTTTCAAAAATCAACACTTAGAAACTTTTTCAGCAAAAAGCAGGCAATGATATCCTATGGAAGGAAATTCAAGTTACTGGTAAGTACGGTTAAAATTACTTTTGAGGATCAGTACTAGGCTGAAAGATGCAGCACTGAGGTCTCTCCTGATAACAGGTGAGTAAATCGGAATTCGTATTTCGGCTGATTTTAGAGGAATATTTTAAAGTTCCAAAACTCCACACTTAGAAGAATTTCCAAGTGAAACCAGTCAATGTTAGCCTATGGAAGGAAATTCAAGTTACTGGTAAGTACGGTTAAAATTACTTTTCAGGACCAGTACTGGGCTGAAAGATACAGCACTGAGGTCTCTCCTTATAACAGGTGAGTAAATCGGAATTCGTAGTAAGGCAGATTTTAGAGGAATATTTGCACAATGGTGAAGGGAGGGGCGGGGCCTGAGGTGACATCTGTGCAAACGCGCCCCGTGGCGCGTTTTAAGTTGGGGATTAAGTCCCCTTGAATCATGAGGTTCCCTAGGGGCCAACTAGCCCACCATGAACCTCCAGTATGTGCCAGGGGCTGCGTTGCAGAGACGTGTAGAGAGGCCACACCCCTTTTACACCTCTCTGCAACGCAGCTCTGTGGCGCTTTCTGGATGTACCTGTTGGGCTAGTTGGCCCCAGAGAACCTCAGGATTGAAGGGGATTTAATCCCCATCTTAAAACGCGCCACGGGGCCTGTTTGCACACATGTCACATGAAGCCCCGCCCCTCCCTTCACCACTGTGCAAACGCGCCCTGTGGCGCGTTTTAAGTTGGGGGATTAAGTCCCCTTGAATCCTGAGGGTCCCTGGAGTCCAACTAGCCCACCATATACCTCCAAAAGCGCCACAGAGCTGCGTTGCAAAGTGGTGTAAAAGGGGCGTGGCCTATGTACACATCTCTGCAAGGCAGCCCCTGGCGCATACTGGAGGTTCCTGGTGGGCTAGTTGGCCCCAGGAACCCCCAGTATTCAAGGGGAATTCGTTCTCCCTCTGCAAACGCACCAGGGGCGCGTTTGCAGAGTACTGCAGGGAGGGGGGCGGGGCCTCCGTTTTTTTTTTTTTTTAATGGGAGGGGGGCTGCGTGGCCCCCCTTTTCTTGCCCACTTTTGGCCCCGGGGCCTGAGCATTTTTTTTTTTTTTTTTTTTTTTAAACGGGAAGGGGGCCGCGTGGCCCCCCTTCCCTGGGCCTGTATTGGCCCCGGGGACCCCATCCCCCGGGGCATGGCCTCGATTTTTAATTTTTTTTCTTTGGAGGGGGGCTGCGTGGCCCCTCTCCTCAGGCCATTTAAGGCCCCGGGGACCCCATCCCCCGGGGCAGGCCTTTCCCTTATTTATTTTTATTTTTTTTTTTAACTTTGGGGAGGGGGGCTGCGTGGCCCCCCTCCCGAGCCACTTATGGCCCCGGGGACCCCATCCCCCGGGGCCTGGCCTCACGTTGGAGACTGTGGGGGGTCCCCAATCCCCCACAGTCCCAGCCGGCTCCCCGCCTCCTGCGGAAGCCGGCATTGCTTTTCCACATGGGGAGCAGCTAACATGCTGCTCCCCATGTGGAAAAGCAATTGGTTTGCATTTTGAAAGAGAGGCTCCCATCCTGTCATAGCAAACAGCAGTGTCCCGGGGGTAGGCACCCCGGGACACTGCAGGAGCCGGCCCTGGGGGGTGGTGGTCCCCAGGGCCATCAAGGGCTCCAGGAGGGGGCCGCGCGGCCCCCTCCCATTCAGTGCACAGCCCCGGGGAGGTGGTGGTCCCCGGGGCTTGGAGTCCGTAACGGACCCCCATATTTAAATGTTTAGTGCCCCGGGGAGGTGGCGGTCCCCGGGGCATGTGGGGGCTGGAGCCCCCACACAGGTTTAAAAAAAAAAAAAAAGAAGCCCCGCCATCATTTTTAAATAAAGCCCCGGGGGGTGGCGGTCCCCGGGGCTTGGGGGGCCTTAGAGGCCCCCCCTACATAAATTAAACCCCCCCCACCATGCCCCCGGGACTTGGGCCACCCGGGGGCCAATTAACATCAAAGCGCGGGAGACCACGCTTCGATTTTTTCCGGCAGGATCCGCGCTCCCTGAGCGCATCCTGCCGATTTAAAAAATAAAAAATAAAAAAAATAAAAAAATAAAAAAAAATTTGCCCAGGGGTGTTTCTACCCTGCCCCCTTTGTGCGTTTTGCGCCCTTGTTTCTGTCCGGCTGCCAACACTTCCTGATTTGGAGTGTTGACAGCCAATTAGCATGCAGCTCGTGATCGGGAGGGTGCGCGAATCCGACGCGGCCATAGATATATATGTACTTTTACTTTTGATTTTCTCAGCAACTACTGAACGGATTTACACCATTTAACAAAAGGGTTCTTTCTGAACCAAGAACTACCTCTTTGCCAAATTTGGTGTAATTCCGTTCAGCAGTTCGGGCTGTAGCCGTCTCTAAAGTTTCCTATGGAAAAATGAATGGGGAAAACGCGTTTTGGGGCCCCCCTTTTTTCTCGGCCCCCGCTTGACGAATCACCCCGAGACTTTCAGGGTAGGAGCGGACCAGAGCGCCCCACAAAGTTTGAAAATTTTGCGAAGATACGTCAACCGGCAAGAGAGTTATTTCAAATAGAATGTCGCGGATTTCCTATGGAAAATAGGTTCTAACTATAACTATCTACTGGCGACCGCCAGTAGAATATATATATATATATATATATATATATATATATATACACACACACACACACACACACACACACACACACACACACACACACACACACACACACACACACACACACACACACACACACACACACACACACACACACACACACACACACACACACACACACACACACACACACACACACACACACACACACACACACACACACACACACACACACACACACTTTCAGGAAAAATTTTGCGCACTCCGGAGTGTAATCACAGCAATTTTTTATTCCGCCACCAAAAACTGACAAACTCGTTTCGGCCCTGTAGCCCTTTGTCAATGTCAGCGTTTCTACTACACATTTTCGCATTTATCAAAACCATCACCACTGCGTGTCTCTCCTCGTCATGAAAGACTGACTATACTTTTCAAGTATACACAGGATAGGCGTTTAACGGTGCGGCCATCTTAACATGATCAATATTGACAAATCTGATCACTGCATTACATATTGATTCCATAAATTACAGATAATCTAAAAGCCAAACAGACAACTCTTGCTCACTTTGTTGCATATGATGATAATTCTCACCATAAAAAGATAACTGCTGCCCCCATTTTTTCGTACCTATTGTTTTCAATTTCACAATTGCGCCTTGTATGGGCAGTAGGCCAGACAGCTGTCTTTATTTTTCTTGCTCCGTATTGAGCTATGACTTTGTTCCGCAAATACCTCCTTACTGCTGCTGATCTCCCCTCTTACTTGCTAGATCCATTGAATAATAATCAAATATCTACCCCAATTATGACCTGTATGGGCCCTCTATAATTCTACTAACAATACATTCCCTTCCCATTATCATGTTAATAATGATAAGCAGCATTGCACAAATTGAAACCTTCCTCTTATTACACAGATCATCTTTTATATTGCAAACATAAATACCACTTTTCTTAATTGATTATAGTTTAATAATGCTCTTCTCATACTTTGATATTTACAAAATATAGCAGCATCATCATAAATTAATAAGACATTTCATAAATATCATTATAGATATAAAGTGTACTTGTGCCATTTCCCACCAAAGGATCCCCTTCCTCTTTGGCAGTATTTCAACTTGCATATCTGCATGTTGCTGCTTCTTCAGTTAGTGCAGAACTTATATCTAGTTCACATGTCTGCCGGTAAAAGCTTAGCCTGTCCTGTACTAACACCAAATGCTAACCCTTATCATCAGTCTTTATTTGTGCTCCCCAAGGATGAAGGGGCTTAGGAGACTGATCTCCTTAATGTTAATCGATCGTTTCTTTCACTGTATTTATGCTACATGCACCCACAATTCTCCCTCGCTGTTCAAACCATAGGGAGTGCGGGTCCTCAGCTCAATGATATATCTTGATTCTAATTTTCGAAGGTTTCTCACCCTATCCCCGCCTCTCTCTGATGTCAGTACTTGATCTATACAATTGAAGCTTAGGATGCTATTACTCTGGTGACTAGAAGCAAAATTTCTAGTAACTGGATATGTATTACCTATGTTGGTTATGGCCCGAGCATGTTTCAGGACTTTCTATTTTGCCTGGTGTACCGTGCTTCCTACATATAGCAGGTTACAGGGACACACTAGGCAATAGACAAAAAAGCTTGTGTTACAATTAAGTAACTTAGTGATAGGTGATGCCTTTCATATCAATCAATCAGTTGAGTTACCTGTATTCTTTCCTCAACCTGATTCCGTAGCAGAAAGAGCTCTACACACACTTGATGTTAGACAAGCTATACTATATTACGTAGAAAGAACCAAAGACTTTCAAAAAACAAAGCAACTAATTGTTGTTTTTTCGCCACCACACAAAGGCAATCCCATATCTAAGTCGGGTATTGCTAGATGGATTGTGAAATGTATCCAAACATGTTATGCCAAAGCAAAAAGAACTTTGATAATACCCCCTAGAGCACATTCCACTCGCAAAATAAGGGCTACTATGGCCTTCTTGGGGAATATTCCCCTAGCCGACATCTGTAAGGCAGCAGCATGGTCTAAACCGCACACATTCACCAAATACTATTGTGTAGATGTGTTAGCGAGACAACAGGCAAATTTATGGCCAAGCAGTACTTAAAACACTGTTTCAAACAACTACAACCACTACAGGTTAGCCACTGCTTTGGGAGTATACTGCTTTATAGTCTATGCAAAGCATGTGATCTACAGCTCACATGCCTTGAGTGAATAATGTTACTTACCCAGTAAGCATCTGTTCTTGGCATGTAGAGCTGTAGATTCACATGCGCCCACCCGCCTCCCCGGTCTCCTGTAGTTGTTGTAGTTCTCAATTTACATTCATATGCATGGACATCTCTATTCTACACTCACTAACTCCATTCTCACCCTCTGCGGGAAAGCAATCTAACAATGGAGTCGATGCCCATGCGCACTATCACCGAAAGGAGGAGTCACCTTACCTCGTGACTGGAAAGACTTCTTCGAAGAAAAACAACTTGCAAACATCCGGACCCAACACTAGATGGCAGGAGTATGCAAAGCATGTGAATCTACAGCTCTACATGCAAAGAACAGATTCTTACTGGGTAAGTAACATTATCCTTCATGTGGATTGGATTCATGTCTGTTTTTTTCCTTTTGATTAATGGCCACTACCTCCCAGAACATTCTGCTGCAGAACTTGTCGCAGGGTGTTGGCCCCACATTCTTCCTCGCATAAAATGAAGAGACCAGTCCCTTTTAACATTTCAGCGGTCCCAGTCACTGATGGAATTGTATGGGATAAAGTACAATTCGATTTATTCGGTCCTACGGAGACCCTACAGATAACATATGTATTCTGTGTTTCCATAGGTGATGTGATAGTGCCCGGGTTGCAATCGGATGATTGGGATGTTGAGCCTGTAAATTCTATGTTTTTTGAATGACAATATTATACTGTCTTTCACACTGAGGATTTATATTTATGCCGATTTATTCTGTGATCAACATTATGGGCAGCATTTTTTGCATAGAGCTAATGGACAGCATCCCCAATTTAATAACACTCAATTGGAACATTGCCCAACTTCATCTCAGGGTAGTTCCAATACACAAAAGATGAAATATACTTATTTTACCGGTTATAAACTTTCTGACCCAATGTCGTTCTATTTTAAATTGGTTCCCACTCTTTCGAAAAAAATATATGCTTACTCATACCAAGTTAATATATGCATCCCTGTTTATTGATAATTTAGCCCTGAAAGGATATGATTACTGGAAGGACAATATTGACTTAAAATCAGTATGGGGTACTAAATCATGGCAAGTCCAAGGTACAGAATCTTTATTCCGTGCATGTTTGATACCTACACAAATTATCTTTCTTAATGACACAGTCCAACAGACTACTTGTCTGGGATTGGCTAAGATTAAAGAAATGTATACTCCCACTATCCCATCTTTGGCCCTTTTTGATAATTGCCAATCTTCTACTAATTATACGGAAGACCAACTAAATAGTTTGATACGGAACGGTACATTTAATTTTTCCATGATAGCTCCAACTGGGTGGTCATTATGGCCTTTGAACACAAATGTTTGTCATTTTCGTTTTGTGAACACTACTTCTGGGTTCAAATTAAATAGACCTGATCCACGTTATCCACAAACACCACATTCCAACACTGTTACTACATATTCCGTAGGTAAAGTATGTCAACAATGGCTAGAACATTCTACATTGTCTGCCGTAAAACATCTTTCTCTCCTATCCCAAGATATAAATGTTTCTGATTTCCTTTTGGGTCCAAGATAGCCATGTTCGAAACGATTAATTTATGCTGCATATAATGAACTTGGAAATTGTTGCAACTGAAAGCTGCATTATGTTTACGCCAAATTGACCGAGATAATTTAGATAATGTGCTTGCTCTTGTCTACAACAGTATTAATACATTGTCATCTCGTATTTATACTTTGGATAATATTCTGTCATCCGTAACTGATATTGTGCAAACTGAAGTGTCTACCTTGTATCATGGTCCGAATCAACAGAGATCATTTATGCAATTTGGTTGGACACTGCAAACATTTAAGAATGGACTTGTTCACTGGCATTACCTTAACTGTAGCGCATTGTTCTTACCACTTAATTTAACACTAAACAACAATCCAGGTCTATGAAAGATACTAGTTATGCCACGCTACATATAGAGAAACTTGAACAACTTCCCTTTACTGTAGCTGAAACTAATTCTGCAGCATGGTTAATAAATGGGGTTATCTCGTTGTCCATTTCAATGTTTCAGTTCACTGCCTGCATGAAACACTTTCCAGTAGGTAGATATGAACCCCTTGGGAGTAGCTGCATACATGAGCTACGGTCCCTGCCCTTTACATATCGTTGTCAACGAGCAGGGAGAGAGGTTTTTCTAACAGGGGAAGGGTGCGACTCTACTGCCGGTAATTCCCTTGTGTGTCAACAAATAAATATTCACGGCGTCTGTAATGTTTCTACCCCCAATGTGGCTTATTATTTGAAAGGAACTCCTGTTCCCACAATTATTCCCACTCTCACACTGCTTTCGAAAGGCAGTTATCTCGTCCTTAATAATCAGGACTGTTGCAGTCTGTGGGCGGGAATCCCATATGTGGTGTCTGTTTCCCAGTTAGTTACTTGTTGCAACAACATCCTGTTTCCCCCTCCACATGGGAGTGTAGATAGTTCATTATGGCCTTCCATTCCAACTTTGAAAACAGATTTCAATAAGCTAAGCATACTCAAAGCGTTATTGTTTCAACAAGAAGTAGCTCTCACTTCGGCACGTGAGGCCTTCGAGCTGCAGGTGGCGAGACCGTCTAGTGAAATAGTCATTGTTAAACACAAATCTCCCCCTACATTTCGTGGAATTGATACATCAAATATTTAATGCATCTGATACCACTGGCCTGGCACACTTTTTTTAAAGTTGTGGGCTCCGGCCTCGTGACATAATTTCAAACTATTTTTGGAGTAATCCCAGCTTTTATACATTCTATTTTTTCCAGCGTATTCGGTGGGTTCCAGCTGATGCTTGTCTTAATTTACGGCATTGTTAGAATTGGGGGTCTCTAGTTGGCACAGGTAGGTACTTGTGACAAATAGGGACCCTCGCCTCTAGTCAGGGTAGGGGGGTACACTCCTAAAATAACCCCTGCTCACCCCCTTGGTAGCTTGGCACGAGCAGACAGGCTTATCTCAGAGGCAGTGTGTAAAGCATTTGTGAACACATACAGTAATCTAGTGACAACACTACAGATGGACACCACACAAGTTGTATTATAAAAATAAGTATCTTTTATATAGTTTTAACACAAGACCATAAACGACAAAAATCCACAATACTGTACTTAAAATGGTAGGTTTAGCTTAGTTCTCTTAAGTTCTTAAAATGCGACACTTTGAGTCAATGTACCTTACGATGCGTCACGTTTCTACAACGAAAGTGTTGCAGAGATGGAGATGCGACAAAGTTCTGGTGCAAAGAAATAAAGACGTCAAGTTCTTCCTGATGCGGCACGCTTCTCCGATGTTGCGAGAAGTCTCGACTCGAAGCGTCAGCTGCAGCGGCGACACCCTTGTTCCGTGATGCGACGACAGCGGCTTTGGCGGCGACACTCTTCTCCGACGTTGCGAGACGCTTCCGCTCAATGCGACAACTGCAGCGGCGACACCCTTGTTTCGTGATGCGACGGCAGCAGCTCCGACGGCGGCACGCTTCTCCGTGGATGCGAGGCGCTTCTCTCGATGCGGTGCAATGCGACAGCTACAGCGGCGACATCTACGATGCGACGACTGCGACGGCGACACGCTTCTTCCTCGATGTGAGACTCTTCTCTTGATGCGGTGCAATGCGACAGCTACAGCGGCGACATCTACGATGCGACGGCAGCGGCTGCGACGGCGACACGCTTCTTCGGGGTTGCGGGACGTTTCTTGAGATGCGGTGCAATGCTACAGCGGCGTCATCTCCGTGATGTGACGGCAGCGGCTGCGACGGCGACACACTTCTCCCTCTTGAGTCGCGCTTCCAGCTCCTTGCGACACGCAGTTCCTTCAGAAGGCCCAAAACAGCAGCAGGCACTTCCAAAGGATTCTTGGGGAGCTGGTGGTTGAAGTCTGTTGTCCCTGAGACTTCAGCAGGAGGCACGCTCTTTTCTCAAGCCCTTGGAGATCCTTCACAAGTTGAATAAAGTGCACACAAAGTCCTTTCTCCTTCCTTTGGCAGTCAGGCAACCACTGCAGGCAGATCCCTCTAGCTTAGGGATAGTCTTCTCCTCAGTTCCTTCTTGGTTCCGCTCCTCAGCAAAGGTTTCTTCTTGTTTTCCCAAAGTGATCTAATTTCCTAGGGGTCTGGGTCCCCTTTTATACACAGTTTCTCTTTGTTCTCTGAAGGCAGAGAGGCCTCTGCCTAGTCCAAAACCAGTTCTGGTCAGTCCTGGAGCACTTTGTTTTTCTGACTCCTTCTTTCCTTTCAGAATGTGGGGCAGAGTGCTCAGCCGCCCGGCAGGAGGTGGAGCCAGCATTGTGGAAGGCAGGCACAGCCCTATTCAGACCCAGGTGCAACTCCTCCCTCCACTCTGGATGCAGATCTTTCTATTCAGCCCTGTGCTGACTCACCCTGTCTCCTGTAGCCACCCCCAGCCCCTGTCACTCAATCTCCAGACAAGGAATACACAACCTAGCAGAGGCAGGCTTGGAAGTTTAGGCAAGAAAATACCCACTTTCTAAAAGTGGTATTTTCAAACACAGAATGTTAAAACCAACTTCACTAAAAGATGTATTTTATCATTCTGAGTTCAGGCATACTAAATTCGTTTTTCTACCATGTTCCCTGGGTCAGTTCTGACTATAAGGTGTAATAGTCAGTCTGCCCATTCTGGCCTATGGGGAGCAGGTAGCCTTGCAATAGTGAAAAACGAAAATGGCTGTAATTCACTATTAGGACATGCCACACACACCAGGGCATGTCCTACCTTATACTTACAATGCACCCTGCCCTAGGGCCTACTTTAGGGGTGACCAACATACAGTAAAGGGAAGGTTTAGGGACTGGTAAGTGGGTGCACTCACCAAGTCGACATGGCAGCCCTAGGCTGCACACAGGCACTGCAATGGCAGGCCTGAGACACATTTTACAAGCCGCTTCTGTGGGTGGCACAACCAGTGCTGCAAGCCCACCAGCGGCATTGGATTTACAAGCCCTGGGCACACTCAGTGCACTGTACTAGGGACTGACAAGTAAACCAATCATCCAATCATGGAGTCACTAATACATAACATAATTTACAATGGGGAGAGCATATGCACTTTAGCACTGATCAGCAGTGGTAAAGTGCCCAGAGTCATAAAACAGCCAACAACAGGTCAGAAAAAATATAGGAGGAAGGCAAAAAGTTTAGGGATGACCCTGCAAAAAGGGCCAAGTCCAACAGGCATCATCGTGCTGTTCCTGCTATTCCGCAATGGCTGCTCCAATTGTCGTCCTTCCCAGACAGGCATCACTGCAACTGTACCATGAGCGAATGCTACAACTTTTTGGTGTGGTGCCCTTAGACGCTCTGGATGCCGAATTTTGTTTAACCTGCCGCTATGCTCACTTCACCTGTGTGCAACCTGTGTTCCACTGCATCCGGTGCCCCTTTCAAGGGGCCCCGGACATTTCCCTGGCCACACCACCTCATGCTACCCTGGATTTCGAACTGTTGATAGGTCCCTTAGCGGCCCATAACTAGGAATGTTCCTTGGGTATGCGGCTTTTGTACAACCCTGCATTGTGGTCAGTGGCCGGTGGTGATCCCTGTTCAAACGCACATCGTCTTCTGGACCTCAGTTTTATCGAAATCTCCACAGCTTGTCCTTTCATGAACTTGTCGGCAACTGCATACGAGGAGCACATTTGTTCCTTTGACCTGCTCAACTGGATGGCTAACACTTCTAATTTGGAAGGTTCGGATTTCTTACTGGAATCCTGGTCTTTTCACTTGGCATCCTACATCATGGGTCCCCGCAATATGCTGTAATTGGATACCTTTTTCACCCAAAAAATCATTTTTTCCAATTTGACCAAAGTCCGTAAGGGATACACTTACTACAAATTGATGTGAATGCTTTGGTTCTGCTTATCTCCTGATTTCTGTAGACACTTTGGTGCTACCATCCTGACTAAGGGGAGGGTGTCATATGTCCCGTGCAGGCCCATTGTCATTTTCTCTATGTTAGCATGAACACGTTGCAGACTGCTGTCTGCCTTGCGCACGTTACTATACAAACATATTTTGCTTTGTGCCACACTGTACTTTCACACAGAACCTGCCATTGTTTTCGCGTTCTGTTCTTTCCTGGGATTTAGTCTGCACACTGTAGACCAGGTCAAACAACAATGCCCCTTGTTATTTTGTTCTGGTCGGGCCTAGCACCTAGACAAAAGACACAAATGCAGCTGTTGTTTGGGAACACATACTTTGTCATATAGCTATGTACAGAATAGGTAACCACACACTTGGGGAGAGATCATTCCAAGGAAGAGATCGTGTCAGCACCGGAGATGTAGAACTTTGATCTGTGCATGCTAAGGTATGGGGTCTGCTGCCAACACCCAGAGATCTTCTGATATATTATCACTTTGCTTCTGTAGAAGTGGGAGTAGGTTAGGCTACCTTGTCTTATATAGTGACAGCTCCCTTTAGGATTTATGGACTACTAACTATGCTGACCGTATTTGTGTTAGCCATTTTCTTACTCATTGTGGCACATATGCTGCACACTAGAGCATGATAGTTAAAATAAACATTTTATACTTTTCTCGTGTCTCTGTCAGATCCTATAGTGGACTAGTACAAGTTTGAGAGCAAAAGGGTGTGTCCTGCAACTGCAATTCCTGAGAGGGTCGAGAGTGTTGTGTTCTGGGGTGTGTAATCACGTGTTCCTCTGTGAGTGAGTAGGAGGGCAAGTGAGACACTATAGCTAGTAGGTCCCGGGCTCATGGGTACATAGGTGGTAGGATGACTCAGTACCTGCCTACTAAGGTTCTATGATCACAAGCATAGTTCTTGGACTCCGCAGAATCCCTGCAACAGTGATTTTCAGAGAAAGATGCATATAATTTTAGCATCTTAGATGGGCTGGACTGGTTTTAGCCCCATTTGGGAAGATGTGTGCATGAGCCGGTTGAACTGATGTGATTTTTAAATGCATCTTTTTTTCATATTTTGCAGAAACTCTATAGATTGGAAATTCAGCCTCCATTTAAACCTGCATCTGGAAAGCCTGAGGACACATTTTGTTTTGATCCAGAATTCACAGCAAAAACACCTAAAGGTATTTTTGTTTTTGTTGGTTAGATTGATTATGTGCTTTACCTAGTTGCTTGTAAAAATAGTTCTATTATATCACAAATACGTACTTCCGGTTTACACAAAATGTGTTTAATTCTGATGGATACATATAACAGCTGATTCTTCTCCTGACGAATATTGTCAGGCGCCAGGCTGAATCTGGTGAATTATTCAGTAATGCTCCCCCCATGCTGACAGGTGGCGTATGTGGCTCCTCTGTGATTCTGTACTGCCCAGGAAGTGATGGAACAGTATGTATGTGCCACCCCTGTGCGCTGATGTCAGTTCTTTTTTATGCACCTTTCTACATCGATCCGGAGCTCCACTTCCAACTTTGTCTGTCTTCTGACCGGATTCAAGCTGTACCGAGACTGCAGGAAGCAGATATCTGTCACAGACCCACGCAATGTGTTTTATGCAATAAATGTGCCTTCATGCATCTGAAAGCAATCTAAGAATGGGCGGCAAAACTCAAAGTCACCCAACATAAGAGGTCACGGTTGAAACACAAATCTCACTGCAAATCGCAGGGTTGCTTGAAAACTCATTCAAGAAGCCAGTACTGTTCAAATCCCATTTCCGCTCAAAGTCTTTTAGTAAGTCGAAGGTAAAAATACTCCATAGACCAATGCCAACTCCAATTGCACCAGCCCTGGACCCAACTCTGATGCTAGTCTCTGAACCCAACCAGTGTCAGCCTGCCTGAATTGCGCTACGAGATTACTAACATCCAGTCATTATACAACCAGGCTCTAATCCTCTGCTTCTGCCTCGATGCCTGCACTATTAGAATCTTGAAACCTTATGCAGATCCATCTCTGATGCAGTTCAGAGCATAAATAATGTTTCCCGGAACACCGATGATGGGACAGATGACCTGCTGTGCCCCTCACAATAGTGATGAAGGAGTAAATCTGGATTTACAGAATGCCAATGGGTCAGCTACATCTCCAGAGCCTGAGGTGGTATCACTACGGGGGCTGCCAATCTGAAGAAAGCACCTATACCAGTACTAGTGTGAAGGGCAGCAAAAGTGGTATACTTACAGGTGCTTATTTATAGACCTCAGTTACTAAATTTCCCCTTCATGAGGCTTTCGCAAACCCTATCATGGCCACTTAGTCTGAGCCATGTTTGAGACTGCCAGTCAGTCGACCTGTGGCCAGGCGATGTAGACCAGGCTTCGTGATCCTGAGTTTTTTGACAAAGCATCCTACTCCTTAAAGCCTGTTGGTACAGGCATTGACAAGTAACACCACTCCTAATGCCTTACTGACTAGCCCTCTGGATAGTGTCTTTTGGGAAAGAGAATGTGTTCTTCAGCTAGTTTAAGCTTTAGATCCTTGAATGCAGTGTGGCTTCTGGGTAGGTACATCCATGCTTCTGGTGACCTGGCCATCCCAGAAGACCTCTGAGCCTCGCTAGCTCAAACAATGCACGGTGGACTGGACTCAGCTAAGAATGTCTTTAGTGCTGGCTTGGACACTGCAGGCTGTATAGGCAGAGCCACTTGCACTACTGTTGTACTTAGAAGGCACGCCTGGATGTGATCATCCTGATTTTAAGGAGATGTCCCGGTGTCCTTGATAGACATGCCCTTTGATGGCTCGAGATTGTTTTGAGAGAAGGCTGATTTCTTATGGAACAAAGGACTGGTGGCAGCTTTCCTCTACTTTTCCTCTCTGTCTGCAGCGGCTGCCAAGCCAGTTTAGTTTGTCCTTATATGCCATTCCTCCCACCACTGTACACCAGACTGGTGCATATAGTTTATATGTATACAAAAAAAATGTTTAGGATTGAATTGTTTTCAATTTTAATTATTTCTCTCCCTCACGAGCACTTATATGGTGTTGGTCACTACTGCACTTTTTTCACAATTGCAATCATCTGTAAATAAGCTTCCTGAGAATTATTGCGAATAACATAAAATGCCATATGGTAATGTGAAAGTGTCGTATGGTAACGCAATGTTCAATATAATTTGTCTATCAAAGTATTTTTTTTTAATTTCCATAATGCGTTCCTATGGATATATATATATTTTTTTTAAACAATCTTTATTGAGAAAATAAAAGAAAAGGTACAAGGCAATGATAAAGCAATAATTGGGTCCACAGTACAGATTTACCAATTGCAACACAGAGAGTGCACGATAAGCACGGTTCACTTCCCCATATTTACACAAATTAATATTGACCAGCTTAACCATTAAGCATCGAGCATATAGGCGGAGTAGTGTGCAAATCGGGCACGCGCACCACTCGGCATCTTGCGATCGAGCAGGCATCTTGTTCTGTCTAGGGCGGGAGCATGGCATCAAGTCCAGGAACATCCAATATTTGACGTCTGTCACGCTGTAATTCAATGGACGGGGATACACATATGTCACCTTTGTATTTATTCCACCTCCCCCACTTATGGTCCCATTTCTTAGGGCACCCTCTGTGCTTGAACACATCCTTCTCGGCAAGCATTTCCCTATCCATATCAATAGCCCAATCACGCAAGCACGGGGCCGCCCCCACTCCCCATCTCTGCGCAATGTTGCGTTTTGCAATGGCCCACCCCATTGATGCCCATGTCTGCTCAGTTTGCGTGAGGTCTGTGGCTTCCCACATATTAAGGAGGCACAACTGGGGGGAGGCCTTCAGAGTCTTACCTCCCGCTCTCTCCATCTGCTTTGTAACCCTATCCCAGTACTGTCGCACTGTGGGGCACTCCCACAGAATATGGAAGAAAGTGCCCGGCTGGTTACAGTGCCGAAGGCACAGGGTGTCAGGTCTTCTACCCATTTTAAATAAGGTCCGTGCGTCGAAGTATACGCGGTGGAGGATCTTCAGTTGGACCAGGCGCAGTCTCATTGGGATAGCAACTTCTCTAGGAGAAGCCATTGCGTCGCGCCAGTCTTCCTCATCGATGTCTCCCAGGTCCATCTCCCAACTCTGCCGCAGACGTTGCATGGGGTCAGGACGATTGTTCAACAATTTTTTATAGGTAAGGGATATGGCTTTTGTGGGCATAGGGTCAAGTACCAACCTGTCCTCCAATGGAGTGGACTCAGGCAGAGGAAGATCCTTGGGCAAGGCAGCTGCAACTGCATGACTAATCTGTAAATATCTAAAAGTCTCAGTCTGCGCTAACTGATACTTGGTCTGCATATCTGCAAATGTTACCAATCTACCCCTCAGCCACATGTCCCCCACTGTCAAAATGCCTATCATGTCCCACCTGTCAAAACCAGGGCATTTGTTGAGCTGACCCAATATGTCTGGCTCCCAGAGTGGCGTGGCTTTAGTAAGTGTGTTATGCCAGCCCCATTTCTTATTGACTCCATGCCAGATCTCCACTGTGCGTGCTGTGGGTCCCGTGAGGTGAAGCTTGCGGGGATTTGTGTAGAGTGCCCTATTGTAACCGCCCAGTCCCAAGAGCCAACGGTCCGTACAAAAGTTTGGGTCGTCATGCTCCCCATGCACCCACTTATTGATTGCAATCAATTGAGATGCTTGGTAATAAAGCCGCATGTCAGGCAATGCAATACCACCATCATACCACCCCATCGTCAGTTTTTTCATAGCTATGCGTGGGGCCCGTCCCTCCCATAGCAGCCCTCGCACTATGCCATCAATACTGGCGAAATAGGCGTCGGGGATCACGTTGAGGGTGTTCTGCAGTACATAAAGGAAACGCGGCAGTGCTAACATCTTAAAAAGCGCGGCCCGCCCCAGGAGAGTCAGGGGGAGAGATCGCCAGTGCTTAGCGTCAGATCGAAGATGGGTCAAGGGCATTAGCAGGTTGGACTCATAAAATAAAGTCGGATCCGGGGTGATAAAGATACCGAGGTATTTGAAGCCCCGCGAAGCCACCGGTATGCTGTATCCCCTAGGGTTATGCGGCGGTTCACCCCACAGAACGTAAAGTTGGGACTTAGCCCAATTAATAGTATATCCCGAGTGGGCGCTGAATATATGGAAAATATGGAGGACTCGACTGAGGGACCGCGAAGTCGAGGCAAAATAGAGGAGAATGTCGTCCGCATATGAGATGCGATCCTCGTGGTCCTCTGTCCATTTCAGGCCCCTGATCGCCGGATCTCCCCTGATCCAAAACGCTAAGGGCTCCAACACCAGGGCAAAGAGTAAGGGCGATAGGGGGCACCCCTGTCTGGTGCCTCGCCGCAGTGAGAATTGCCCAGAAACACTTTGGATACTTTTGAATTATAAAATAATTCTGAAACTGATGTGATTTGGAGGACTTCATTCACCTATACTAATGTTATTAAATAGCGTGTATGTGTAATCACGGTATTTAGCTGCAATGTTAACCACCAAAGGTCATGGCACTGAAAGTCGGGAGTGTGGCAAGGCTCAGAATAGTGTGGACCACGACTGTCCATGCATCACTTATTATTAGTGCCTGCGACGAAAAAGTAAAGCAGCGTATGAATGCTGCATTAATCCCCAGAGTTGCGAGCAGTCAAGGATCTTCGCAATGACTAACAATGTGGCGGGACTGATATGCTGAGCTGTTGAGGCCAAATGTCTGCCATACTTCCTCAGCTATCCCAAGCACTGAGGAAAGCAATCACTTTAGATTGATAATGAAGTAAAAGGGTAATATTAGTGAGACTACATGAGAATAAAGGATGAATGGATGAAGAAGACAGTATGTTAACAAATGGAAGAAAAATAGAAAAAAGGCTTTGTGTTGATCGACCCTTCGTTTTTCTCCTGATTTCTAACAAGGTATGATGTCATGATCCAAGCATCAAGAGTACCTGTATAGTCTATAAATAGATTTGCCTACTAGCATATTAGCTGTTGATTTCATATGAAGTGACTAACAGAATATGATTCATCTGAACTCCTCTCCATACACTAATATATTTGACAGTTTTAGAGGCAAGTAGTGGCATAGCTGCACCATTCCTCTAGGGTATTCAGTCCAAAGTCAGTTGACTCACAACACCATATCCACTTGCTTTCCAGGCGTTTGGCAATTGCTTCCAAATTTCCTCTTCATGGTGGTTGCGATCATTTGACATCTTATGTCGTCTTTCATATGTCCTTTTTTCATTAAGTATGAGAACAATGGAGCAGTAATTATTTTATATCATATTTGACTCCTGTGTTGTCAGATTCTCACTTTCGCTTGCATTGTTTGGCCTAAGTAAATTAAGTTTCACAGACAGCAAATACTGTATATCACATTTAAAGAGTTACAATTCGTCAAAAGGTTTAAGTCCTGCCTCACCTAATTGTGAAGCATTCCATGTGAATTGGCACGCTACCCAGTCTGTGCATTTGTAATGGCCAGTTATGGCAGGAAGGCCCAAACCTTGGTAATCATGATCTTCTCTTCACGACATTGTTCACCTGAATGCACAATAAGATTTTTACTCTTACAACCCCTCTCGTGCGCAGAGAATGGTCCAGAGAAAGGTTTCCTATTGTCTTCTCAAGGTGGTTAGTGTGTGGACAGGAAGTCGTAACCTACATAATCTTGTCATTCTTTTTCGTGGGCTAGTATGATAGAAGATGTTTCCTTCAGGAGAACCATACCCTCCTCATAGTCAATCTGTCTAACTTGCTGGGATAACCTCTATCTAATAATCGATTTGACAGAATATTGGCTTCTGTGAAATAATCAATCTTGTAGGTGCAATTACACTGTATCCTTAAAAATTGACCATGAGGTAACCCATTTCTGAGTGGCCTAGGATGAAAACAGGTATTTCAGTAGACTATTCTTTTCTGTGAGTTTCCTATAGAGTGTTAATTAATTTGCCTTTATGATGTTTTATATAGAAGTCTAGAAAGGAAAAGGACATTGCATTGCTGTAGTAAGTAAATTTAAGATTATCATTGGCCGCATGTGAATACCAAACGATTGCGCATAGTGCATCTTTGGAATCTGTCAAGATCGTCTCTATATTTCTTTCAACAATTAATGGACCACGAATATGTACTGTCATTGGAAAAGACGTATTGCGGTTCAAAATAATCCAGACGTTCCCCAGATTTGGGACAAAAATACCCCTCATAGATGTTTTGTTTGCACTATATATAACAGTGTCCATCAAAGAGAAAGTACCGCAATCTTCAGTAGAGGCAGTATAAAGTTGGTGGGATATGTTAGCAGTAGAGGCCTGCTGTTAAGAATCTTTCTAGTCACCATTTTGTTTTCAAGTTGGGGAATAGTCGTGTATAATGACTATATGCATAGACACCAATAACTCTGATTATAGATTATATGCTTTCCCTTACAAATGTATCAGTAAGGGGGAAATAATCTGTTATAGGAAAGTCTATGTATGAACCTAAAAGTTCCAGTATCGAACTGCAGCGTAAGATTATTGTTCTGCCAGGAGGGTTGCCAATGCTTGTATGTACTTTCAGGAGAGTGTAATGTATCGGTATTGTTAGTGGCTTTTTTATTAAAGATCTTTAAGAAATTGGGTTACTGGTTGAGGGGGGTAAAATTCTGCTTAAGCAGCAACCACAATCCTTGACAGGGTAAAGTCACAAGTAAACCCCAAATTAACCCATGCTCAACCCTCTGGTAGCTTGGCACATAGCAGTTAGGCTTAACTTAGAGGCAGTGTGTGAGATATTTGTGCAACTGTTCAAACAATAAAATGAAAACTCTACACAAAAAGGATTTTGCACCAAATTAGAAACATAGAGTATGATTTAATAGATAAATTGAGACCACAGCAACAAAAACCCATATAGTAGAACCATGAAAATAGCGCTAAAAAGCCCAAAGTGCCACTTGCGGCTATCTGGACGTGTGCGACTGGGAGAAAGTCATAAGTTATTTTATCCTTCTTCTATCCTGATGAACCCTTTGGTTCCTCTGACTGCTGCTCTCTAACCCCAGCAACCCCCTTCCCCTACCCAGACTGCTGCTCTCCATCCTGCCAGCTCATTTCACACTCAGTAGCGTCTCTCACACCAGTTGCCTTTGTTGTACAAATTACACAATAATCGAACCTTAAAGAATCATTGCCTTGAAGGTAATGGTATCTCTGTGTACCTTTTTAGCTCAATATTGTCAATGAGGAGTTGCAATCAGGCCATGCTTGTGACAGCAAGTCTTATGCTGTCTGTTCACTGCTAAAGAGCACCATAAGAGGACCATTATTCGCTTTAACTTCCAGATACCTTTGATATATGTTTATAATATATCAGAGCGAGACTGTATTTAAAGGAAATCACCAAAGTTCACAAGCGGGTGCCCTTGAAAGGCAGTTAAAGCTGCCCAGAACCAATTATATAGCCTGGCTCTGCCTGATATAAATCTTATTCCAGCTGTGCGATAAACCTACCGGCATGCAATCCATGCCAGTATCACGATAAAATACCTTGTTTCCCAAGATGTGATTTCATTTTAAATGTGTTTGTGGGTAGGTCAAATGACCTAAGAATCAGATGTAAACCAATAACGGGAGGCATTCACCAACCTTACTTGGGCTAATAACAAGTTCTGTGAGTTTTTAAGGGCATTGGCTACCACAGCAGTGGAGGTCTGGAGCCCTGATCCCAATTGGTATTGAAATAGCAGCATTCAGGTGAAGAGTGACTGGAGAGAACTGAATGCCCAATTTGGAATTGTGACAACAGTCAGCTCATCCATGTGCCCTTGAGGAAATATCAATATGTTGCTAATCCAAATAATGTATGGAAAAGTAGTCCGTGTTACTGTGGTGAGTAATTTGTTCTGTTTTCTCTAAAGGCAAAATAGTAGAACCCCCAACTTTTCCTATTTAATCGCTCTGTATGTGTATAATACTTTCAGTGCCCTACTTACAATATTTTGCTATCTTTTATCATACAAATACATTGCTTTATGTATTAGCATTTTTATAACTATGTTTAATCTGTACGCTGTAGTACTCTGGCAGGAACACCTTTTTGAAATTCTGATTACATTCGTGTATTTAAAAAAACAGATTCTCCAGGTGTACCGCCTAGTGCTAATGCACATCAGCTCTTCAAAGGATTTAGCTTTGTTGCAACAACTACAATAGAAGAACATAAAATATCTTCCCTTGCGTGTGTGTTGCCAAGAGTACAGGTAAACAATAATATCTACTTAACATTTGTTTGAGATATGATTTATTTTCTGTACTTGTTGTTGTAAAACACTCATCAGCAATTCAAACAACTGCCAAGCCTGCATGATGTTTATTGTAGAAGTAATTGTCTTTTTTAAGTGGTGTGATTCCCCCACCCTGGTCAGATCTCAGATAGATCACATTAAAATGGATAACATTAGAAATGTGTCCTTAGTATTAAGGCCTAAGGTTTCCTGTATACAGCCTTAAATGTTATCCGTGTACTATGCAGCATCTCTCCTTGCCAGGTGTGACCCTGACAACCATGGGATTCATCTTGAAAGAGGAAAAATCAACCTCCTTCTTCCATTTTAGATATTAGTTTGCAGTCTTGTGATGTCATTTCTGTGTTCCTGAACTGGGAAAAGAGCAGCATTGATGGGACTCTTATCAATTGCACCTCTTTAACTAACTCCAAGTCTGCATTTAAACTCGTTTTTGCCAAGTCCACCATTGGTGGGTCTCGGTCTTAGTTAAAAGAGATAGAAAGAGAGCGATCCAAGTCATGGGGATAGAAATAGATTAGGCCACTTCTAGATATATCCTTGATTACATTCTCATTAAACTATTTAGCACCAGACTAAGGTTCACATACCCATATACTCTGACATTTGAATGATATTGTTTGTAGTCCATTCATCAGTGTTGCATATCCATTGATTCATTTGCAATACAATTAATTTACTTCAAAACTATTATTGTATAATCTACTGTTTTCATGCATGTTATGAATTGTATTGCAAATGGATTGGTTAGTGGCTGATGAGATTTTGGGAATTTCTGTTGTTCTCTCTAAAATATGTGAATTGTTTTCAGTTATCTAGGTGTTTGTGTGCAATTGTGACTCCCCTTACTTGGGGAATCATCCAATTCCCATACTAACAAGAAAATTGTGGCATTGTGCCGGAGCTCGATACCAAGTTTTTGTAGGTGGCTTCAATTGTAAAGGTTTTTCTCTCTGCATCTAAAATACCGAAATGAACCTTCACCTGTAATACTGTAGAGGATTTGTTTGTATCTTTAGTTATACAGCTTTGATATTCTCTCTTTATCTGCCTATGCCATTCCCATTTCCATCCCCAAAACTACATTTGGAGAGTTCTGCTGTTTGACCTGCAGCTATGCCATAGCAGTTTTAAAAGTGGGTGAAGTCTGGGGAACTCAACTCTTCCAAAGGGAAAGGCCTGAATGTGTACGGTGTACCTTTTCAGTGACTGACCTTATATCCGGTTTATATTTTGTGCGTTTCCTCGCATGGGGGTCATTTTAACTTTGCCATATTTATGTAGTCAAATTTGCTGTCAATTAATATTAATTGTTTTATCATTGTATTGTATCTTGCTGTCCTAAACATTTGTCTGCTATTTCAGAGGCCGACCTTTGATTTTCACATTCTTGTTATGCTTGTGTAGGACTGTGCTATTTAAAGGGTTTCTAGAACCCAGTCATCCTGAAATGCTGGCCATAGCACTTAGTATAAAATAGCTGCAAAGCCCAAGTATATATCTGCCTGCTTGGTACCAAAGTTATCCTGAAGAGTATGATAATCACGAAGACTGATACCTGTATCCCTGGAGGTGGAAAAATCCCTCTTGATTTCCCACTGCTTAAGCAATCTCCCCGATTCAGTTCATCATATAAGATTCTTATTTGCTTTGGTACTCTAGTGATTTAAGAGGTTAATTCAGGCATGGATGAGTCCTCTGTTAAGAGTCCTGGTACATATTTGGTGCTGTGGTTCCTGATGTACCATCTGGCAAAAGAGCCTTACCAATACTTTGAGGAGAAACTACACCCAATAACTATGGTCAGTAAGTTCCTTGTAATCCTTTGTTAATTTATTCTTATGTCTATACATAAGTCCCTTTTACACAAATAACTAACCTTCTAAACTTGTTCTGGTCGTAGAAATGGCCATCATAGAACTGACTGGTAGAAGGTATAGTACAAATCTTTCTCATACTTTTATTCAAGAGCATTACAGTTAAATTCTGATATGCTGTATAGAGGGAACTAATTGAATTTTATTTGGAAAATTTTGATTGCCAAATGTTGAATGTACCTACATCTTAGGATGTGGCCTAATGGCTAGTGCCGTGGACTTCGAAGCTGAGGAACCGGGTTCGAGTCTCGGCAGGGACGCTCAACATCCTGTGATTCTGGGCAAATCACTTAATCTCCCCATGCCTAACAAAATGTGTCCTCCTGTAACACAACTGGTGCTCATGTAAAGCACTCTGATACATTCAGGTCTCGTTCGCGCTATATAAAACTAAAACTAAAAAATCTTTAGCACAGCTAGGTTTGATGCATCAGTCAAAATGTTTTTTTTGCGCAATGAACATCATTAGGCAAGTGCAGTGTTAGGTGTTTATACACATGATGATCTGTCATGTGTCCTATCCATAACTATACTAATGTCTCCCTCTATTAGTATATATCTGTCTGGGGACTGCATTATGTTCGCTATTTCTTCTCAGTAATTGTTCTTGACCCTGGGAGAGGCCATAGATAGAAGTCACAGTGAATGTGTGACCGCCCATTCAACCGTAAGCAGTGTCAGTACTCCTTAATGAGGTGAATTCCTTGCAGTAAACAAATGTTGCTACTGGAGTCACACAAAAGCAAGAGTACTGCTAGCTTTTTAGCTGGTGCGCTTAGCCCTTGCACATTTAGACTGGAGATTTCGATCTCAGCCCCGTTCCCTACTCTGGCACAGTGCTTAATTTGTAAAAAGACAATAAGTGCCAGGGCTGCTGCAGCTTGAACCACCTGTTGACCCTGCCAGCGCTGCAAATGACAGTACCAACATAACTACTAACCATCACACTCTTACAAGTCTGACAATTCAGACTATTCCAAGCCCCCAAAACTATAAGAATGGCTAGAGTGACAGATATCCATTATTTTTAATGTATATTGAAATAATAAACAACTGTTGTGCTCATCTCTAAATTAGACAGTGCCACCGTGTGGCCGACTGTCACAAGTGCCGGTGTTAATAATTAAGTGCTGAGGCCGAGCACCAGAAACCACTGGCTCAAATTGAGCACTGCTCAGGCATGTCGTATGTCTGAAGTCCGAGTGTATTATTAGAGACAGCGGTCCCTGTCATGGAAAATATAAAAACATAACCACAAAACTGCAATCAGTGTTGGGTGTGTTATTGTCCAAATGGAACGTATTGTATTTATTTACATATTCATTAAACATTAGACAACATATAATAACATAAAGTGAGAAGAAAGTGACGGGGTTCTGGAAATCAAAAGATTTCCTGACCTCAGGCATATAGCTGTTAAGTGACTTTTTAAAAAAAAAAAAAATTTGTGAAGGTGTACTGCACAAAACGCATTATGTGTTTCGACCAACTCGCGGTCTTGATCACGTAAAGCACTACAGAAAAGCAGAGGTGTACTTGAAGAAATATATGTAAACACAAAAGAAGGGCACAATGTTTCAATAATCCATTATCTTACAACACTACAGAAACCTTATTAAAATGCATCCATTGTAGGCATATGACAACACTTATGTTACGCAGAAGTACTGATTGGGTCGATGCCCACATGCAATACCAAAATAAACATATGTAAGGTAAATCAACCATAATACAAGTATGAGACATACTCGGCGGAACGAAAGTAGTGAGCATAATGTCCACAGTATGGAAATGGCTGCCATGATGGAGTGGTAGTGGGGCTGTGTAATGTCACCCACAATAATGTGGTGAATGAAAGATGGTACCCGGTGCGAACATGATAGGAGGGGGAGAATCAAGTGCCTCAAACGGAGAGAGACACCGTACCGTAGATGTCCAGTGTGTGTAGGGGAGCCACCATGTGAGCTGTTATGGCCGATAGTGACTCGCTGAAAGGGAACGATCCCTGGAAGTGGAAGGTATGCATGGTCCCTTCGATGGTGGTCATAGTCAATGACTGGCAAGTGTCCCGACAATATTGACACAGGGGACGGGAGAGACGGGGAGACTTTGTGGTCTAACCTGGGTGAGCTGCTGGACTGTTAAACCCAGTGAAGGTAAAGACATGTGGAACGTCAGCAGTGGCTGGGTCTCCAGAGGACAAGGACTTGAACGTACTATATGTAGCGATGGGTACTGACCAGGATACCTAGTGATGCAAAAAGATTCGCAATCAAGCCCCAGTGGGCACAGAGAGAGGGGACAAATGCCGTCCTAATGCATACATGATCCAAAACATATAACAGGGACATGCACTCCCCACATAACCATCTTAATGTAAAACTGAAACATAGTTGAAGAAAATTGATGAAGTGAAAAGCATTCTGGTCTGTGATGTGCACCACTGGGACCCGTGAAGATGAAGTAAAGGGTAAGGGAACTCGGCCAGCTGACTTCACAAATCATACTTTTTTTAATTTTTTTTATTTCTTTATTATGCATTTCAAAAAACCTTCATTCTTTAACAATACAATTAACATAGGACACTTTCCAGTTGTTATGACATCACAGTAACAATTATTCCTCATAGTCTTTCAATCCATGGCGATACAGCACAGTAGACAAACAGTACTGCATATCATATGAATCACATTCCGCGCCCACCGACAAGCCATGAGTTATGAGGGCAGCATATCCCGAGCTTGAGCTTACATTAAGGTCTACAGTGTCCCACATTATCCCACGCCTCCACTGGTCTCTCTATGAAGCGACAATCTCACTCAGGCATATTACAGAGTTACTATACTACTGGAGTGGGTACATTCACGTCCTGGCCTTCTCCCACGGCCACCCCATTATCGCCGTCTTTAGTAGCTCTATATACACTATACAATGCCCAAAAATTCTTAGGCCGGTTGCGGGGAGGGAGGAGGTCACTGTTAACATTCTGTTTGGGTGCAGCAATACAACATGTCAGAAGCCCACTGAGCAGTCGTAGGTAGCGACTCCCTTGACCAACAAATCGCCACTTTACGCTTGGCCATCAACAGCCCCATGTCCACTAACATGCGCATCCCTTTAGGCAAAGGTTTCGAGTAGCCCAACAGCGCTAGAGCCGGCTCAGGTGTAAGTGCTTGCCCTGTCATCGCTGCCATTTCTGAAAATACACGTACCCAAAACTTCGCAACCCCCGGGCAAAACCATGCCAATTGCATAAAGTCGGCCACTTGCTCACTGCAACGCTCACACCTTGAGTCTTCCCTCAATCCATATCTGCAAAGCCTTTCCAGGGTATAGTAGACTCTATTAAGATACTTGAAATGTATCAAACGTGTCTACCATTAAGGGAAACTCGTTTCGTATTAAGGCAGCAGTACAACCACATAGCGTCATCAATTTCCTTATTCAGGTCTCGTTGCCAGGCCAAGCGGGCCTTTGTAAAATAATTCTCCCTATATGACATAGCGTATTTATACATTTTAGAGACTAGTCTCTTCGGGGCTTCTGTTTTTATGACTAAGGAAAGGGCGGACAGCTCCGGCGGTTCAGCCAGGTCACTCCCCAATAGCTGTAGCAACGCATGTCGGGTTCTGTGGTATTGAAACTTGGTGAGAAGTGTGGGTGCATTGTCCCCTACAGTCATGGAGTCCCAATTCTTCGCCGTTCCTCCCTCAAATAAATCCCCTATAGTGTTGGCCCCAATGGAGTTAAGTGCGCGAACTACGCCCCCATCTCTTCACGGCGGCAACCAGTGACACCATTCCAGGGGAGCTAAAGGTGAATACAGTATAGCGCCAGCCTGCATCTTTAGGAGGTGATGCCAGGCATGAGTAGTCACATTTATCGAGTCCAGAATGCCAGTCCTGCGGTCTGGAGGTGAAAAGAGCAGCATGGGCAAAGGGCGGAGGGGTAGCAACCTCCCGCTCAATGCGCAGATGAGGGATGTCTGGCGAACCGTGTATCCAAAGATAAGCGTGTGTACACTGTGCTGCTCTATAATAAAGATCAAAATCAGGTGCCCCCAGCCCTCCCATGTGATAAGGTAACGTGAGAATTTGCCATTTAACCCTTGGTTGTTTGCCCGCCCATGCCAGTTTGATCATCAAGGTTGTGAGCCTCTTAAAAAATATACTAGGGAGGACCATTGGGATATTTGTAAAGAGAAACAAGAAACAAGGGAGTATCACCATTTTCATTATTGAGATTCTACCCAGGAGGGACAACGGCAAACGAATCCAGCTATCCACCTCATCCTCCAACTTACTGACCAACACGCCATAATTTTCCCTAAAGACCACTTCCGAGTCCGAGTGCACTTGGATACCAAGCTATCGTACCGACTCCGTCGTCCATTGCAATGGATAATCAAGTTCAAATTGAGTCGTGGATGGCGTGAGGGGAAATATAATGGACTTTGACCAATTGACTCTCAGTCCTGTAACCCCTCCAAAATGAACTATTTCTCGCAAGACTGATGAGAGATGCCGTTCGGGATCTCGAACATAAAGGAGCGTGTCGTCCGCGTATGTCGAAACTATGAGTTCGTAGCCTGGGATGTGAATACCCTTATATCTATGATATTCAGGTAGTGCACAGGCTAAGGGTTCGGCCACTAAAGCATAAAGAATCGGAGACAGCGGACAGCCCTGCCGTGTACCCCTCGTGATACGTATAGGATCTGTTACCAGGTCTCCAATTTTTGTTCGGGCCGTGGGCGAGCTATAGAGTATCCCTAGCAACTGCAAGAAGACCTCTCCCAGCCCCATACGCAACAGAACCTGTCTCATGAAGGGCCATTCAACGGAATCGAATTCCTTCTCCATGTCAAGAAACACCGCTACTGCGCGAGTATCTGGTATAGAATTCTGGAGAGCGCCAAACACCGTGCGTAAATTATAAGTAATGTTACGTCCCGGAACAAACCCTCCTGTTCCGGAGCAACCAACATCGGAACCAGAGGGACCAGCCGATTGGCCAGGATCTTTGCACAGATTTTGGTGTCGACGTTAAGCAATGAGAGAGGACGGTATGACGAACACTCCTCAGGTGGTTTACCCGGCTTCAAGATGGCCACTATAACAGCTTCTCTCATTGAGGGCGGCATCGTGCCTGACTCACACATGTCGTCAAATAAAGTGGCTAAGTGCGGCAACAGTAGGTCCAAGAACGCCTTATAAAAGGCCACTGTCAGGCCATCTATCCCCGGGGCACTACCCGCCCTCATATTTGAAAGTGCCAGAAGTATTTCCTCTTTTTCCAACGGACGCATCACGAATTCGCGGTGTGCGTTAGTCAGCCAGGGCAACTTAATATGTGTTAAATAGTCCAAAATTTCCTCCTCTGTGCCTGAACTACGTGAAGCATATAATGTCGAATAAAATTGCCTAAATCTCTCTGCTATGGCAGTCATCAGATAGCATCTCTCCCTCCGCTGACTTAACTTCAGTGA
Source organism: Calotriton arnoldi (assembly GCA_963921515.1). NCBI lineage: Eukaryota > Metazoa > Chordata > Amphibia > Caudata > Salamandridae > Calotriton > Calotriton arnoldi. The sequence goes on from CAWUFW010000501.1 coordinate 3,260,979, forward strand.
CCACCGTATGTTCCAGACGCTTCTTTAATAACTGAGCAAGAACTCTACCTGGCCTTTCGCCCTCACCGTATATGCGAGCAGTGGCATATTTACCGAGATGTTTAATTTCAGCATCGGCCATGTCCTGGAACTCTTCCAGTCGGGCCTTGAATTCTCCCATCACCTCGTCATCAATGCCTTGTTGAAGTCGCGCCTCTAGGTTGGCCAAGGTGGGGCCTCCAAGTCAGGTAGATAGAGCATAGCATAGTCAATGTTACTCTCCCTGAGCTGTTTCTTCAATGGGGCAAACTGCCTGCGCGCCTCTTGCACTTTGAGTGTGAAATCAGGGAACAGCGATATAGTGGAGCCTTCATATTGCAGCAGTTGTTTGTCTCTGGCAGCCCGTAGTGCTGAGTCTCTGTCACGGTAGTTAAGCAGCTTCGCTATGATCGGCCTCGGTGGGGCACCCGGCACCGGACGCGGACCTAGAGAGCGGTGCGCCCTTTCAACCACGAACATGGGTGAGAAAGTTCCATTTCCAAGGAGCGTGACAAGCAATTTTTCAACAAACTGTTCAATTTTGCCAGTCGGGGTCGACTCCGGAAGGCCCGTAATTCTAAGGTTGCTGCGCCTCGACCGCGCTTCCAGGTCCTCTGTTTTGTCCTGTAGGACCTGCATAACTTTCCCCAACTGTTTGTGGCCCACGTCAAGCGTCGTGTGTGCCTCCTCAACTTCCGTGACCCGGCGTTCTGTCATATCCAACCGCTGTGCGTGTTTGTCCAGCCTCTCAGACATTCTGTCCATGCGGTAGGAAAGAGAGTCCATCTTGGAGCCAAGAACCGAAAGACTACTTTGCATGCCCTTTTCCATCGCTGCGAGCATGGTGCGGATGTCCCCTTCCGGTTCTTCTTGAGGCGGGTCTTGCATGTTCTCACCATCCTCCGCAGCGGCCTCGCGCCCCTTAGACTTCCTTTGATCGAATGTGAGTTTTGGTTGCGTTCTGTCAACCTTGCCCATCCCTGAATCAGCTTTCTCACTTTGCCAAGTCGAGTGCCTAGCCAATCCTAGTCTCCCACCGACTGCAAGTATACACCAACAGGCCGCGTCTGTAAAGGCGAAGTATTATGAGTATTTCAATAGTTCTGGCACCCCTCCGTGTAGCAACCACAGGGTACCAGGGGGAAGGTGTAGCAACTGCGCAGTTCCCGCTGAAGATGCAAAGAGGACCAGTTACTCAGCCTGTTGGTAGACGTTCATCTTCCTCCGCATGGTAACACAGGTACCTGCCCTCTCCACATGTCACACCACACCAATCCAGGAGCACAGGGCCAGCACATCCCTCCACTAGCAGCGACCAACTTGGGGAGGGAGAAGTTCGTTATTGCCCAACTTTACGAGCTGTGCTGCAGCAGCGGCCCCCGAGCGGTGACCGTGGCGATTGTGCATCGTAGCGCGTGGCAGGGTTCGCTTGGTCAAGCACTCACTCCAGGCGCGCACTGGTACTGCAGGTAAGTTCACTACCCCACCAGGGCTATCGGTCATCTGTTGCAGCACCCACCTCAGCCGGTCTCTTTCAGGCAAGGGTCACCATCAGCTCCCACCTCACCAGCGCCACCGGGCCTTGCAGAACCGCCGCCTCACACGCGCCTACTCCACACAGCTAGGGAGCGGTGGGGGCGAGACAGTACATGGGCGATCTAAGATGGCGGGCGCGCCTCACCCTCAACGCAGCTCCAATCGTCCCACGTAGCAGGCAGGCCAAGTTCAAAAAGTGTCTTGCGCCCCAAACCGGCAGCGACGCATGAGGAGCACCTCAAGAGATCCCACGGCGTCCAACAACCGCGTCGAGGCCTCCCGCGTCTCCTCACCATGAGTGGTGGCAATACCGTCGTCTAAAGCAAGGGCGCTCCAACTGGCACCCGTTTCCGAGGCTCTCAGCCCGCACGGCAGCCCCACATGCGGAGAGGGGAAACCACGGAAGCCAGAAGGTGCAGGATCCGCGTGCCGCCCAATAACAGGAGGGGAGGGGAGCCAGTCCTCATCGCCGGGTTTCAAGCGCTGGCCGCTGCCGCAGCGCTGAGCAGGGGGTCGCCTCAGCTTACCACGGGAGTCCGGGGATCCAGGCCTACCCACACGTTCAGCGGTTAGGTGTATCTCATTTCGCCGTCCGGGGCAGCACAGCAGCCGGAGTAAGAGCACTCCGCTCCCCAGCAATTCCGACGGCGATATCAGACGCAACCGTGCCGATTGCACTCCTCAGAAGTCAGATATTGGAGGATAGTTAGATGGCTGTAGCGGAGCTTCACACTCAAGCGGCCATCTTAGTCGCGAGCAAGCTCCGCCCCCCTACTGTTAAGTGACTTTTCAGTGATATCAAGTTTACAGTCACGATAGAAAGAACATCTTGTACTCCACAACAGTCATAAGTACAAGTGGGAGTTCAGATGTATTGGTCGACGACGTTTCGATCCCCAACAGCGGTTATGGGATCATCATCAGGACAAATAAATCTGAATGCCTGAGAGGGTGCTGTGGGTCCAAGCTAGGTACCACAATTGCAGTAGGAAGAGGGGAACGATGTCCCGCCCGTGGAGCCGGGACTGCACGGTGACGCGGAGGTAAAGGACAATGCTTCCAGAGAATGTGACACACACACAACGCGCCTGCAATCCCGGAGAAGCTGTACGTATTACCAACAGGTCTCCACTTAATCTCTCTCCATCGGGAGCTTTGTGGAACTTAGCCAGGGACGAGGCATTGACCCCCCTAACATTCTCTGGAAGCATTGTCCTTTACCTCCGCGTCCCCGTGCAGTCCCGGCTCCACGGGCGGGACATCGTTCCCCTTTTCCTACTGCAATTGTGGTCCCTAGCTTGGACCCACAGCACCCTCTCAGGCATTCAGATTTACTTGTCCTGATGATGATCCCATAACCGCAGTTGGGGATCGAAACGTCATCGACCAATACATCTTAACTTCCACTTGTACTTAGGACTGTTGTGGAGTACAAGATGTTCTTTCTATCGTGACTGTAATCTTGATATCACTTAAAAGTCACTTTACAGCTATATGCCTGAGGTCAGGAAATCTTTTGATTTCCAGAACCACGTCACTTTCTGCTCACTTTATGTTATTATATGTTGTCTAATGTTTAATGAATATGTAAATAAATACAATACGTTCCATTTGGACAATAACACACACAACGCTGATTGCAGTTTTGTGGTTATGTTTTTATATTTTCCATGACAGGGACCGCTGTCTCTAACAATATACTGCTACCCTTGGTCCCTTCTGACTTACAGGGTTCCCTTGTTCTTTTTTCACATACATGAAGTCCGAGTGTGGCAAAGGGGGTAGAACTGCTCATTTATGTGAGAGTTGGAAATTCACAATGTAAGCGGCCTGCTTAGTATGTAAGCAATAAATTGGTAACCTCCTCCTTTACTTTTCATACAATTGGAACAATAAACAGTTAACTCCTCCATGCAGAAAAAATAAGATAATAGGTTATTCCAATTCGTATTCCATTTTTCCTCTTCAGCACAAGAAACTTTTGTTGATCAATAAATCTCCTAACTGGTCACCCATGCCCTCCGCTTGAGTCCTCTCCTCTTATTGTTTTGCATGCCCCTCCGCACCCAAGATAAAGCCTGGTGCACTTCACACATGTTTCCCACAAGCACACTGTATTACATTCTTAGCAGTGTATTGTTCCTGACTAGTTTTGTTCTTCACATATTTGATCCAGCACTGCTCTTCTTTCTCTTTTCATCATTTTGGGAGAGGGCTTAAAATTTCTACATACCCCCAATGGTCTTCTTCCACCTGCCGTATCTTGCTGGTCTCTCACTGGATTGTTGTGTGTGCGCTCCTAGATCATTCACTTATCTAAGACATCAGCAATGCCCAATATATGTTGAGCGTACATCAGGTATTTCAGCTCTTTTCTTAGACATCAGCAGTACCCGATGTATATTGACCTTCCGTCAGGGATTTCAGCTGCGACAGGGTTCCCTTTCATTAAAAAATGAGAAAGGGTGACTCCTAGCTATAATCCCTTTGTTCCAGAAGAGATCTGCCATCATCAGGAACTCCTGTAGTTTCTGGAGAGTTTAGCTGACATATCGTGAAAAATTCTCATATTGCTGCCCTCAAAAGAGATCAGTCCTGTGAACCTTGCTGTTAAAATATTTTCTTCTTTTTGACAGAAGTAGTGTACGCAGGTTAGGCTATCTGAGAGTATATTTTCTTTGAGCATGATCCTATCTGATGGGTCTGGTTCAACAGGATTTCTTCCTGTTTGAGGTTTGCCAAAATATGCACTAGCAGTCTGTTGACTTAGTTCTCTATCATTTCCTTCCTCTCCAGATAGCACACCTCTTTTTTTTTTTTTTTAGGTTGTGCCTTCTCGAAAACTTTTCCACGTTTTCGAAGTGTGCCTGGTGCATGATGTTTTGGTCACTTATGGGGCAAACTTCCTGCTTCAGCATCTCAACTTCCTCCTTTCTTGCATCTCTACCTCCTTCTAGAGCAGGGGTCTCCAACCTTTTCTGTCACGAGAGTTACTTCTGATTTCTATGCAAGCTCCACAAGCAAATTCACGAGATAAATTTATAGAATTCTACTCACAGATGTCCAATGAAGATTATATAACTTCTTAAAACAAAGGCAGGTGTTTGTCTGAGTACTTAAAAATGGAAGAAGATAACCTTTAGATAGTTATAAGAATGTAAATTATTTCGGCTAAGCAAGCAGAATCAACACTTTGGGCCTGATTGCGATCTTGGCAGATGGGATACTCCGTCACAAACATGATGCATATCCCGTCCACTGTATCATAAGTTCCATTATATCCTATTGAACTTCCAATAATGCGGACGGGATATCCGTCATGTTTGAGTATCCCATCAGCCAAGATCGTAACCAGGCCCTCTGTCATCTTGAGAGCCAAGATGTGAAAGAGAAGTTCAAAATCGTCAGAAAGAGAAACTCATAAACATCAGAAATGGGCACTTCCTTGCAGCATATGTTTGCATGAGCAGGAAAGCATGGGCTAAGCAGTTACAGTTATGCTAATCCAATAACTTGCATTTCGCAGTTTGAACTTCATGACTACATGGATGCTCCCCCCATAAACCCCCAATGAAAACCACAGCACACAACAGTGATAAACAGTCTGTAACTTAATAGGATAACCTTTCCTTTTAGGGCAGCAGTCTCCAACCTTTTCATTAATGAGAACTAATTCTGATGAGTGAAAATCGTTGTGAGCTACTGAAGGCCAAGTAACTTGAGCATTGCTACCAGACACCCCTCACCTACCTTCATTGACTTTAAACCTAATGTCCATGGAGACCAATACTGTGGTTTGAAGAAAATACTGTGACTAGAGGTACCATGATAGGGTTGCCATGTGCATTGGTGAGTACATGGTCTGTGGGGATGTATGAACATGTGTGTGAATAAATGGGATACATGTGTATGGGTGACTGAGAGCCTGTGTCGCATGTACATGTGGCACAGGACATTCTTTTCGCCATATGTGGCACCGTTACATTTACAATACAAACATACAACCATTTTTTTTTAAATGGGAGAAATATAAAGTGCAGAAAAATGTTCTTAATTAGGAACATTTTTCTGCACTTTAAATGTCTCCCATTTAAAAAAAAAAAAAGACTATTTTTCAGATATAAATATGGTGCTGTGTCTACCAGCCACTGGGAGCAAGAAGCCTGCTGTTTGTAAATGCAACACTTTGAAAAGGGAGAACATTAAAATGAAGAGTTAACTTAATCACTGTCAAATCTTTGTTTTAATGTTCTCTCATTTAAAACCATTCAGAAACATCATTTTGTTCTCATGCTCTAATATTGAGTTGATTACTATGATTATTTAAGAGTTAAATATCTCAGTGCTTCAGTTCTGAACCTCTGTGACCCCATGATTCATAAATGTGAGTGGAGCATTGCTCATTACCGGGCTCTGCTATCTGTTAATAATGTAAAATAAATATGACCTTTCCTTAACTTTAAAAGGAAAACACAACACTTATTTACTGCAGTTCTTAGTTAAAAATGAACTCCAGGCTGGGAGCTACTTTGAAGGTTTTTGCGAGCTACTGGTTGTTCGCGATCGACTGGTTGGAAGCACCTGTTCTAGAGTCTCCTCCGTGTTTCCTAGCTTTGTAAAATCTTGCTTAATCTCATACAGATTTTTCGTGACCTGGTGTTATAATTTCGATATATCCTCATGTAGGCCTTGTAATAGTTTTTCCAGGAGCATGCTTGTCACAGGTGGTTTGGTCTCGAAGGTCATTCCATGAAGCTTGCTTTCTTCTCAGGGAGATGGGGAAGTTGGTTTGCCCAGCTTGTCTGATCGATGTGTCCCTGATTGTTAGACCGGTCAGCCTTAGGGTGGTCTTCCCCCAATCTTTTTGCCTCCACGTTTTGCTGAATCTTTTGGTTGACTTTAGGACAATGAGCACTTTACCACTGCTAATCAGTGCTAAAGTGTATGCACATCTTCCCTGAACATGTGTAATTGGTGTACACCTGATTGGCATATTTTAATTTACTTGCAAGTCCCTTGTAAGGTGGTATACCATATACCCAGGGCCTTTAAATGAAGTGCTACTAGTGGGCTGCAGCACTGATTGTGCCTTCCACAAAAATAGCCTTTCAAACCAGTCTCAGGCTTTCCACTGCAGTGCCTGTGTGTGCAGTTTACTGCCACTTTGACTTTTATTACATATAGGTGCCATCTAAGGTAGGCCGTAGGTAGCCCTAAGGGCAGGGTGCTATGTAAGTAAAAGGTAGGACATGTACTTTTATGTTTTGCATGTCCTGGTAGTGACAAACAGCCTATTTCGTTTTTCACTACTGGGATGCCTACTCCTCTCATAGGTTAGCATTGGGAATTCCTTAATACACTTTTAAGCTGTAATTCTTGATCACAGAGGAGTAGCTTTTTCATGTTTGATATTTGTGGAATGGTATTGATAAATCCTACTTACTGGTGAAGTTGGATTTAACATTGCTATTTTAGAAATGCCACTCTCAGAAAGTGAACATTTCTCTGCACTTACTGCTCTGTGTGCCTGACAGTCTGTCTCCAATACACGTCTAGGGTGGGTCACAACTACACTTTGAGCATTTCCTCTAGACAGTCATAACACAGGAAGGAAAGGTGTGTCTGAGTACCCAGCTACATACATCTGCATTCTGATGGCCATATCATGGTAGGATGGAAGGGAAGAGCTTACACTTAACTTGAATAGGTAGTGTCCTGTCCCCACACAAAGGGCTGATTTACTCCCCAATAGATAGCCTGGCAGAGAGGACTGGGCTGAAAGGGTAACCTGTGCACTTCAGAGAGCTACTTTTGAAGTCACCCCCCCTCATCAAAGGCACTTTTGTATATAAGTACTGGGTCTCTGACCCCCCCCTAAAATCAGACACTTCTGAATCTTGAACTGAACCTTTATCAGAAGGACTGCTATGCTGCTCAAAGGACTCCTCTTTGGACTGCAGACTTGGAAGGCCTGCTTTTCTCTTGTGTTGTCTTGCTGCCTGCTGCTCTATGACTCTGCTGAAGGAGAGCTGGACTCTGCCTTCCCTCCAAGTGATCGCCTGTTTCTTGAGACTCAGGGAAATCAACGTCTCTACCCCAGCTCCTGTGCCTAGCTCACTGAAAGATCCAAAGCGAGAAAGTGACCCAGCAGGGAACACTTGGTTCTAAGATTTTGAAATTAATTCATGAGGGAGCAAAGGAAAGATCAGAGGAAGGCATTCGATGCCAGCAAAGGCAGAAGCAGGACGTTCCCGTCTGCACAGCTCCAGGCTCCCATTTAAAGGCCCTGCAGTTCGTTTTCTAAAAATACAAAACCAATCATCCCGGCCAGCTGCCTTTCCATCCCGGGTTCCCTCCAAATAAGCAAACACGAGTCCTGGACAGACATTCCCACTCAGTTCTTTGGCGCCATTAATTCACGCCTTCAGCCCATTTTAAAAATCAGTACCAGCTGCCCACATCATTAACAGACGAATGGGCCAAGGATGATTTTCCTTTCTTCTAATTCAGCTTGCTCACCCTTGTCCTGAAGATGAACCCCACTTATTGGGTTCGAAACGCCGTCGACCACCATACAACATGAACTCCTATTACTCCTTGTAAAATAACTGTGGAGCTCATTATACTGTTGTCAATGCGATGCCTTTTTAAACCTCACTATCACCCTGCATGTCACGCTTCCTTTCACCTAAATGTATGTGAGCACCTGAATACTATACAAAAATTGTAAAATAAATGTCTATCATTTATCTGACCTACATGACCTTCCTCTGATCTTTCCTTTGCTCCCTCATGAATTAATTTCAAAATCTTAGAACCAAGTGTTCCCTGCTGGGTCACTTTCTCGCTTTGGACCATTTAGGCCACACCCGAACCACTGTTTCCTAGATATCTCGCCACCCCAGGTTCACATATTGGGGTACCCTTGTCTTCTCAAAAAACCTAGCTCACTGAAAGGACACAGATACTTGCAACACGGATTTCAGTGCATCTCCTGTATGTTGGTAACAGAACCAGTGCATCGACTCAGTCGTAGAAGTAAAATTGGCGCATTGCATCGGAACCAGTGCATCTCCTCGACTCTGTGGCAGAATCTGGCACAATGCTCGACGCCTCAAGACTCTGGCACCTGTCTTCGAAACTGACGCATCGCCTTCACTGTGTAGAGAAGATAGACACATCTCTTGCTTGCGACCATGAAACGTACTTTGTTCACCAGGGCCCGCTTGGGTCCTGTAGCTGGTCGGCACTCCATCGCGGTCCGCCCAAACTTTGACTTTGCCCCAGTCCAGCACGACCTTAAGTAACCTTTTTAGCACTACTGGCTTCTAAGCTCTTTATTGCATTTATTCTTTTAAAATTCAATTTCTCAACTTCTATACATTGGACGTTTGTTGTTTTGGTCTTGTTTTGTTCTGAATATAATCTATTTTTCTAAACCTGTGTGGAGTCTTTTTTGGTGTATTCATTTTGTTAGTGTGTGTGTGTTGCACAAATACTTTACACATTGCCTCTTTAGATTTGCCTGACTGCTCTATTGCTCTATGCCAAGCTACCAGAGGGTGAGGGTATTCTTTTAGTGTGTATCTAGCTAACCCTGAGTAGGATTGTTGCTTCTCCTTGGATAGGATGTGTCTTCTGTTTGGACAGGGTGCATACCTTTGCCAACCAGAAACCTAATTTCTAACACTGGTCTAGTCCGCAAATGTTTAATTGAGCCCTCGTCCTTGCACTTGGTTGGGGCCAATCTATGCATGTGCCTCTTGGTCCATGCAGATATATAAACAACTGGTCCGAGCATGGCCGGAAGGGCTCATGAACTCCCTGAGCTACCCACTAATAATCCACTCACCACCTCTTCACCATCTAGATGGGTCCCAAGCATCACACAGGCATTCCTTATTTCCAAGGGCAAACGTTTTTCGATGCACCAGCCACAGGATGTAGAGAGACATTGCAGGGCCCCTCAGTTACCTGGAATGTAGTATTAGCTCTACTCAATCCGCTTTCTCAAGCCTTGTCTACCCTCTCCTCTAAGGGCCATCATGCTGTGGCAGATGTCACTGTCCACTTGCGAGTCAGTGTGGGTCCGGTCCTTGCTCCCTGACCACAGTACTGTCAAAGTCCTTTCAATCAGCTCGAAGTGTTGGGTGGGAGAGTGCTCCTCTTGGGCTACTCTTGCAAGAGCAGTGAGGTGCACTGGGCTCACTATCAGGGCAGCATTTTCCTCACTGTTGGGCCTCAGCTCCACGAATCCTCGCTCAGATGTCCATCATCGACTAGGCCGTACGGCGGCACATGCGTCTCTCTGCTCCAGGGCAGTGCTTGCAGACTCTCAATGTATCACTCTCTCTTCTGGATTCCACTTAAAGGCAGCGCAGGCCTCTAGTGGAGGCTGCCTAATCTTCCACTGCCACTTCGAGTCTTCCCGGCCACCATTTTGTTCTCAGCTGTGGTCTCTTCTCAGTGGGGAATCTCACCTCTACTTTGCTGCCTGACCACAGAGTGCAAACTGCTTTGCTCATGGCATGGTCACCCATCTGGATAGCCTGATTTGTTTTTGGTAGTTGGGCTGGGGCAGGTAGAGCAAAAGACAGGCCCAGGCGAATAAGTGTTTGGCATGACTTTCTATGCCGCCATCTTGTCTATGTCCCTCAAGTGCTTCATCTTTTTAGTTAAGATGCATCCAGGGTCATTTCAACATAATAAATTATTTTGTGTTTGCAAATAAATAAGCTTGTAAGGATAACCTCTAGCCTTTACAGTGCCATCAGTGCTACTCTAGATTCTAGTTCAGAGTGAAAGCTTAGTTTAGTCGGGGAGTTCTCAGTCATGTTTTCGCCTGGTGCTGGGTCTGGTCGCTGGATCCATATTCTCCCATTATTCTCTGCTGATGGTCAGTTCCAAATAGTTCAAACTTACTCCTCCAGAATTACTCATGTATTCTTAGCCTAATATGTCCTTTTCTTATTAACAACTACCCAACATCCCTGGTCAGCTTTGATCATTACTTTACCTCAATTTCAATGATTAAAGGAAGTCAGAGTGTGGTTGACATGTGCCATTTACATGTGACGGTGCAGTAAGGAGCCTGATGATTTATTAAATGCATACACACCATCAGTTGGCTTCAAAGTGCTGTGCTGAAATCTTTTTTCCTGCTCGGTTTGCAAAATCCTTTTTGCTAGTAATGGAAGATGAACCTACCAAGTGGCTTCCACAGAGATGTTTTCATTCATTGACTTTTTTCTTTCTTGATTCAGTTAGCGTTTGCCTTCAGAATATTAATGCATCAGTGGTCACAAGAGTGTTGCCAAACAATCTAAAGCATGCAGTCTTATACACCCTGTTGAGAACATATTCGGACAGTGATGAGCCTGCAAATTTCAGATGTAGCTTACAGATGCTGCTTCCAGGAGAACAGTATGTTTCTGGTGTAGGGGATCATCCTTTATTTCTAAGAAGGCTGTAACAGTGACTGGATACCCTCACGGGTGACAAGTAGCGCTCTACAAATCTACTGATTGATTAACAGGTAGGAAACAGAGACAAAGAACTTCAGACATGTCTTATGGGCAGAGCTCAGTTGGTAGTGATCTCACCATATGAAACCAAGGCAAGAAAGATTAATGTGGCTCGTAAGCCACTGTTTTTCAGTGTCTATATTCAGCCATTTAAGTACACAAAAAAGTGAGGGATGGAATGCTTTAATTAATCACAGCCACTGGTAATTACTCAGGGCTGCATCCCAGCCCATCATAATTCTGTACACCATGCCACCTCAGTTTGGACCCAGCCATATACAAATTAGTCTTGACCCTGGTCCAATGGAAACTGGCCTGCCCCAACTGCCAGGCCAGGTAATCCCTGAACTGGAACACAAGGAGCCCGGACCGGTTTCACCCTTATTAGGCTCATTAGTCGGGTATAGCTTGGTTCTAATGATACAGTGTGCACGGGAACAACGCTTGGACATACCCATCCCATTTAGGGCAACACACTGAAATATACAAAAAAGTGATGGATGGAATACTTGAATTAATCACAGCCACTGGTACTACTCCGGCCACATCCCAGGCCATCTTTATTGTGAACACCCTGCCACCTCAGTTTGGACCCAGCCATATTCAAATCAGTCTTAACCATGCTCCAGTGGGAACAGTTCAGCCTGAACTACCAAGCCAGGTCCTCCCTTAACTAACAATGGACTCCGATGTGGCTTCGAGTAATTACCAATGGCAAAGATTAATTCAAGCATTCCATCCATCACTTTTTTGTATCCTTTAGCATGCTCAGCCATTGACAGATTTTATCAGAGGCTTCGCTTTTAGGGTGTAAACCTTCATATATGATATTCAGGTCATCCTTCAGTTTGATGGTGCTGTGCTTGATACTGCTCATTAGATTAAGGATTGCATAGCTACCATTGTGCTCTGATTAAAAAGTAACTTCATTAAGTTAAACCTGCTAAGACCAAGACTCTTCTGCTAAATGGTTGCAAGAGATATGGGCCTCCAAAGTTTGACTGGGTTCAGTGGTTGTGTGCCTTATCCCTTTTTCCCTGCTCCATAATCTGGGGGACACGTTGTTGATTCATAGCCATCGATGAGACTGGATGTTTTGGCTGTTTCAACTGAAACTACTGTGTAGACTACTTATCTGGCTTTCCCACACCAGGGCCCTTATTACACATAGGGCGCACTTTTCCTGTTTGCATCACGGCGCACCTCTAAATAGGTGTGGCGTGTGCAAACAGGAAAAGTGTACCCTAATACATACAGAGAATGCACTGCACTCAGGGCAGCCGCAAACTCGTGCTGTCCTAGGGGCAGCACATTCAAGTGAAATACTGAGCGGCTGCTTCAAGGCCACTTTGTGTTTCACAGTGCAGGCGGACATCCACCTGCACTTTGAGGAGGACTTAGAGATCCCTTTGCAGGCCGGTGCATTGTGTGACTGCACCCACCTGCAGTGAAATATCTAGGGAGGTCCATGTGACCCCCCATTTAGCCCGACAAGAGGGCGGCCCTCAGGGGGCTCACTAACAGTGTGCCACCATTATGTGGCACACGTTCAGTGCAGCTCCTGACAGTTTCTCTGCCCTTGCGCCCGCATCCATAATATGGCCGAGGCAAAGATATTCACACATTTGCATGGGGCCACCCCCACTTGTTTGTCATCATGATGCACATTACAACCACTCAAACTCACTTTTGTTCTCCTGAATGTAGCATGTCTAAAATGTTTACACTGCCAAACTCCCTCACTCACATCGCTTCAGGAAATGGGGTTGCAGCACAACATCGCTTCAGGAAATGGGGTTGCAGCGCAAGCAAATACATGCCCTTTCCACAAGCTATATCAGTGCCATCTGTAAACACATGTTTGTTGAACGTTGTATTAACCATGAACCTTGGGTGAACATATGTTTGTGGTTTACACCCTGTCTACCGTTCCTGAGTGGGAAGACACAAAGCATTATGCATTCTTGATTTCTTTGTAGATCGGGCCATTTGTATCTGTGATTGTACAGAGTCTTGCAAGGAGTAATTTGTAAGGTCTGAAACTATACCTTTTCAGATACATCTGTGGTTGATGAATACGTTAGCATTTTAACTCAGCTCACTATTTAATCCCCTTATGCTACGAAATATCACCTTCCCAAAAATGTTTGTGTTGGTTTGTTCTATACACCCCACATAACAATTACTCGACCTTCCTGTCAAGTACAGAGGTTAAGTCACCCAGTCAACAGCCCATGGTGGGATCATTTGTCATATTTACATGGTTTTTACTGTGCTGCACACTGGACACCTCGTCCATCATAACATTTTTCACCTTGACATGAACTTTCCTGTACCTCACTTGCGTTTTAAATACCCAAGCAGATATTATGAACAGCTGGTCTATTCTGCACTTGAAATGCTTTATAATATAAGAATTACAGCCAAATGACTAGGATCTTCAGTCAGTACAACTGTATGCATGAGCTTGGAGGCCAGTCCTACAGACAGTAAAGTAGAGAAGTAGCAGAGCCAGGCTTGATCTTTAATGCAGTAGTTCCTGGGGGGCGTGGTTGACCGCGGCAAGATGGTGGATGCAAGCTGAGACTGCTCCGTGTCAGGACCCACGATCCTGTGCCATCGAACCTTTAATCGGTGCTGAAATACCCCCGCTGTGGGCCTTGTGTGGTGCGCTGTGAGGGCCCTGGGAACCCTGTGATGGCCCTGAAAACCGCCGTGGCCCGTGAATGCTCCCTGCGCGTGGGAAGGCCCGCATAGTGTTCTGGCTAGAGTGTCTAATCTAAGAGACCTGCGCATGCCTTGACGGGGCACCGCTGCATTGCGGGGACTGAGGGCGGCCTTCTCTGTGGGGCGCTGCCCTGCCCCTCAATTGAGAAGTGACGGTGGGAGAGGAGCTGGCTCTGCCCGGGGCGTGACTAGCGGGGGCCCGAGGTGAGTGGCAACTGGCTTCCGTTGCAACCAAGCCTGCTCCACTCATCAAAAAACCGATGCATCCAAGAAAACTCATGATTGTGTGCAGGCCTCCTAGTCTCAGAATGACCTTCTTCAAAGGACTATCCTGTGATTCATTGGCTATGATGCTAAGTGCTTTGTGGAAAAGAGGCTGGTCGAATGTTATAATAGGGGTCTGGCTGTATCTCTTGGCATGGTCAGAAACAAAAAACAGTGTTGAGAGAATACACGTCTCATTTGTTGGATCCATGTTAATCATTGGCAGAAAGATGACAGATGATACACCGGGATGGTTACCTTTATGTAGTAGTTGGCATACTCCTTGCCATCCTGGAACACTGTTGCTGAGTAGATGTGAGATGTTCAATAAAATATCCAGGTTTGCAGATGGGTCACTGTACGCGATTTCCTTAATGGTATTATACTTTAAGAAACGCATCCCACTGGCCTGTGAATGATATGTTTTTATTGGGATTTGCCCCAACCTCCTCAGTTCTTCAAATAAAACTTGACGTTTCTTAATGACCGTTGAACATTTTCCAGTTGGAGTCACAGTGGCGATAATGCCCATCCCATGAAAAGTACCATGGCCATCTATTGTAATAATATTGTGATCAATATTATCAGCTGCATATTGAACGAATTTCGGAGGACTTTCAGAAGGTTCCACAAGGACAGGTATAGTATTTCCTCTTTCTGCTGCAGCTGAACGTTAAAAACGAAGAACTTTTGAATAGGAGCTGCAGAATCCCATATGATTTACTGCTTCAACTACAAATCTCGAGCTTGTGTTGTCATGTAATTGAACTGCCAGCCCTAACTGCAACGGTGCAACTAAGACTTGTGGGCGCACAGCTTGCATAATTGCCTGTCCTATAGAAGCTACTTTTCTCTCTCTGTTGGTTTTATCAGTAACAAAAACTGATAATAAGAGCCTTAACGAATCAGGAATATAGCTCATATTATAGTCAACACTACTCATGTTTTCAATGGGTGGATATGTTTCTGGTTCTACAGGGATGTCTTTAATATCATTTCTTATTATTTCAGCAGCTGCCATAAGGAGATTGTTTCGATCCTCTTCAACATCTTCATGGCTATGACTGTGGTACTCTTGCAATACATGAGCAGCTGTACTTTTAAAAGTAATCGACATCAGCAGTCCCTGCAACTGTTCCTATGAAGATGTCATCTTCAAAATGCTCTTTGAGTTTTTGTTTCATATACTTCGAACTGTATGGTTCGCTATCTTCTGGCAGTTATTCTCGCATTTTATTAACAAGTTCTTTAACAGTAGTTTGTTCTTCATCATTTTCCTCCATGTATTTAACTACTTGAAGAAAAGTTTCCTGGCGAACTGAGTCCTCTGGTCGACCTGAAGATATTGGAGGGTTATCAGTGAACTGCCCGGGAATGAATTTTCCAGTATAAAAAAATCGACGTAACACTGTTTGTGGTAGCATGCATCTACAGCATGTAAATCAGACACATTTTGGATACGTCTCTTAACTTTGTCTGCCCATTCATCATTGCGTTCGTTGCATTTTTGTAAAACTGATGATTTGAATTCAACTGTTCGTGCATTAAACCACGCATTTTTTTCCTCTCCCTGAAGTATAAACTTAACTCAGTACCACAGAAAAAACAATTTTTTCTAAAAACAAACTGGGTTTAACACGACCGTAGAACACGAGAAGTTGTGGGATCTGATTCTTTCTCCTGGAACGGAGTTTTCAAGTTAACAAAACGCGCTCTACATTTCTTGTGAACTTTCTGCCCAACACAAACGTGAAACTTAGATATTTTTCTCTCCTTGCATGTTTTTTGAATTCCAGTCACTCCTCTTTCAGTGAGTACAGATACATCATCATCTTCTTGAAACACCACATCACAAATGAAACACTTTTCTACGTCCATTTTCACTGTATCTCACAGCAACTCGCAAGAACCTGTAACACATAAATGAAACATTTTTGATTAACAAAAAAACAAACAATAACAACAAAGTTACAAAACAAAACACAAATAATAGCAAACTTTTATTTCAAAAGTTAATTGTAATATTTACGTTCCTTCACACTTTGTGATATAAGTCAACGAAAAAATTATACAAACTTTGTCTATCTGACATATTCCGCGATTATTTGATATTATGGTCAACAGAAACAATTTTTGATGTTATTTTGACTTTCCCGTCCCTAAAAACATATAAAATGATACCACACATGGGCATATAAACAGTTATACCCTATATCTCAAATAATGGGCAGCCATTTTGAAAAATCCGCCATATTGGATTAACGCGTCATGATAGAGTGGTAGACTTTTCACCATCGTTTTCTACGGAAAAATTTCAATAACAATCCACTCACAGAAATTGTATTGCAATTAGTTCTAGGTTCCGCAACAAATTGACTAGTCTACAAGTGGAGCTGCCCGGGAGCGGAATCGGAGGCCTCAGGGGAGACGATGGATGCCCTGCCCTGCCTGTTGCGGGTGTGATACTTTGCTGGACATTCTGTCCAATGCCAGCTACTGTTTTCCCGGTCGGACCTTGGGGCTTATTACATGAAAGGCGGTGAGTGTGGCTGGCTGGAGGTTTCCCTGCATGTGATTAAACATGATTGCTGCCTCTCAGGCCATACACTGCATGTGTGGACCGGTGCTTGATTGGCGGTGGAGGTCCCCACCACAGAGTCTCATTGCTGCATCCTGCATAGGCCCTGGGGTGTTGTGCCTGGTGTGTTACATGAGAACTGGCGGGGGCTAGGACCGCTCTGCTCCTCTTCCCCCCCCCCTCCTGCTATGGCATCCCTGCATGGGGGAAGAGGTGAGGCGGGTCCATCAACAGCATGCCCCCCTTTTTTGACCGCATGTCATTGCCAAAGGGCTGTGGAGGCCTAACATCGTAGACAACAGTGCTGCTTCGCCAGAGTGGAGGCTGGGTGGCGACTTGCTGCTCAGTGGTGGTAGTGGCGGACGGCTCTTGTCCCTCTTTCTACTTGTCCCCTTCGGTGCTGGTGAGAGGTGTGTCGGGTCCCTACATAGAGGACTATTGGTGTGTGCACCTCTGCCAGTCTGTTGTGCTGCTGCTGGTGGTGGAGAGGACAAAACACAGAGATTCCCCCCCCTTTTGTCCTGCCGCATAGCAACCAGTTCCCCAGGACTGCATCTGGACAGTGGGTGCCACTCGGGCGGTGCCCTGGTTCCTCTGAGTTGAGTGCTGCGCATTGCCACTCGAGTGGAGAAGGGTACAGCTGCTCATCATTTCCCTCCTGCGCCGACCTGGGCCATCTAGCCCACCTGACGTGCCCGAAGTGAGATATGGGAAAACGCAGGGGTCCTGGGACCCATTCACTGGATTGCCAGGGGGGCGAACTCCCAGGAGTTGCAGAGGCACGAGGCAGATGACCCCCTCCCCCCCTGAATGACACATTTTACCAAATCCTGGCGGCCTGCGCAACGTCATAGATGCTGTGGCTATTGATGTGAACTTGCTGCAGCAGGATCAGAAGAAGTTGACAGGACGAGTCACCCAGACGGAAGGTGCCCTTGATGAGCTGCAACCAAAAGTCATGGACCTTGAGGGCCAAGTTCGCTCCCTTGTGGCCAAGGTGCGGGAACTGGAGGACAGGGCTGAGGACTCCGAGGGACGCACCTGCCACAACAACCTTCGGGTTGTGGGATTCCCTGAGGGGGTGGAAGGCTGTGATCCCGTATCCTATTTTGAGCAGTGGCTTGCCCAGGTGGTGGCACCATCAGCCCTTTACACCCAGTACCAGGTGGAGCGGGCCCATAGGGTCCTGATGCGGCGACCGCCTCCAGAATCGTCCCCTAGACCGGTGGTGATCCGCCTACTGAACTTCAGGGATAAAGACACTGCTCTGAGAATGGCCTGCAATGCAGACCTCATGCACTACGAAAATGCCTGTATCTTTCTTTTCCCAGACTATACCTTGATGTTGCAGCACCGGAGGGCATCTTTCTTGGGTGTCAAGAAATGCCTGTGTGAGGTGGGCCCTGCATACATACTCCCTGTTATTCCCAGCGAAGCTTAAAGTAGTAGCCAACCTGATCAGCTAATTTTCCACTGAACCCATGGACACCTGGGACTAGGTGGAACAGCATCGCTTTGAGATATCTGCCCCGGGCACCCCATCTCAGCAGCCTGATATGGGGAATAAACAGCGTAGTGTTTGATGGCAGGATCGGGGAGGGAGAGGTCGCGTGCGGCGGGGGCTCCCTCCCCGGCGCAAGCATGTGACCAGCATACATTATCGAATGAGACACATTTTGCCTTCAGAGCGCTGCTCCCCTCCCCCCTTTCGGCTCACTTATGACTCAAAGTCGGACTCTGTCTCTATTGCTTTGCTGAGTAGCACCACCTCAACTGTATTACCAAATGTCACCCCACTAACTGCTGATTTTTTTTGATCTGACCCCCCCCCATTTTCTATGCTATAGATGTGCTAATGATTCCCCCCCCAGCGGGAGCCCTAATTCTTACAATAATACTGGCACGTAATTCAGTCTTTGCAACATGTTGGTACAGAACTGGGTCGTGTGGACCTAGAAGAGCGCATTTTTCAAATGTCCCCTAGTTTGCTTTCCTTGATACCTGGAGCTTGAGTATTGACTTCTATTGCTGGTCGCATCCCCCCTTCAGTATTTCACTTTTTTCTAGTTGGGGACCTTTCATGAGGTTCCACGAAGGGAGTTCCCACATCATGGGTCTGTTTGTTCACTGTTTGGGTGACCACTGGTTTGCACTTACCCTGGGAGGGGAGTTGGGGGATTATGTTACTCTTGTTTTTCCAGGTCACATACCATATTACCCATAGGCAAGGGGTTGTTCACAGGCCCCACCTTTTTACTACATCATGACGAACGTACACGTACTCGCTTAGAATGTCTGGGGAATGGAGACAGCATGTCAGCGACATCTGATCCTGCAGTTTTTGTGCAGGCACACCACTTACATTGCATTCCTGCAGGAGACACACGTGGTGGGGGTGAAGATGTCCGACTCCAAAAGAAATAGTGGGGAGCGGCAAGCCCAGCTTCTGGCTCAGCTACAAAGCTTCGATTTCAGAGCCCATCAGGCCAAGATGCATGCTGAGGGAGACGAGGCTGGCCGTCTGCTGGCCTGGCTTCTTTGCAGTGCGAATTCGACCGCACGCATCACTATGATCCGACAATTCCCGACTTGTACTGTCACTGGTCAGATGGGCATACATGCTGCATTCACATCATACTATAAAGCATTGTACAACCCACCCATCACTGATCGGGTGGCCCACATACAGGCCTTCTTCGAGTCCCTTGAGTTGCACACCATTGACCGAATGGCCCAAGAGGACCTACATCTGCTCATTACGGAGCAGGAGTCGAGCATCCATACGAGGGTTAGCTACATGCAAAACTCCCGGGCTGGATGGCCTTTCAGCTGAGCTTTATAAGACTTATGATGGTGTCCTGGTCCCCAAGCTATTGGAGGAATCCCTTATAATATCGCTGCTGAAATGACATCCTATCACCCCTTGACCATGTTGGCCACAGACTATAAGATACTCAGCAAAGTCATAGCTCTCTGCCTTATTGAATATATGCCTCTACTGGTGCATGCCGATCAGAACGGCTTCATTCCTAATTGCTCGACCACCCTTAATATTCGCAGTGTGCACAGAGTGCTGGAGCTGGTCCCATCCCACTTTCCCTTTGCCGCTTGTCTAGTGATAGACCTAGAACGAGCATTTGACACAGTGGACTGCGAATATAGGTTTACGGCGCTTTTGCAGTTTGGACTCCCAGTACGCTTGCTACGCCTCATTCTTTTATTTTATACAGCTCCTACATCCCAGGTTAAGATGGGCCAGCTCATTTCAGCCCCATTTGAGATCAGCCGAGGAACGTACCTGGGATGCCCACTGTCGCCACTTTTGTTAGCGCTGGCATTGGAACCATTAGCCCAATGGCTGCGGCATGATGGAGGGTAGAGGAGCATCCATTTTGCGGACGAACTTCATGCAGTCTCCCCTTACGTGGATGACGTCCTTATTTACATACGGGATGTCAGGCGAGGACTTGGAGGCATTGAAATAGTACTTGAGGAATTCTGTAATGCCTCGGGTCTGGGAGTGAATTGGGACAAGACTTGCCTGTTTCCTGTGCACCCAACCTGCCCGCTGCAACACCTAGCAGTGGGACTCCCACCAGGTAAGATGGGAACCGTTCACATTCCTCTATCTCAGTATTCGTGTGTATCACGATACTCTGGACTTAATAGACGGTAACCTCACTAGGGCTATCTCCTCCTTCGGACCGCGACTGACTTTTTGGAGTACACTTCTACTTACGGTGCAGGGACGGGTCTCCCTCTCCAAGATGGTAATGCTCCCCATCGCTTTTATTACTTTCATATTCTCCCGGTCCACATACAGAGCTCTACCTTTCATACTTTGCACTGTATGCTGGGGACCTTTCTCTGGAACAAGGGAGGTAGTTGTGTCGCCCTGCGGAAGCTCCAGTTGCCAGTCAACAAGGTCTTAATTTTTAGCATTACTACTTGGCAGCCCAATTGCAATGGCCGTCTTGCTGGCTGGCAGGCCGGCATCTGGTCGAATTGGGCCTACCCACATTGGATCGAGCCGCCCAAGCGATCCACGAGTTATTACCATCGGGCAAACGCCACCCACACTCTAATAAGCTTCTGACCATAACATACACCAGCTATACTAGAAGCCTCCAGCTGACTCCGACCCTGACACCATACACACTGCTCCTTACACCCCTTCAGAGAGCTCCTTGGGAGGGAGGGGATAGAGCTAAGGGAGTCAGAAGGGGTGGATACTCTAGGCACCCTATTTCAGAACACTGCCCTCTTGCCCCTTGAACAGCTCCACCTGGTCCATGGCCTTCCCCTGGGCCCTTTTCTAGCGCACCAAACTCTGCTGGCCGATCTGCAGCGGAATTGGCATATCGCGAACACAGAACCGGATACGCAACCCCTGCTACATGCAATACATGTGATGGTTGGCGCCTCATCACGTGGTTCACACGCACGATGGCTTCTGCACGACAGGACCAGTTACACTCAACAAGGCAACACTGGGAGTGGGACATAGGTAGTGCGCCGGCATAGAAGGAGTGGGACAGAGCGCTCATATACCCATGTAAAGCTTCCCACAACGCAAAATTCCAATACATCCAACATAACATTTTACATAGAGCATACCGCATGTCAGCACGTTTGCAAAAAATATACAGTAGCGTGTCAACATGCCCCAGATGTGCTTCCAACAATGCAGGCATGTCACTCATGTTCTGGGACTACCCAGAAGTACAATTGCTGTGGAGGGGAGGCTTGTGTACAATGGAGACAGGTCTGCTGGGGCTATATAGGTGCAGGAGGAAGGGAGGTGCCACTAATCGATTTATAGACTTGGCCCTACTCCTAGCTAAGAGGGCCATTGCCATGAAGTGGAAGGATGCCCACCTTCCTGGTATGCCTTTCTGGATTACAGCACTGTTAAAGTGGGGCAAAGCCGAGTTGGTAGCGCTCTGCAGAGAGGAGGTTAGAGGCCTGCGCAAGGTCCTCATTGCGCTGGAGTGGGATACCTTGCTGTACGAATTGCAAGTGCTCTCAGAAGAACCTGGGAAAGAAGAGCCAGATAGGGGAGCATGATTACCTAACACATACTACTCCATACCGCACTTGTTGCCTTACACTCCTCTCCTCCTGTCCCTCTCCCTTCACCCCTT
Organism: Calotriton arnoldi; assembly: GCA_963921515.1. Lineage (NCBI taxonomy): Eukaryota > Metazoa > Chordata > Amphibia > Caudata > Salamandridae > Calotriton > Calotriton arnoldi. The sequence continues at coordinate 3,282,770 of CAWUFW010000501.1, forward strand.
TCTCCCCCCCACTCCCTGCTTCCACATTACTGTGGTACTTAGGCTTGCAACCTGTCTCATTGAGCCTCGTCCCGAAAACACCCTCCGAACCATGTCTGTTCTAGTGGTGAGACAACACATCTCTGCAGGATGTACATGTAGACCGTGACCCCATGGCTGTTTTCAGCCAGTGCCGAATAGATACTATATTGTAGGTATAGATCCATGTTGATTTGTAATGGTTGGGACCTGCCAGTTTACCTTGTTACACATGATTGTTGATTATGTAAAGATGAACCAATGCCTCCTGTCATACCATTAATTGCTGTCTAATATTTACTGACTCATTGGGAATATGTGATATATGATTGACTCCATTATCCTACTGTAATGATTGTATCATTGTCTACACTATTTTCAAAATCAATAAAATTGGTTAAAGAAAATGCAGTAGTTCATGGGAGCAGATTTTCCAGCTTCCCATTCAGTACAACTTGAGAGAGGAGCATATGTCTGCAGTCAATAATTCTTGCCCAATGACTCACTAGTAGAAAAGCGAAAAGGCCACATTCTTCAGCTGGGTTTTGGACCAGGTAGCTGGATGCTTGCAAATTGAGGATTACTATCCTTAGCGTGTGCATTACCCTACATGATGTAGCACTTGAATGCCCCACTTAGTGTCAAGATTTGTCCTTCCTGCCTTTGTTGTCTGACATTGGGTCAGCACTGTCAGTCCCCTACCTACCTCACCAATTGATAATCCCTCCTTGGGCCAAGCCCATATCTAGTTGTAGTGGCACTCTTTCGATATGACTGTGAAAGTAGATTCTGACAAAAGGACCCCATCTCTGACAAAATGCAACACGTCTCTCTACAGCCCAGAATCCCCAAGCCCTCTGTTCGCCTTTCAATTCCAAACTCTTCCAGAAATAATCACAGCTTTATTTAGGGGATTAAGTGACGTCGTTGGTGCTTTTTATTGTCTTTTTTGCATCTCAGGACATAACTACAGAAAACTGTTAATACATTTTTATTATTCAAGAGAATGTTCAGAAAATATCTTTAAATTTAGTCACAGAATATCTTATTTCTTCAAAGCACCTACATGGAAACTGTGCAAAGTTTTCTGACATGTATGAGTTGAAGGAAGACATTGGTATTGGATCTTACTCCGTGTGCAAGCGATGTGTCCATACAGCTACGAACATGGAATTTGCTGTGAAGGTATTTATCATTTATGATCCTTGGCTCTTTTTTCCTTTCTCTGTTTAAAAATGTTCTTTCAGTTAATGAACTCCAAATGTGAGCACAGAAATCATATATAATTGTACTTGACTTCAGCACAGCTTATGTTTTTCAGTCTGGCTGCATGCTGCTTCAGTTGTTTGGAACTCCTCATGTCAGTATAACTTAATGAGAGAGGCTTTGGCTTAGTCTCGTTCCTTCATCCATTGGCTTATTTGCATGTGCCATCTTGAGGCATTGCCTAGCTGGGCTGTCCATCACTGTTAGGACGAACCCAGGGCATTTCACAGCTGTTTACTCATGCAATTTGCATTAGTCAATGATCAAAAGTAATTGTCCTATGTGAATGCAGACAGACACACACATGCAGACAGACACTCACATGCAGACACACACACACGCCTGCTTCCACCTGACCTCCAGCACTTGTTCCCATGACTGTCTCATCATTAAAAGCATTGTTGCATACACTCTGCTGTAGGGCACAGTTAGAAGTAGCATGGAGCTGCTGTGAAAAATGGCACTAGCCAGGCGATGTGTATTTCTGAATATCAACACACACATTGTCTTGCCAGTCACAAGGTGACTTGCCAAATGCGCTGAAATTTGTCATTTCACTGCCAGGGAAGACAGTGCAACCTTCTTCTGCCTTTTGTGGGACCCAACTCAGAGGTGAAATTTCCACCTTCTCTAGTTGGATCATATGGTGTGGTGTATGAATCCAACAGCATGGACAGCCGACCCATATACTGCAGTGCTCATCGCCTTATATTCCTGCCTGGCCAGCTACTGGTTGATGAAATGAGTGGAAGCTTTTGATACCATCATACTCATTTCTGCTGTATCATGCCTCACGTCTAAAATTGGGGGAAATTGAGCCTGTACCCCTTCTCTGCCACTTTGCCTGTATTATCTGCTACCTCCAGGAGATGCACTTTGTCTCTGTAGGGTAAAATGTACATTATACTAGACCTTGCTTGATGGCAGACACTGTCCTGGTGTGTTTAATATTCAGTGCATCATCTCTAGGAAATAGCTTGCATATGAGAGCATCTATTTAAATTTCCATGGGGACTCATTCGGATCATTTTTGCGAGAACCAGCAGTCTCAAATACTTTTCTGGATCTGTCTTGTAAATGTTTTATCTCTAAAAGTATTGTTGAGTTCTTCTATGTGCTATCAGTATTCTTTTCCACCTCTTCCTAACTTGCCCACAACTGCCATAATGTATACAATGTATGGGTGAATTGTATCTTGAATTCTGGTAGTCTACAGTAATAAACAAGTACTCATGGCCTGTGCCTTTGAGCCCACATCTTGATCACAAGCATAATGAACAGATGCTGTCCTGAAAGTTTTCGAAGATATTAGATCAAGCCTCCAAATTTGAGGGAAATACGTCCCTTAATGTAAAATCATGCAGGCCTTCTCTCCTAAAATAATGTGCTTGTATCAGCATAACGTGCAGTACTGACAGAAGGATCCCTTGTACTGGCTTATTCTTTTAGTCTAGAATGAAATCTACACCTGAATTCAGTTGGAGACACAAGGTGTTCAGCTGCCTAGATTAGACTGTAACTCAAAGTCTCAGAGATGCATGTCTATTGTATTCTGTTTATAAACTGATTACTTTGCAATGGGAAAAACTGAGTAATAAGTCATCGCTCGCCTTTTGATTCCAGATTTTGCTTCCCCTTATGCACAAATTACTTAACTTTCACTGTGCATTAGCCCTGGTTCCTGCTCCACCTTTACAGTGGTTGCTGGCCAAAGCTTCTCCTTGTTCTCTCAGAAAGTCTGTCATTGGGCATTGCTCTAACATGGAGGCTCACTGAGATTGACATTTACTGAGTCAACCCAGTTTCCAACTTAGTCTCAGCATTGCATCTGCTTCACAGTTGCAATCTTACATTCATCCACAGATCAGGGAGGAATCCTCTTAAACAGCAGTGCATTAGTATTTGCTTTGGCGTACATCAGCTAGTAACAGGTGTAGGCATTAAAGGGCTTGGTCCACTGACTTGTGGCTTAGCTGCTTGAAGGGAACTCTTCATTTATAGTGCAAAATGTATGGACCAAACAGGTCAGTCATACGCACTTCTTAAACTGTAAGATGTAAGTGATCACTGGCCATACAGCCCCATACATACAAATCAGAGCTCTGTGCTGGTGGACATGCATAAGAAAAAGCACAATTCAATTTTTATTTGCCATTTTTATGATGACATTTTTATACTATTTTCAGCTGCAATAGTCATTTTTTTCCTTTCTTACCCACATATCCATATTGTTGCTTAGCGGAACACTGGGGAAATATGTATAGGTTGGAAGAAAATACAGTGATAGAATTGAACCACACATAATATACCTACTGAGAAGATCTGCGTTATGTCTATAGAAAGAAGAATTATCGTCATAAATTTATTTGGACAAAATTTTCCTTTAAACCAATAACTTACATATGTTAAAACAAATTCAAACACATTATTTACAAAAATAACATTCAGTTGTTTCATCTTACTTATAATTGCATTCATAAATCTTCCTAATGCTATTGACATATCTAAAAATAGCACATTATCTCTCAGGTCTCTCGCCATCTTTCATGTCTAGGTACAATGTTTTAAAAACAAATGTTTAAGAATCTTTTTACGTATATCCTAGAATAAAAGACAATCAATTAAAATATGTAATAAAGTGCATTTTGAGTTCAGTAGACAATAATATTTACCATTATTCTTTTAAATCATCAAGTATACCTCTGGCACTTGATATATAGTGTTGCATCCTGTTCTAAATTTAGAACCATTAGTATGAAGTTTAAGGTCCAATAATTTGTACAGATCGGGAATACTTCCTTATTACCCAATACTTCTAACTTTAATATTACTGATGTTCTTGTTCTTCAAGTGTTCAAAATCCAGTTTCTGAGTTATAATTCCGGCTGATTTTTTTTTTTTTAGGTCTTTTTTAACAAGAAAATGATTTCCATTATTCTGTGTTACCAATGAATTCATTTTTTTAAGTCTGTCAATCATTTTGACTGCCTGCTGTCTCACTGTTCTGCACTTCTTGTCAGCAGAAATAAGATATTTTGAGAGTTGTCCACCATGGCAATTTAATGAAGCATAGCAGGTGTATTCCTGCAAGCTCAGTCCATGATGTATGCGCCTAATCACCTGAATCGTGGCTGCTTTCGATAGAGTTAAGACTTTCTTAAATGTAACACTTTCTATTTGTTCCGAAGTGTTTTTCGTACTTGTGTATACAATTTCAGCTCCATATAATACCATTGGTGGAATTTTGGCCATATATACAGTCACAAGGGGTGACAGTGAGTAACCACTGTATTTCTGATTAAATCTTAATAGAACCCCTGCCGTATTGCTGCTCTTACGTTTTGAAGATGAAAATGACCTGTTCAATTTAAGGTGTTTGTAAATAGCTGACCTAGATATTTATAATGTTGACTTCCTCTATTGTTTCCTTATGGAGAAACCATTTGAAATAGTATTGTTTTTGCCAATGATCATTATCTTTGTTTTTTAAACTACGCAAAGGCATCCATTTCTTCTGCAAACCTTTCACAGCATAATCCTTTATAATCACATCATCTGCGTATAGTAAGCAGCGGATTTGTATATTTCCCACCTTGGGTGAAAATAAGTGAGTTGATTTTAATATAGATGGAAGATCTGCTATATAAAGTGTAGATTCTAAAACGCAACTTTGGTGCAAGCCATTTTTTACTTTTTTAGAGAGAAGATCTGTCACTTTGTGTTCTACCTGTGACCAATTAGATTAATGCTTTTTTTGTACAATAGAGAACGGACCAATTGGAATAACCCAGGTAAATACTGTTCTACATAAGTGGCCTCTATCCACCGTGTCTACGGCAGTTGGGAAGTCATCTAAGCAAGTACAGAGCTTATAGTGACTTCTGACCTATTTCCCATAAACGAAAACAGTGGTCCACCGTCATAGGGGCTTTTGTACAACCCCTGCTCAAGAGGGATAAGGTTTCTAGTAATACTCAAATCCTGTAGTTGTGCTAAGAGAATTTTAGCAAATATATTTGAGCCAATATAGTCAGTCTTATTAATCTATAGTTGGTTGGTAGACTCCTGTAGCCCTTTTTATATATCGGTTTTTCTACTGGCCCCTTCCAGGACTCAGGCTTCATTCCTGTTAGTGCTATCCATTGGAATAGAAGGACAAAAAAGTTTGCCAACCATTCTAGGTTTGTGATTGAAAGGGCGGTCAGATTATATGGCCTTCATAAGTTATCTGATAGTATCAATCAATCAGTATTTATAAAGCACGGCTAATTTCCCGATAGGGTCTCCAGGTGCTTGCAGGCCCGAAGGCTTATTCTAACAACCAGGTCTAGAGGGCCATTCTGAAATCCAGAAGTGAGGTGATGGTCCAGAGGTGCATGGGGAGGCTGCTCCAGGTCTTTGCTGCGATGTGGGAAAAGTAGCGCCTTCCACTTCTGCTTCGGTAAATGCAGGGAGTATGGGCAAGTGGAAAAAAAGGAGGCTTCATAGTCTTCTTGATGGTTGGTGGAAGTTCAGGCAGTGGTTAATGTAGGCGGGTCCTTGTTTGTGTAGAGCCTTGTGTGCATGGGTCAGCAGCTTGAATTGGCATCTCTTCTGTACTGGAAGCCAGTGGGTGTGATGTGGGTTCATCAGGGAAGGGCGAGGTTGAGTCTGACTGGGGTGTTCTGAAGTCTCTGTAGAAGGTGTGCTGTGATTACTTTATAGAGGGCTTTGCCGTAGTCCAGTTGGCTGGTGATGATGGCTTGTGTCATGGTGTGTCTCGTGTGTAGGGGTAGCCACTTGAAGATGTCACGTAGCATGCGCAGAGTGAGGAAGCAGGTGAGGAGACTGCATAGATCTGTGATTTCATGGTGAGCTTGTTAATGATGATTCCGAGGTTTCTGCCGTGGTTAGAGGGAGTGGGTGCAGGTCCTAGGTCTGATGGCCACTAGGAGTCGTTCCATGTGTTGCTGTTGCCAAAGATCAGTACTTCCATCTTAATGTGTTCAGCTGCAGGCAGTTGCTCTTCAGCCAGTCGGCAGCGTTTCTCATGCATCTGTGAAAGTTGGTTCTGGTGGTGGTGTCGGTGAGTGAGAGGATGAGTTGAGTGTCCTCCGGGCGGGAAATTATGTTGAGACCGTGGGATCTGACGATATTGGCCTGCAGGGTCATAAATGCGTTGAAGAGCATCGGGCTGAGCCATGGGGGACACCGTAGGTGATCTCCTTGGATTCAAAGGTGAGAGGTGGATCCTCTGGGTTCTTCCAGTAAGGAAGGAGGTGATTCAACTGGGCATGTCCCCTTGGATGCCGATGTGGTGTAGTCTTTCGATCAGTGTGTGGTGAGAAACCGGGTCAAAAACTGCTGAGAAGTCGAGGAGGATCAAAGCTGCTGTTTCTCCTCGATCGAGGAGGGTTCAGATGTAGTTGGTTGCTGCTATCAGGGCTGTTTTAGTGCTGTGATTGCTGCAGAAGCTGTATTGGGAGGCTTTGAGTAGCTGGTTCTGTTCCAGGTGTGTCATGAGTTGATTGTTGATGATCTTTTCCAGTATCTTGACTGGGAATGGGAGCAGGGAGATTGGCTGGTAGATTTTGAGTTTGCTGAGGTTGGCAGAGTGTTTTTTGAATAGTGGTCTGACTTCGGCGTGTTTCCAGACGTCGGGAAATGTTGCTGTGGTGATAGAGGTGTTGAGTATGGTGGTGAATTATGCCCGATGTTGGTCATAATGTAATAATGTTAGTCACTGTAAACGTATCTCTACTTTAGTGATCATAAACTTGTTTCGATTGATGGATTTTTACCTTGGGTCTACCAAACAAATTCTTGAGATGATTTTCTCATTTATCATCTAGTATTTTTAGAGAGGTTGGGAGGTTTGGAGATTGGCGGACTCACTGGGTCCGGGGGCCATTTTATTGGGCGGGGACTTTAACGTTATACTAGAGGACCCCATAGATAGGTCTGGGGACTCCTGGCGCCCTCATCCACGCGCTGCTGCGCAGCTCCAGATGATAATACAGGATGGTCAGCTGACCGACATCTGGCGTCCGAGACATCCGGACGAGGCGAGCGGCACATGCATGACTGCAGCGGGCCCAGCATAGTCGCACATAGACTATTGGCTGATATCCCGGGATGCGGTTGGCTGGATGGCGAAGGCCCAGCATCTGCCCGCACCCTCTCCGATCATGCTCCAATTTTGCTCACTCTTGACATACCAGACTACCCCACCAGAGCCTTCTCGTGGAAGCTCCCGGCGGGAGCACTTAAAGATCAGGTATTCCGTGAATCCATCAGGCAGGCGATCACCAACTTTTTTTGCAGAAACAAGGGCTCAGTCGAGTCTCCTTCGACTCTGTGTGAGGCCTTCAAGACGGATATAACGGGGAGTGCATAGCGAAGCAGGTGGGGGTTCTCAGGTCTCTCAGAGAGGATCTACTGACGGCTGGAGCAAGATATAGGAGCTCTTGAAAGAGAGTTCTTTTCTAGCAAAAGCACAAACATCCTCAACGACATACGCACTAAAATGACTGAGTTTCAAGAGGCTGCCCAGAAAGAGGTTCTGCTTCTAGGAAGGGATACCAGGGTGCTGCGGTACGTCGAGACGGGGATAGAGCGGGCAAAACCCTGGCCGGACTGCTTAGGAAACCATTATATTTCTGAAATGTGCTCCGCGAACGGTGAGGTGCTGACGGGTCAAAAAGCGGTACAGGAGGAAATGGTTTCTTTTTATACCTCCCTTTATCAGGCACAACTACAGACGGATGCCCCAGAGGTGGAGGAATATCTTGACACTCTACAGCTAATATGGCTAGAGGCGAGTCATAGAGCATATATGGACAAGGTAGAGGAAGTGATTGGCGCTATCCGTTCCCTCCCGGCTGGGAAAACGCTGGGCCTGGACGGCCTATCAGCCACCTTTTATAAGGGGTACGCTGATCTACTTGCTCCCCGGCTGATAGACATGTACCAAGATTCGGTAGAGTGTGGGTTTCTCCCCCCATCGCTTCAGGAGGCTTTTATTATCACAATACTTAAGCCTAGTAAGGACCCTACACGTTTCGTATCACCCACTTTCCATGATAAACGTGGACAATAAGATCCTGGCGAAATTGATTGCGGCACGCCTTCGCCCTCTGATGCCCACAATACTCCGTCCGGACCAGTGCGGGTTCGTCCCAGGCAGGTCTACTGCCCACAACTTGCGCACTCTCTTTGCCACAATGCAGGAGATAGACCCGCAGATACAAGCAGCTGCGATACTCCTTGACGCCACCAAGGCGTTCGACTCCCTTGAGTGGCCCTATCTTTTTGCCCTGCTTAAACGCATCGCCTCAGTCTGAAATTCCTTCATCTAATATCACTGCTTTACTCTCTCCCTACTTATTATCAAAAAACAAAGGCTCCTGTGGGCACAATGGCAATATATTGGGTTATAGTGATATTGGAGAGAGAAGGAAGATCGAGGAGGGTTCAGATGTAGTCGGTGGCTGCTAACAGGGCTGTTTTAGTGCTGTGATTGCTGCAGAAGCTGTATTGGGAGGCTTTGAGTAGCTGGTTCTGTTCCAGGTGTGTCATGAGTTGATTGTTAATGATCTTTTCCAGTATCTTGACTGGGAATGGGAGCAGGGAGATTGGCTGGTAGTTTTTGAGTTTGCTGAGGTTGGCGTAGTGTTTTTTGAATAGTGGTCTGACTTCGGCGTGTTGCCAGACGTCGGGAAATGTTGCTGTGGTGATAGAGGTGTTGAGTATGGTGGTGAATTATGCCCGATGTTGGTCATAATGTAATAATGTTAGTCACTGTAAACGTATCCCTACTTTAGTGATCATAAACTTGTTTCGATTGATGGATTTTTACCTTGGGTCTACCAAACAAATTCTTGAGATGATTTTCTCATTTATCGTCTAGTATTTTTAGAGAGGTTGAAGATGTACAAAAAAACGTATTTACTAATCTACAGAACTGTTTGAGATCTCCCGCTACTATTACCACTATTTGGGATGATTCTATGGAGACCAAAGGCTGCAAGTGTCCTCTATCCTGGCGACTGTGGAGAATGCATGAAAAAAACCCGATTCCCTCCTGACGCTGACCTTCTGGCTGCGGGTTGAAGCTTGTATGCTCCTCAGTTCGGATTTTCGATGATTTGGTAACTGCAACAACACAGTGTGGTTTCTGCAGGGCACACAATACTCTTAGCAAGTGTGGGTGAGGCGCAGGCTCAAGCACTCACAGCCATTTACATGAGCAGTGTTCAGCCTGGGATGCTCTGAGACCGAACTTCACAAAATTAAATCTATATTGCTATAGAAAATTAATGTAAGGATCTCTTACAGACTGTTAAATATTTAAGGTTAAGCTTGTCTCCTGATAAATTGCAGCCTAGAATTTCAGAAAACTGTCAGTACACTAACCAAGCCCCTGGTGTGTCAGACATAGCATTCCTTCTTTGGATTCTTATCCTTCAAAGCCACAGGTGAAATGTAAGCATCTGAATCCATAAATGACACTAATGTTGGACACACCACACTGGCGGCCCGTAACCCTATCTTTTTGTGACTCATTGCGTTGTTTCATTCAAAAGTAGAATCAGTATATCTGTGAAAATGTTCTGTGATATCCTCTTTATGTCCAAAAATACACACATGTAACCGTATTACAGAGAGTGCCCTGGGGGTGCAGCGGGCGTTTGCGCCCGCTTTGTGCGCCCCGGGGCACTTTGGTATTAAAGAAGGGACCGCAGACGCTTGTGCGTCCCCTTCTTTATTATCGATAGCACTGGCGCACATGAAGCGCCAGCGCTGTCTTCAGGGGGCGTTCCCTGAAGGAGTGAATCCCTTTGCCTCTGTGCCTGTGCCGTATTACAGATGTGGGCGCAGAGGCAAAGAAGCTCTTAAGAGGCGCACTGACAGTGCGCCATTTAAATGGTGGCATACTGTCAGTGTGCCCCCTGAGAGCAGCCCTCTGGAGAGGTGAAAGGGGGTCCTATGGACCCCCCCCGACATCCCCTTGCAGGCGGGTGCAGTAACTGACTCCATCCGCCTGCAAGGGGATCTCTGATCCCCCTTCAAAGTGCAGGCGGGTGCCGCCTGCTCTGTGAAAACACGGAGTGGCTTTAAAGCAGCCACTCCGTTTTTCACAGGAACTCGCTTCCCCCAGGGCAGTGTGAGTTCGCGGCTGCCCTGGTGGCAGCGCATTCAAGGTAATAAGGCACATTTTCATTGTTTGCGCCGGGCGCAAACAATGAAAATGCGCCTTTAGCGTAATATGGCCCCTGATGTGTGCTGGAAGGGTTTCCAAGATTTTAATATATAAATCCGAGATATTGAAATCATTTTGCAGAACAAACACCCAAAGGTGATGGGAGGAATGCTTGCAAATATTCTATACCACTGGCAATTGCACTTGGCAGCATTTCAACTCATCATTTTTCACCCACTGTGCGACTCTAGATAGAAGTCCACATTATGCAAATCAGTGCTGGCCCTGCTCCTAAAAGAAACCATCCATTGCCCTCCAAAAGGGACTACAAGCATCTGCACACTGGTTCCTGTGGCGCAGCAAGCAAGGGACCCACTTGCGGTGTTGCATCAAGTACACAAAAGGTGTTGGATGAAATGCTTGCCAACAGTCGAAACCACTGGTATTCAATCTGCATAGCATTGCAACCCATTGTTTGTCGCTCACTGTACCACTCTAGGCTGATGCCCGGACCAACAAAAGTGGACCAACATAATATATATTAACGCCGGAGATGCTTATATGAGCTCTTGGTAACTTGAAAGACCCTTCCTCAGATAATATTCAACCAAAAAAGATTATATCACCGCTTGCTCAAAAGAGCAGATTTGTTATGTGGAGCATGCACTAAAGACTGCAAAGTGTCTCTACGATCCCAAAAACTCTTTGATATCTGGCGGAGATAAAAATTGCCTCTCATTCCATATCACCACTCGCCATTAGTCGGAAGCACGTCCAGCTTCCTGTACCAGTGCTCCTAAACATCTAGGTATGCTATTTTGCTCCTGCTAAAGCTTTTTATATGGCTTCTCTCATGCTTTGTTTCTAGAGTCTGTGAACTATTTATGAGAGCTCTTTCAAGAAAATTCAGTTACTGTTGTGATTAAAAGTAATGTACTTCCACAATCAGGATGTGGGCAAAGTATACACTTTGACTCGTTTCCCTTTTAAACAATAACAGGTGATGTTTACCTTATCTTAGATCTTAAATGCATTAATATATTATGCCCTCTGGAAAATACAGATGGTGATATAGCTGTCTTAGATTCACTTCTGCTGTTAAGAAAAGACTGGATTTGTTCTGTGGATGTGCGATACTCCTATTTTTGTATTTTATACTCCAACAGGCTGAGAGTATTTTCAGAGTTTCTATATGTTATACATTGGTGTCATTGAGCTTAATTGCTGTAGCAGGTGTATAATCCAAGGCTTTTGGCCACAAATGCTCCTGGGTCCATGTCTCTCTGTATCCGAAGGATGATTTAATAAAAGCCAGTCTCTCCCTTTCTGTTTTCAAGATTCTCTAGTATGAGTTTTAATTTCTCACTTTCCCTGGCTTGCTAAATATATTCCTTAAAAGTATTTCTATACATCTGCACACACACATATATATATGTATATATGTGTGTATGTGTGTATATATATATATATATATATATATATATATATATTCACTGAAAAAACCATAAGTTTCAGGCACGTTATAGTTAGAAATTAGCATTTAAAAAACCTTAGAAATTCACTGAAAAAACCATAGGTTTCAGGGACGTTATAGGTAGTTGGACATTTCACTCATACAAAACCATAGAAATTCCACCGTTATAGTTAGTTCAGCTAACTATAACTCGCGCCCCGCAATGCACTGCTGATGACGTCACATATTACATCATTCATGACATGGTCAGTGACATCACTGATGACATCTCAAGTGACATCACTGATGACATCATCCAGTGACTGTGTGTTTCTGTAAAGTTTAAATATGTTTTATATATATATATAGGCCAAGTTGTTTTGAAGAAAGAGTGGGTGGATAAGTGTCTGAATGGATGATTTAGTAGGTGCGTGACTGACTGTATAAGTGAGTGATTAAATGTGTCTTACTGAATGCATGGGTTAGTGACTGATACAGACATTCACACAGTTTAGTTTGTCAGTTGGTGTGTAAGCGGTTGCATGGGTTGGTGAGTAGCTGAATGAGGGTCTATATGGGTTATTGATTCATTGTCTGAGTATCTGTATGAGTGCCTGAGTGTCTGTGTGGGTGGGGGGGGGGTGTGACTCTGTGCATAGATGTGTGAGTGGGTGATTCACTGGGTGTTTGGGTTCAAGAGTGCATCTGTGAAGGGCTGTATGGGTGGGTGAGTGTGCGTATGGGTGTGTTGGTGAGTGAATGGATGCCTCAGTGGTACATGTGTGAGTAACTGCATATGTGAAAGGAAGTATATGTGAGGGTTGGAGTATATAAATGACTATATGTGAGAGTGAGTGATTGTGAGAGTGGCCGTATGGATGAGTGTGTGCTTGTATTAGTTATTGTATAAGAGTGTAAGTATGTGTTAGTATATGTTTGAAAAAGTGAGGTGGTGTGTGTATAACTGTATAGGTGAGTAAATGGGAGTGTGATTGATTCTTTGCCTGACTGACTAGGTGTGTGAGTAACTCTATGGATGAGTGGAGGTGTGTGAGTGTCTGTATAGATGTGTGAGTGCATATCATAGTGCCATATTGATGGTTGACTGCATGTATGAGTGACTGTATGGGTGAATGAGTGGATGTGTGTGTAGACCTAGGAATTAGTGAGTGGGTTTGTACTAACTGGTATTGGTATGTCTAAGGTTTCGAAAATGGTAGCCTGTATTTTAGAGTGGGTGTATCAAAGGTTATATTAGGGTATGAGGAGGTGCATCAGATTATCACGTGGATGATGTCATCAGTGATGTCATTTGAGATGTCATCAGTGATGTCATCAGTGATGTCACTGACCATGTCATGAATGATGTAATATGTGACGTCATCAGCAGTGCATTGCGGGGCACGAGTTATAGTTAGCTGAACTAACTATAACGGTGGAATTTCTATGGTTTTGTATGAGTGAAATGTCCAACTAACTATAACGTCCCTGAAACCTATGGTTTTTTCAGTGAATTTCTAAGGTTTTTTAAATGCTAATTTCTAACTATAACGTGCCTGAAACCTATGGTTTTTTCAGTGAATTTCAAAGGTTTTTTTAAATGCCAATTTCTATCTATAACGTCCCTGAAACCTATGGTTTTTTCAGTGAATTTCAATGTTTTTTTTAATGCTAACTTCTAATTATAATGTTCATTTAACCTATAGTTTTTTTCTGACACCCAAGAAGGACACAACACCCACTGCCACAACCCTCAGGACCTCCCCCCCCGTACCACCCCTCTCCCTACTGTAATTTGTTTTATTTGTTATTTAAACTATATAATGTCTTCTTGTTTTTTAAATATTAAACAACTACATACAGTATGAAAGGGAGCCCAGCCCAGAGCCACATCTGAAGACCAACACGTCATAGACCTACTGATCAAGCAGCTCCGACACCCAAGAACGCCACAACACCCACCACCACCCCCAGGACCCCCCCTCTACCACCGAGGCTGCGCAGAACAAGACAGCGAACTTTCCGAAAACGGCATGGCCCCTCAGCCACACAATAGCTGAATATTGGGACAGGTGCAGTGCTTTAAATGGGCCGGTACTCACCGGTACTGAGTACCGGCACTTCCGATTGTTTTTTGCCGTCAGTACCGGCACTTCTCTGTAGCCAGGGACAGTACCGGTACCCTGATCCACAGCACGGCAGGCGCAGGTTAGGTTTCTCCTCCGGTGCAGGGGTGATTCTGCTCTGCTTCCGAGGAGCATGTAATTATGTGTAATGGGTTAATCAGTTTTGTTGCCATAAATGCATTTCTCTGTGTTTTGATATGTGCTGCAACTGGTACAGAAGTCATTAGGTATGATCATATCTTGCCCTTCGCCCGCCCCTAGCCCCGTCCACTTGCCACACCTCTATTTTAAAGAGTACCTGCACTTATTTTTTCCCATTTAAAGCACTGGACAGGTGTGAACAAACTATATGTGAAGGAAGCAATTCACCCATGTTTAACAATGCACACAATGCAAAGTGTAGCGGTGATGTGCTGGACACATCTCAGTATGCAGAACACACACCTCTCCATGTGCACAAATACTACTGGTGCTTGTAGTGTTGTGGACAGTGGACCCAACCATGTTACGTCAAACACTAGGGAAGATCTCAGTCATGTAGCTGTGTTGTCCCCCCCTGTAAGGATAAGCGTAACCGGAGTGGGCTGGTCCGACGTACGCCACTTCAGCGTAGGAGTGTGAATAAATAGGCTGGAGCTCTGGGCTTGGTTCACTTGTGGGAAGGCCAAAGCGTCTGCCAGGGCGGCGCCCCTCACCCTGCCACGAGGCCGCCAACGTGAACACCAGCCTCCACAGCCGATCGCTGGCTTCTGCCACACAGGCCCCCAGCGGCACAGCACCGCGGACTTATGTCTGTACAAACTACTGCCTTCGATATACACTGCGGACAGCAAGGCTCACAATTCAGATCGAGTCGCGATTGCAGATGACGCAGTCCAGTAGGCAAGAGACATTGCTCAAGTCAACAACACGTGGCTGTGGGCCCTTCCTGACCGCTGCCTCTGGCCTACACTGCGGTCAGTAGGGCTCACAATTCAGATGGAGTCGAGATTGCAGATGACGCAGTCCAGTAGGCAACAGACATTGCAACCAGTGCGGCCAGCCTGGACCACGCATCATCGCTGACTGCGCACACGCTAAGTGCTTCAAGTACCACTAACTCTGTGCAGCTCAAGTCAACGCCACATGGCTGTGGGCCCTTGATGACCGCTGCCTCCGGCCTACAATGCGGTTAGCAGGGCTAACAATTCAAGATTAGTGCCGATGCAAATTGTGTAAGAGAGTATAATCGGTTAAGAAGACTGTATGCTCCCAATATGTGCAGCTCAAGTCAACGTCACGTGGCTGTGGGCCTTTGCTGACCGCTGCCTCCGGCCTACACTGTGGAAGACCGGCGACACGTGGTGCCACTAACCCTGTTCAACACAAGCCACGACACGTGGTGCCACTAACCCTGTTCAACACAAGCCGGTGACACGTGGTGCCACTAACCCTGTTCAACACAAGCCGCGACACATGGTGCCACTAACCCTGTTCAAAACAAGCCGGCGACACGTGGTGCCACTAACCCTGTTCAACACAAGCCGATCCCACATGTGGAACTGTGTCCTGAGTCCTGAATGGCAGTGACCCCAAGTCTGTGGCAGCGACCACAGCACCAGACTCCCTTCGATCAGTGAGGCATATTTCCATATGCAAGGCCGGCGACACGTGGTGCCACTAACCCTGTTCAACACAAGCCGGCGACACGTGGTGCCACTAACCCTGTTCAACACAAGCCGATCCCACATGTGGAACTGTGTCCTGACTCCTGAATGGCAGTGACCCCAACTTCGTGGCAGCGACCACAGCACCAGACTCCCTTCGATTAGTGAGGCGTATTTGCATATGGAAGGCCGGCGACACGTGGTGCCACTGAACCTGAACTACGCAGGCCGGTGGGGCCACCAATCTATGCACGTGGCTGTGGGCCCTTGCTCACCGCTACTTCTGGCCTACACTGCGGTCAGCAGGGCTCACAATTCAGATACAGTCGCGATTGCAGATGACGCAGTCCAGTAGGCAAGAGACATTGCTCCCAGTGCGGCCCGTCCGCACCAAGCAGCATCACAAGCTCATACATTCTCAATGCTTCTGGTGCCACTAACTGTACACCTCAACTCAACGCCACGTGGCTATGGGCCCTTGCTGACCGCTACCTCTGGCCTACACTGCGGTCATCAGGGCTCACAATTAAAATTAAGTCTTGATTCATTAATTACAGAGTCCAGTAGGCAAGTAACTATCACAGGCCTAAAACCTACATAATATCCTTTTAGTATCCTTGCTTCAAGAACTTTTTTTATATCAGTTATAGCTTTAGTACAATCACCAAATTCATCTTCAAGTGCAAACGAACACTCATTAGCAGTCTACACTGCGGGCAGCAGAGCTCGCAATTCGAATTTTGGACACGTGGTGCCACTAACCCTCTTCAACACAAGCCGGCGACACGTGGTGCCACTAACCCTCTTCAACACAAGCCGGCGACACGTGGTGCCACTAACCCTGTTCAACACAAGCCGATCCCACATGTGGAACTGTGTCCTGAGTCCTGAATTGCAGTGACCCCAAGTCCGTGGCAGCGACCACAGCACCAGACTCCCCACAGCACCAGACTCCCTTCGCATACACGTGTCCCGCCGCATCATTGCACGTTGTGCATCTGGTCACATGTCCCAAGACGACAGTGGACATGGCTGCATTGGTGTCGACTCATGTCCGAGGCGCGGACAACCAAAGCTGCTTGACACTGACGTGTGTTGGTGATGGACTACCCCGAGGTGAACATGGACGTTTTCCTACGTTCCTTATTCAGGCATGCTGCTGCATTTTTCTGCATATCGTGGCACTACTCTTGGCCATACTGACACGCACTTTAAAAAAAATAAAGTTTCCACATTTTCACTTGTCTCCAAATGTTTTGTGTCTTCATTTGTATGCCAATGTGTGTGTCACGGACTCTCTGGCTGCCTGCCATACGTGAATTGCTACCCCATCCGGATGTGGGTTTGTACTTATACGTTCTCATGTGCCTGTTTCGTACTGCCGCTTTTGGACGTTTATCCGCCACAGGCGAGTGCATTTGTGTCCTGTGTTCGATTGTGCGAATGTTTGTGTTTGGACAACATTGTGTTGGATGTTGGTGTGCTCTGCTTCCTATGTGTGTGTGCTGCATTCTGTGTGAGATGTCCCTTCATGTGAGGTTTTGTTCACCCTTCTCCCTTTCAGGCAGTGTGGTTTTCACTTCTGTGCTTGTTCAGTGGTGTGATGTTGGCGGGTTGAGTGACTTGTGCTCCTTGTTGGTGTGTTTCATTTTAGCCATGGTTTGTCTGTAGTTGTGCTGTACTTAATTGTGCATGTGTGCCATTGTGCCCATCTCCCCCCCTCTACCCACACCCTGCTTGTTCCTCTTCCTGGTGCTGTTGTGTCTGTAATTTTGTTACTCCACACATAAATACATGTAAAGAACAAATTAGAATAGTTCCTTGATTCTTTTAGATTGCAAAACTTCTCTCTATTGGTTATTTCTTAATTTTCCATATAAACAGTTTTTTTAATATTCAAGGACACATAGAAGTCAGAAGTGCAACGTATTCTATCAACACACTTTCTACAACATTCTACAACACGTGCAGGTTAAAAGTTCATCAATTGTTTTTAAACCTAACGATATTTTTTTGCAACATTTTCTCGAACATTTAACGGCACGAAGCAGGTTAAAAGTTCACGATTGTTTTAAGTTCGAACAGTGCCTTCCAAATGCAAGTAGCAGGTGTGGTTGAGTTGACCACATTTTATCCTATCGTATATACTCCACGTTTAAACTGCTTTTTCTTAACCAATCACAAAGATGCTTTTCCACAAAACGAATGTGCACCCTACTTTTAAAAAACAATGCTTTTCATCTCCCAATCAGTTATCGTTTTGAATGAGAAAAAAAAGTAGTTCCCCACCTTTAAATATATCTCTTATTCTACGAACGGACTGCATGAGCTACAGACATCTATCCATACTTCCCAGCCATACCTTCAAAATGCTAGTGTGGTTCGTAGGACATAGCTATGTTTTCTGGTGCAAGAGGTATGCAGAACAGAGACGTATTGACTTAGACCTAGGTTTACAAAATGTGGACATTAAATGGTTTGGACAGAGAGGATTGAAGTGGCACCAATTGTTGCCTTTGGTTAAAACCTGTTTGCATCTCCAACACCCTGACCTCATAATTGTGCACTGTGGTGGAAACGACCTAGGCACATTGACTGGTGTAGGTTTGGAAATGCTAATGAAAGACACCTTTCGACAATTGATGTTGCTTTTGCCTCAAACTGTCTTTGTATATTCCAATATATGCCAAAGACAGAAGTGGAAATGGTCAAACCAATTTTGTCCTCAGATTGAAAAATCTAGGAAGAATGTCAACAAAGCTGTGTCTGCATACCTCAGAGACCATAGAATGGGGTCGATCTACAACAACAACATACGTTTTGATATGGCTGATATCTACAGAAGTGATGGAGTACACTTCACAGATCAGGGAAACCGAGTTTTTCAGAATAACCTGAAGCTGTGCATCCGCACTTATATGTAGCTCCAACTAATAAACACAAGGGCTCTTTTTAGAGCCGCCTTATATTCCCAATATCGGTTCGCAGAGTGACGGCTGCGATCCGGCTAGCACAGGGAGACCTGCGGGCCGTATGGCAGGCTCGCAGAGGGAGAGCTGCGGCCCGTCGGCTCGGCTCGCACAGGGAGAGCTACGGGCCGTCGGCTCGCAAACGCACACCAGCGTGCTGGCTCGCAGAGGGAGAGCTCGGGTCTAACTCGCAAGGGGACACCAACGGGCCAACGGCCCTGCTAGCAGAGACACACCTATCACCTAACGGACTGGCTTGCACATGTACAGCTAGGGACACGATGGCTCGCAGACGCAGACCTGCGAACCGATGGACTGGTACTGTTTTATGCTTTAGGGTAGTACAGTGGTGTTTGTGTACTGTAGGGTGTTCGTGCTGGAGGTAGCGTTTTAGGGTTTAAGGTAGTGCAGTGGTGTTTGGGTAGTGTAAGAATAGTGCTGGAGGTAGTGTTTTAGAGTTTACGACAATGCAGTAATGTTTGGGTAGTGTAAGGGGTCATGCTGGGAGTACTGTTTTGGGGTTTAGGGTAGTGCAGTGGTGTTTGTGTAGTGTAGGGGGTCATGCTGGGAGTAGTGTTTTAGGGTTTACGGCAGTGCAGTGGTGTTTGGGTAGTGTAGGGGGTCATGCTGGGAGTAGTGTTTTAGGGTTTACGGCAGTGCAGTGGTGTTTGTGTAGTGTAGGGGTCGTGCTGAGAGTAGTGTTTTAGGATTTAGGATAGCACAGTGGTGTTTGTGTAGTGTGGGAAGTCATGCAGCGAGTACTGTTTTAGGATTTAGAGTAGTGCAGTGGTGTTTGTGTACTGTTTGGGGGTTCATTCTGGGGGTAGCGTTTTAGGGTTTAAGGTAGGGCAGTGGTGTTTGGGTAGTGTAAGAATCGCGCTGGAGGTAGTGTTTTAGATTTTACGAAAATGCAGTGGTGTTTGGGTAGTGTAAGGGGTCATGCTGGGAGTAGTGTTTTAGGGTTTAGGGTACTGCAGTGGTGTTTGTGTACTGTAGGGGGTCGTGCTGGGGTAGTCTTTTAGGGTTTAGGGTAGAACAGTGGTGTTTGGGTAGTGTAGGGGGTCATGCTGGGGGTACTGTTTTAGGGTTTAGGGTAGTGCAGTGGTGTTTGTGTAGTGTAGGGGGTCATGTTGGGAGTAGTGTTTTAGGGTTTAGGGTAGTCTAGTGGTGTTTGGGTAGTGTAGGGGGTCGTGCTGGGGATAGTGTTTTAGGATTTAGGGTACTGCAGTGGTGTTTGCGTAGTGTAGGGGGTCCTGCTAGGGGTAGTGTTTTAGGGTTTAGGGTAGTGCAGTGGTGTTTGGGTAGGGGGTCGTGCTGGGGGTAGATTTAGGGTTTAGGGTAGTGCAGTGGTGTTTGGGTAGTGTAGGGGATCGTGCTGGGGGTAGTGTTTTAGAGTTTACGACAGTGCAGTGGTGTTTGGGTAGTCTCTGGGTAGTGTAGGGGATCGTACTGACAGACTGACTCACAGAGCTCCGAGCCGACGGACGGGCTTCTAAAGGCATAGCCGCGACCTGGTGATATGAAGAGAGGCAGCGTGAAAGGCATGTCTCACACAGACACAGATGCCAGTGTTGCCTCGCAGAGGTAAAACTACGAACCTGATGGCTTCTACACGGAGAGATGCGAGCTGACGGAGTAAATCACAAAATGGCTGCCAACACTTCCTGGTTTCAACCATTCACAGCCAATAAGCCGCAAGCTGGTGCTTGTAACCCCTCAGCCAATCACATGTCAGAATTCTCAAATATCGATATCTGTAAAATTTGATATTTCTCAAAAGCTACTGAACGGATTTACACCATTTAAACAAAAGCGTGCTTTCTGGACCATCACCTTTCTCCCTGCCAAATTTGGTGTAATTCCGTTCAGCAGTTTCACCTGTAGTCTTCTATAAACTTTCATATGGAAATTGCATGGAGAAAACACGTTTTAGGACCCTCTTTTTTCTCAGCCCCTCCTACCCCATTCACCCCCAAACTTTCAATATAAGAGCTAATCAAAAAAAGAGAAACTTTTTGGATAATTTCATAAAGATTCGTCAAACGACGCCAAAGTTACAAGCACATAGAAGGCTCCAGAAGGGGGGCCGCGCAACCCCCCTCCCAACATGAGTGAAGCCCCGGGGCTGCGCGGACCCCAGCGCACCCCCGCAACCCCTGCGAGCCCCTGCTATTATTTTTTAAGAAATACCCCCGGAACCTAGCCCACCCAAGGGCCTCATTAAAATGAAACGCGAGAACCCGCGACCCCAGCGCAAATTTTTGCCGATTTAAAGGGAAAAAAAATGATTTTTTGGGCCCTAGGGGTCCTTCTGGGACCCCCTGAGCAGGCCTAGGGGGTCAGGGTTTTTCTACCCTGCCCCCTTCTCTTGTTTTATACCTTTGTTTCTCCGTTTTCGGGTGACTCGCTTCTACCGAGCCACAAGATGGCTGCCAACACTTCCTGGTTTGGACTACTAGCAGCCAATCACAGTGAAGCTCGCCCACGCGACTTAGGCTCCGCCCAGATATCAAAACTTTTATTTTTCTAATTTCTCAGCAACTACTGAACGGATTTACACCTTTTTTAAAAAGGTCACTTTCTGACCCAAGCACTACCTTTCTGCCAAATTTGGAGTAATTCCGTTCATGTATTTTCGGCTGTAGCCTTGCACAAAGTTTCCTATGGGAAATTGATTTTTTGACTCTTATTTTTTGAATTTCTCAAAAACTACTGAACGGATTTACACCATTTAAAAAAAAGGTCGCTTTCTGAACCAAGCTCTACCTTTTTGACAAATTTGGGGTAATTCCGTTCAGCAGTTCGGGCTGTAGCTCGTCGCAAAATTTCCTATGGAAATTAACATGGAGAAAACGAGTTTTGGGACCCCCCTTTTTTCTCAGCCCCCGCTTGACGAATCACCCCCAAACTTTCAGGATAGGAGCTAACCTGGATAGACTTTTTTTTTGGAGAATTTCAGGAAGATTCGTCAAACGACGCCAAAGTTATTAGCAAATCAAAAAATGCTTTTCCTATGGAAACTAGGTTCTAACTATAACTACCTTCTGGCGACCGCCAGTAGGTAATATATATATATATATATATATATATATATATATATGTGTATATATGTAAAAAAAAAAAAACAGCAAAAATGTAAAAAATATGTTTAAAAAATAAGAATGTATGGTAACGAAATGCCTATTCAGAAATCCATTTCCTAATTGATGGGAAAAAGATGGAGGCAGAAAGAAAGAATACGGAGGTATTTCTTTTATTTTTATTATTTGCTGTGCATTTAAATATGCTTGGGCCAAAAATGAATGTGACTTTGACTAAGGCTAGTATCAGTCGAAACGCATTAGTACGGACACGATACAATAAAGGATTCATGATTAATTACTTTGCCTGGAGTGCCCACCTCTGCTCTTTTTTGCTAAGAGTTTTTGAAGAATGTATATATATATTATCTACTGGCGGTCGCCAGTAGATAGTTATAGTTAGGACCTAGTTTCCATAGGAAAAGCGTTTTTTCTTTTCCCAATAACTTTGGCGCCGGATGACGAATCTTCGCGAAACTTTCAAAACTAGTAGGGCGCTCCGATCAGCTCCTGTCTTGAAAGGTTCGGGGTGATTCGCCAAGCGGGGGCCGAGAAAAAAGGGGGTCCCAAAACGTGTTTTCTCCATGTTATTTTCCATAGGAAACTTTAGACACGGCTACAGCTCGAACTGCTGAACGGAATTACACCAAATTTGGCAAAAAGGTAGCCCTTGGTTCAGAAAGAGCCCTTTTTTTAAATGGTGTAAATACGTTCAGTAGTTGCTGAGAAAATCAAAAAATATCTAAAGGCGCGGTGGATCCGCGGACCCTCCCGACCATGAGCTTTATTCTAATTGGCTGTCAACACTCCAAACCAGGGAGTGTTGGCAGCCATCTTGTGACTCGGTAGAACCCCCCCCCGGGCTAGTTTTCAAAAATAAAACAATCCTGTGTGGGGGGGCTCGAGCCCCCCCACACGCCCCGGGGACCGCCACCTCCCCGGGGCACTAAAATGGAAATGCGGGGGACCGTTATGGACCCCCGCACTAAAATGGAAATGCGGGGGTCCGTTACGGACCCCCGAGCCCCGGGGACCACCACCTCTCCGGGGCTTTAATCACATAGGGAGGTGGGCCGCGCGGCCCCCCTCCTGGAGCCCGTGATGGCCCTGCGGACCGCCACCCCCCAGGGCCGGCTCCTGCAGTGTCCCGGGGTGCCCACCCCCAGGACACTGCTGTTTGCTATGGCAGGGCGGGAGCCTCGCGGCTCCCGCCCTGCCATAGCAAACTTGCTTTGGATTTTGGAAGCGAGAGCAGGGAAACCTGCTCTCGCTTCCAAAATGCAAAGCAGATTGCTTTTCCACACGGGGAGCTGCATGTCCGCGGCTCCCCATGTGGAAAAGCAATGCCGGCTCCTGCAGGACGCAGGGAGCCGGCGGGACCGTGGGGGCATTGGGGCTCCCCCCCACGGTCCCCAACGGATAGGGCCTGCCCCAGGGGATGGGGTCCCCGGGGCTAGAAGTGGCCCGGGAGGGGGGCCACGCGGCTCCCATCCCCCCAAAAATAAATAAATACATTTTTTTTTTAAAAGGCCGGCCCCGCGGGATGGGGTCCCCGGGGCCAATAGAGGCCTCAGGAGGGGGGCCACGCAGCCCCCCTCCTTAAAAAACATACATATATGTGGCCATGCCCCGGGGGATGGGGTCCCTGGGGCCGGAATTGGCCACGGGAGGGGGGCCCAGGCGGCCCCCTTCCCGTTCAGATTTTTTTTTTTTTTTTTTTTAAATGGGTCAGGCCCTGGGGTCCCCAGGGCCCAAAAAAGGAAAAAGAAGGGGGGGCCACACAGCCCCCCTTCTAAAAAAAAGAAAGAAAAAAAAAAGACCGCGATCGTGCCGGAGGCCCCGCCCCCTCCCAGCAACACTCTGCAAACGCCCCCTCTGGCGCATTTTAAAATGGGGAATTAATTCCCCTTCAATACTGGGGGTCCCTGGGGGCCAACTAGCCCACCAGGTACCTCCAGTAAGCGCCACAGGGCTGCGTTGCAGAGAGGTGGTCTAGGCATCGCCCCTTTTTACACCTCTCTGCAACGCAGCTCTGTGGCGCTTACTGGAGGTACGTGGTGGGCTAGTTGGACCCCAGGGACCCTCAGGATTCAAGGGGACTTTAACCCCCAACTTAAAACGCGCCACGGGGCGCGTTTGCACAGTGGTGAAGGGAGGGGGCGGGGCCTGAGGTGACATGTGTGCAAACACGCCCTGTGGCGCGTTTTAAGTTGGGGAATTAATTCCTCTTCAATCCTGAGGGCCCCTGGGGGCCAACTAGCCCACCAGGTACCTCCAGTAAGCGCCACAGGCCTGCGTTGCAGAGAGGTGGTCCAGGCCACGCCCCTTTTTACAGCTCTCTGCAACGCAGCTCTGTGGTGCTTACTGGAGGTACCTAGTGGGCTAGTTGGACCCCACGGACCCTCAGGATTCAAGGGGACTGAATCCCCCAACTTACAACGCGCCAGGGGGCATGTTTGCAGAGTGGTGGAGAAAGGGGGCATGGCCTTTGTCTACCTCTCACCAATCCCACTGCGTGGGGCTTACTGGAGGTAAAAGGTAGGCTAGTTGGCCCCTAAAGGACCCCCAGCAGTGAAGGGGACTTCAATCCCCATCCAAGAGCGTGCCAGGGAGCGCGTTTGTAGAGTGGTGGGCAAAGTGGGCGTGGCCTGGTACGAGTACTTACCAGTGCTGCTGTGTGGGACTGACTGGAGGTAATAGTTTGGGAAGTTGGCCCCCAAGGATGTCCTTGGGGGCCAACTACCCCTCTTGTTACCTCCAGTAAGTCCCACACAGTGGGATTGCTAAGACGTCTTCGGAGGGCATGGCCCCCTTTCTCTACCACTCTGCAAATGTGCCTCGTGGCAAACTACGGGATGGGGGATGAAGTCCAATTTAGTCCTGAGGGAGTTTGGGGGCCAAGAATCCCTCCTGGTACCTCCTGTAAGTCCTACGCAGCGGAATTCCTGAGCGTTGGTTGGACGCCCAGCACCCTTTCTCCACCACTCTGCAAACGTGACTACTAGTTAAAGTAGCATATTTCTGCACCTCTGACTTAGAGGTAGTTTTAATCCCCCTGCCCTATTATGTACTAGGGCCTTACAGAGGAGGTCATGTTAATCACAGGGGTACCCCAACGCATAGTGTTCCCTTGTGTATGTAGGTGTTTTCACTGTATTCTAAGTGTCTTTTAGCATAGCACTGGCTCTAGGCCTGGTTATTCAGTGTCAGTTCCCACCAGTACCCGTCTGAAAAAGTTGTGGGCACAGGATGATTTTGCAACAAGGCCTCTTTCTGCTCCTCTGTTGGTTCTTTCTGCACATGTCTTGCTTCTTCCTGCACTATTGTTCGTCTTTGTGGACTTCTGTTGCTTCTTTCTGCATTTCTTTTGCTTCTTTCTGTGCGTTTTTTCTTCTTTCTTCACATGTCCTACCTCTGTAGGCATAGTTAGAAACTAGCATTTAAAAAACCTTTGAAATTCACTGAAAAAACCATAGGTTTCAGACACGTTATAGTTAGAAATTAGCATTTAAAAAACCTTTGAAATTCACTGAAAGAACCATAGGTTTCAGGCACGTTATAGTTAGAAATTAGCATTTAAAAAACCTTAGAAATTCACTGAAAGAACCATAGGTTTCAGGCACGTTATAGTTAGAAATTAGCATTTAAAAAACCTTAGAAATTCACTGAAAAAACCGTAGGTTTTAGGGAAAGTTATAGTTAGTTGGACATTGCACTCGTACAAAACCAGAGAAATTCCCCCGTTATAGTTAGTTCAGCTAACTATAACTCGCGCCCCCGCAATGCACTGCTGATGACGTCACATATTACATCACTCATGACATGGTCGGTGACATCACTGATGACAACACTGATGACATCTCAAATGACATCACTGATGACATCACTCATGACATCATCCATGTGATAATTTGATGCATCTTCTCACACCCTAATATAACCTTTGATACACCCACTCTAAATTACAGACTGCCATTCTCAAAACCATAGACATTCCAACACCAATAACTACATACCCACTCACTGATTCTTAGGTCTACACACACATCCACTCACTCACACGTACAGTCACTCATACTTACGGTCACTCAGTACAGGACTATCATATGCACTCATACACCTATATAGACACTCGCACATCGCCACTCATCCATAGAGGTACTCCCACACCTAGTCAGTCATGCAAATAATTAATCACACTGCCATTTACTCACCTATACAGTTATACACACACCAGCTCACTTGCTCATACAAATACTAGCACATTCTTACGCTCTTATACAGTCACTGATACAAGTACACACTCATCCATACAGCCACTCTCACAATCACACACACTCACTTATAGCCATTTATATACTCCAACACACATATATACTGCCTTTCACATATGTAGTTACTCACACATGTACCACTGAGATATACATTCACTCACTAACACACCCATACACACACTCACCCACCCATACAGTCCATCACAGATGCACTCTTGAAACCATGCACCCAGTGAATCACCCACTCACACATCTATGCACAGAGTCAGCACACCCCACCCACACAAACACTCAGGCACCCATACAGATCTCAGACAACCAATCAATAACCCATATAGACACTCATGTAGCTATTCACAAACCCATGCAGCCACTTACACACCAACAGACAGACGGATACAGACATTCACACAGTTTAGTCACTAACCCATGCATTCAGTAAGATACGTTTAATCACTCACTTATAGACTCAGTCACACACCTACTAAATCATCCATTCAGACACTTATACACCCACTCATTCTTCAATACGCCTTTCCCTATATATATTAAACATATTTAAACTTTACAGAAACACACAGTCACTGGATGATGTCATCAGTGATGTCATCAGTGATGTCATTTGAGATGTCATCAGTGATGTCATCAGTGATGTCACTGACCATGTCATGAGTGATGTAATATGTGACGTCATCAGCAGTGCATTGTGGGGTGCGAGTTATAGTTAGCTGAACTAACTATAACGGGGAATTTCTCTGGTTTCATAGAAGATGAATTTTAGTACATTTAATCTAAATGGACCTGTTTGCATCGTTAGCATTCATCTAGTAGCCATCCTGGAAATCAAGCATGGAGGAGGCCTTCATAGACCTCCACTGCACACCCATGCTCAATACAATATAAATTAATTATTTAGATAGTCTCCCAGTTTAACTTTGTTTTCAACCATGTGGATGTTGTCATTTGTGTCACCTAAATATTCTTTATCGGTGCCTAATTTGTAAATCTTTTTAAGGAGGCTGGCATCCACTTCCTCCAGTGATGCTGGCTGAATTAACAATGCACAAAGCTGTTTTATGGCGAGCGAAGACCGCCCTCCTCAAGTGGTGCTCGGTTTGGGAGGGCACCTCCAACATACGTCAGAAAAGTGTGAACAAAATGGGGTCTAATGGAACATTTTACTGCCCAACTTTCCCTAAATTTGCTAAAGAGGCATACACTAATGATGATGTGATGGTCCTACGGGAGAAGATAAAGAAAGAAAAAACAGCGAGGGACAAAAGAGATAGAGAAAACGTAAAGAAATAGGAAGCAGGAAAGGAATACGAAGGGAGTGTGAAATAAAGTGGTGAGGAAAACGGAGGAAAGAAAAGGAATGGGAAACTAAGAGAAGAGGAAGAAGGGGGATTTGTGCCTGTCGTTGTATAGTAAATGTATGTTCGAGGCATATGAGCTGCAGATCACACACTAAGCATAGATCGCCATCTGGTGTTGGGCCCGGATGTTTGCACTTTGTTGTTGTATTGGAATAAGTCTTTGGAAGTCACGAGATAGGTGACTCCTCCTTTGGACAATAGTGCGCATGGGCATCGACTCCATCTTCAGATTGTTTTTTTTCCACCATCGGGCTCGGATGTGTTTGTCGCGCTCCAGTTCGGTGCCGCCACCATTCTAACTTTCGACGCGCAATCCTTCACCCTTTCGTCGGTATTGTTTTTGATCGCGTTTCCCTTTTCGACGCGCATCTCTACAACTCCAATCCTTCCATTCCGGTCGTCGATGCAGGCCTTCGGGCCTAACTGCACCATCAGGCCATCTTGGCTCATGGAAAGGACTCCCTTCAAAAAGTGTCCTCAATGTGGATCCACGTTTCCCCACACCGATCTTCACGAGGTGTGTAACCTCTGCCTTTCGCCCGAGCACAAGGCCAAAGACTGTCCAGCTTGTGCCTCTTTCCGATCCAAGAAAACCATACGGGATCGTCGAGCTCGAAGAAACATGGCTCGATCGTCGACATCCATACCAGACGATATCTTCCATGAAGGCGTCGATGTACCGGAACAGGAACAACTCGAAGAGGGCCTCATCAGCGCCTCCGAAGCCGACGATTCCGACGTCGAAGACATCACTCCTGGGCAACGGGTCGTAAGTACTGACGTCGACCCCTCCCCACCATCCATTCCGGCAAAGGCTTCGGTAACACCTTCACCTTCGGGCCTAGGTCTCATGCCCCGCCTTCCGGCTCGGCCAAGAAGTCGACAAATAAGCCTTCAGGCCGCTCGGGCTCGAGCCAGCCTACCCTCGGTGCCGAAACCCCATCCCCGGCACTGAGACCAAAAGACAAGCCACTGTCTACGCCCGCACCAAAGCCCGGTTCCACATCGGCGCATTCAGCACCGAAACCCACCGGCACTGCGCCTTCAACTCCGAAAAAAACATCGGAATCGAGCAAACCACCAGTTCCAAGAACCGCTGGAACTCAACCTTCGGAGCCGAAAAAGTTACCGGTACCGGCTCCAAAGACCCCAACGGAACCGACAAAAACTGCCGTTTCCAAACCTAGGGAGTCCAAAATAACTCCAAAATTGGTGCCACACAAGCATTCGGACCCGAAAAAATCAGCGCTGAAACACCACACTTCACAGGAGGAGCTTTTCCAACCCGACCCAAACCAACAAATCCTGGAAATAGACCCAAATACAGGTCGCCTTGTGGTTAGTCCTTCCAGGAAGAGGAAATTGGACAAACCTGCACCAGCTCCACTCCCTCTCAAGAAAAGAGACATTGCCACTTCTCCTTTCAGGGTCCCTTTTCCACCCCCTCCTCCACACCACATCTCTCCTGTTCCATCTCCAATACCCTCACAATCTCCTCCACCTCAAGATGATGAGGACCCTTCTGAGTAAGAGGGTGATGATCAACCCTTAGGAGAACCTAGCCCTCCTAATATCCCAACTGACCCATGGGACAATTATGGCACACCAGATGTTCCTGACACACCACAGGATGATGTCTACCCATCTAGACCATCCCCGCCAGAGGACACTATAGGCTTCACTCAGCTCATACACAGAGCCGCAGAATACCACGGTGTAGATTTACACACAGACCCTATAGAGGAAGACTTCCTTATGGACACTTTCGCACCATCTCAAAGGTCCACTTCTATTCTCCCAATGTTGAAAGGGGTAATCAAACACGCTCCTGAAGTCTTCAAAGATCCTGTCGGGGCTAGAGTCATTAACCCCAGGGTAGAAAAGAAATAGGTCTGCCCCAGCCTGACCCTGTTTACATTAAAGGGCAACTTCCCTTAGATTCCTTCGTGGTTTCTAACGCCAGGAAAAGGGCTAACTCCCAAACCTCAGGCGATGCTCCACCTCCTGATAAGGAGTCAAAACTCTTGGACGCATCGGGTAAAAGAGCAGCGTCCCAGGCAGCTAACATTTGGCGAATTGCCAACACACAGGCGTTGCTGGCTAGGTACGATAGGGCACATTATGATGAACTGGAGACCCTACTACAACACCTTCCAGAGCAATACAAAACAAAAGCCAATGATCTCATACAGCAAGGCAAGTCTAAAACAAATACCTCCATTCGATGTGCTCTAGATGCTGCAGACACAGCCTCACGAGCCATTAATACCAGTGTCCTGTTGCGTAGACATGCATGGCTCCGTATTTCAGGGTTTAAACCCGAGGTTCAAACAGCCATATTAAATCAGCCGTTTGACAAGAACATTTATTTGGCCCTAGTGTGGATTCATCTTTAGAAAAGATGAAAAAAGACAACAACACAGCCAAATCAATGGGAGTATTGCAATCCCAAACTCCCAGAAGTTCCTTTCGTCGCTCCTCTTATAGGGGCGCCTCTAGAGGCTTTACCACGGATAACTCCTCCACATCCTATAAAAGTCCCACCCAGACCTCCTCTACCAGAGGTTATTACAGAGGAGGCTACAGGGGTAATAATAACAAAGGTAGAGGCAAAACCGTCAATACCCATACTGCCTCCACCTCCAAACAATGACTTCCCTCCACTCCCCCCAGACCATTCCACTCCGGTCGGGGGAAGATTACTACAGTTCCTACCTGTCTGGAACACCATTACCACGGACAGGTGAGTGAGACAAATCATCCAATCCGGTTATTGCCTGGAACTCACTTCAACTCCTCCAAACATACCACCCAAACAGCGTCCAATGTCAGCAGACCATTTAACGCTTCTCAAACAAGAGGTACTTTCCCTCCTACAAAAACATGCAATAGAACCAGTTCCCCTGCATCAGCAAAACACAGGGGTCTACTCACTGTATTTTCTCATTCCAAAGAAGGACGGAACCCTGAGGCCCATCCTCGACCTCAGACCATTAAACCTCTACATACAGTCAGACCATTTTCATATGGTCACTCTTCAACAACTCCTTCCTCTACTCAAACAAGGCGATTTCCTTGCCACCTTAGATCTCAAGGACGCCTACTTCCACATTCCCATTCACCCAGCTCACAAAAAATATCTTCGATTTGTAGTGGACGGTCAACATTATCAGTTCAAGGTGCTCCCGTTCGGAGTCACCACAGCACCCAGAGCCTTCACAAAATGTCTGGCAGTCGTAGCAGCCCACTTAAGAAGACAACAAATTCACGTCTTCCCATACTTGGACGACTGGCTCATAAAAGCCAAGTCGCACGCCCAGTGTGTAAATCACACACACACACCACAATCCAACTACTTCACGACTTAGGGTTCACAATAAACCTCACAAAGTCTCACCTCCAACCCTCCCACGTCCAGCAATATCTAGGTGCCACAATAGACACCTTAAGAGGCCTTGCATACCCCAATCCAGCCAGGATAGCAAGCATGCAAGCCCTTATAACAAAATTCCAGCCGCAACACTCCCTTCCAGCTCGGGTGTTTATGCAACTAATAGGGATGATGGCCTCTTGCATATTCATAGTCCCGCATGCAAGACTCCAGATGCGCCCCTTGCAAGAATGCTTAGCACGTCAGTGGAACCAAGCTCTAGGTCAGCTAACAGATCTGGTGTTGGTGGACGGCCGCGCACATCGCTCTCTACAGTGGTGGAACACACAAAACCTTTCCAAGGGGCGACCGTTCCTAGAGCCAGTTCCACAGATTGTTTTAACCGCGGATGCATCGCTCACCGGATGGGGAGCTCATCTATTACATCACATCATACAGGGCGCATGGACACCTCAACAAAAACTACTCCACATCAATCATTTGGAGTTACTAGCAATCTTTCTGGCATTAAAATCATTCCAGAAACACATATCAAACAAAGCTGTGTTAGTCCGGACGGACAATATCACAGCAATGTATTATTTACAAAAACAGGGGGGGACGCACTCTCTGCAGGTCTCTCAACTAGCTCAGACCATATGGAGGTGGGCTATTCCTCAAAACATATTCCTTTTAGCCCAACACCTTCCAGGAATTCAGAATCAGATGGCAGATCTGTTAAGTCGTCAAACACAACAGATTCATGAGTGGGAACTTCACCCACAGGTTCTTCAACCGCTTTTCCAAATGTGGGGGCATCCAGAGATAGATCTCTTCGCCACACATTACAACACAAAATGCCCAAGCTTCGCCGCCAGATATCCACACCCATTGTCCAAAGGCAATGCGATATGGATGAATTGGTCAGGCAGATTTGCGTACGCTTTTCCGCCTCTCCCACTCATTCCATTAGTGGTTCGCAAGATGCAACAACAGTCACTAACACTGATTCTAGTTGCTCCAACATGGGCCAGACAACCATGGTACACAACATTGCTGGAACTATCCGTAGTCCCGCACCAAAAACTACACCTCTCCCCACATCTTTTAACACAGAACCGTGGAGAGATCAGACATCCAGATCCAGCACAGCTCAATCTAGCGATCTGGCTCCTGAAGTCCTAGAAATCGGTTACCTCAATCTTCCACCTGATTACATGAACGTTATCAAAGAGGCTAGGCGCCCCACCACTAGAGCCTGCTATGCAGCCAAGTGGAAAAGATTTGTTATATACTGTACCAATAACACAATCAATCCTCTAGATGCGTCCATTCAACACATCATATGTTACCTGCTGCATCTTCAAAGATGTAATCTAGCATACACATCCATTAGATTGCATCTCGCTGCCATAGCAGCTTACCTGCAAAATAGACATTTGTCATTATTCAGGGTACCAGCCATTAAAGCATTTATGGAAGGCCTCAAAAGAATAATTCCTCCCAGGGTACCACCCTCTCCAGTGTGGAATCTAAACATCGTCCTCACTAGATTAATGGGCCCTCCATTCGAGCCTCCACATAAATGTGAGCTCCAATTTCTTACATGGAAAGTTGCTTTCCTTGTAGCCATCACATCTCTCAGAAGAGTCAGTGAGTTACAGGCACTAACTATTCAAGAACCATTTTTACAACTCCATCATAACAAAGTGATTCTCAGGACAAATCCCAAATTCCTCCCTAAAGTTATTTCTCCTTTCCATCCCAACCAATCTGTGGAGTTGCCAGTATTCTTCTCGCAACCACAAACAGTAGCAGAAAGAGCTCTTCATACACTAGACGTGAAAAGAGCCCTCCTTTACTACATTGACAGAACAAAACCTTTTCGCAAAACAACTTTTTGTATCCTTCTCACCACCACATAAGGGCAATCCTATATCAAAGTCTGGGATTGCAAGGTGGATTGTCAAATGTATACAAATTTGCTACCACAAAGGAAAACGTACACTATCTATTCCCCCTAAAGCGCACACTACCCGCAAAATAGGGGCTTCCATGGCATTTTTAGGGAACATTCCCTTAGATGACATCTGCAAAGCAGCTACATGGTCTACACCGCACACATTCACAAAACACTATTGTGTAGATGTGCAGGCAAAACAACAAGCTAGTGTGGGCCAAGCTGTACTCAAAACACTATTTCAAACTACTGCAACAGATACTGGTGGTCGCCGCTAAAGGGAAGTACTGCTATGCAATCTATGCATAGTGTGTGATCTGCAGCTCATATGCCTCGAACGGAAAATGCTACTTACCAGTATGCATCTGTTCTTGGCATGTAGAGCTGCAGATCCACACACGCCCACCCACCTCCCCGGCTACCTTTATCTGTTCCAGTATTATCTTAATTAGATACAACATACATGGACATCTCTTTCTGTTTCTCACAAAACTCCATCATGTCCCTTCTTGGCGAAAAAACAATCTGAAGATGGAGTCGATGCCCATGCGCACTATTGTCCAAAGGAGGAGTCACCTATCTCGTGACTTCCAAAGACTTATTCCAATACAACAACAAAGGGCAAACATCTGTGCCCAACACCAGATGGCGATCTATGCATAGTGTGTGGATCTTCAGCTCTACATGCCAAGAACAGATGCATACTGGTAAGTAGCATTTTCCTTATAAGGTTGAAACTGTTTTTGGGGGTTGTTAGGTCAATCATACCCTTCTGACAAGTATCAGTTGCTTTCTCACTGACTAAGGCTGAGTTAATCTCTTACTAGACGTGAATTGTTTGAGTAAAAAAGTGGAAGGAGTCCCTAATAATCTTTAATACAATTTGTACCTAGCATATAAAGCTGTGCCTCCTTAAGTTTTGACTCGTCGCAGAGTATTTCCCGTCTCGTGAACACAAGAAACAGAAAAACAAACATCCAGGTGTTTATGGACGGAAAGGCCTCACCCACTTAGTTGTGGCATGCTTCATCATTGGCGAGTCCGCCCCACCGTGTTAGGACAATGCCAACACAGTGGTCTCAACCCTTTCTCTTAGAAAAAAGGGAGCTCAGAATAAAGTAGTTGTGGTCAGTACAGGAGTTCAGATATTCAAGTTAAAACAACCTCTGTGTAAACCCAGGAGATATCTTTTTTTCAAAGGGTACACAGAGTAGGAGTAAAAGAAGGTTCTACTATAAACTTTGGGTGATTCTGAGATTTAATGACTCAATCCACCCAAATTATGCCTTTTGCCAACATGTTTCGGCCTCCTACAGGATGGATACCTTCTCTGGTTAACCTAAGTCCAGAGAAAATACCTGGAAGAGGGGACGGGACAAGACAACCATAAGTCACAATAGGAAAGTCTGTCCACTAATCTTTGTAGATGAATTGAGGTGAGTCCAGGTATAAAACGTTGTGACAGCACATAGAGATAAGACTTATTCTTACCTTGGTGCATGACTGAAGCATTCATGATAGACTATAGGGATATTGTTTTATGCCCTGATAAATGCCCAGGACCCTTTCTCCTCTTGAGACCACCGTGTTGGCATTGTCCTAACCACCGTGTTGGCATTGTCCTAACATGGTGGCCGATGATGAGGCATGCCACGACTAAGTGGGGGAGGCCTTTCCGTCCATAAACACCTGGATGTTTGTTTCTCTGGTTCTTGTGTTCACGAGACGGAAAATAACCCGGATGGGCAAAGGTGAGCCACTTTATAAACTGCCCTACCTTTTTGTGAGTTTAGTGTGTTACGTGGAGGCTGTAGGGCAGGCACTTTTCATCTACCTCTCTATTGTGGTTATATCGTTAAAGTGTATACCTGCCTTTAACTTACCTAGTTACTACAGCTAGCCCAAAAATAAACCAGAAAGATAATGGATAGCACTCTGTTTTAGCCTGGAATTAAGATCGAAAAAGACATTTACCTTAACTACAAGTTGCAGCTTGAACCGTCTAACTTTTAGTGCAGTTATTTCCCTGTGGAATGTGATTTTATGCCACTTCCTCTTCACTTATTTGAACTGCATACTTTTTCTTTTTCATAATTTAAGGGGACATATATGTGAAGTCCTCTTTTTGAAAAGTCACTTTTATTTTGTAGAAGCGTTTTATGTGTGTTGTTTATAACCCTACCTCTACCATTTTAATGTAATTGTTTACTGAAGACTTTGTACACATTTTAAAAATGACAACTTTGGGGCGTGGTCTCGGTACCGATGGAGTGAGACGCACGCCGTGGGAGCTCCGGGACGCCGCTGCAGATTTAAGCTTCTTAAACGGCGCTGGGGTCCCATGAGAGCTGCTGCCTGGGGCGCCTGACCTGCGGAGGGGCTGGAGCTGCTTTGGAAGGGTTCGGCGCTCCTCCTGGCCAGCCGGCGGCGGCGTGAGCGGAGCCGCTGAGGAGTGCTCCTGCCTGCGAGAACAAAGCCGCCATCTTAGCACCCTCGGCCCTGTGATCCTCGGGGCGGCCTGGCCCCTACAACGCTCGGCGGCCACGCATCGGGGGCATTCAGCGGAGGTGACCAGGACACGCGGCGGCGGTACGAGGGTCTGGGCTCCCCGGCGCTGACCTGCAAAGGGGGCATTCCCTGCCGGCGACCTATCTGGCCGCCATCTTGGGCCTCCGCAAGGCCTAGACTGTGCAACCGGCGCTCCGGGGGGGGGGACGCCCCCTGCACGGCTGGACCCCGGAGTGCTTCTGGCCATATCACCGGTGGTGTGGAGCAGGAAGCGGTGGAGCGCAGGACGCCACGGGATCGTGACCCGGTGAGAGATACAGCGTCCGTCGTCTTGGGGCTCGAGGAACTCCTGCCTGGACTGGGCCCCCACATTTCTTCACCGCGACACCGGGGTGCCCGCCCCTCCATCGGGGGCCTGGGGCGGCGACTTAGGGGCCTAGACCCTTCTATGTGGATGCACCGGGGGCACGCTGCCAGTCCACTTCTGACGCTGCTCTGATCTCCTATCGGTGACTTGCGGAGCCCTGCGGCCTGACCTGCCTCTCTACTGCTCTGTGGCAGCGACGCGGGAGCCCTCCGCTGAGTGCACACTGATCGCCGCTGCCGAACTATACCCCGTGGGCCGTGTGTGCCCCTGTGCCTGCCGGCTCGGGCGCCTCGGCGGGCCTTGGAAGTTCCCTGGAGAGCCCTGGAGGGGGGTGCCCCTGCTCGCAACCCGCCATCACTCTGGACCCCGGGAGGCCCCGGCGTTGACGACCCCTCCGCGGCTGCCCTTAAAGACGCTTGTGAACCCTGCTCGTAGCCTGTGACACCGGGTGGGGAGTGTTGCGGCCTGGGGGCGCGGCCATACCCCCTAGTAGATGCGGCGCCCTTCGGAGGGGGCGCCCCCTAACGGCATGGTATTGCCGGCACTCCATCGGACGCTGTGCCTCCAGATACTGGACGGTTCCTGCCTCCGAAATACCTCCTGGAGGTGCTGGGACATCGGCCCCTGCCTCGAGGCGTGTGCGGGCGCCTGCGGGGCGGACGGGCCCTGGACTTGCGGGGAGCGCTGGGGTCGGGCCCCTTGAGGTCCCCTCTGCCCCTGACAACCCCCAGTTGGTGCAGGGGGCCCGCCTCTGAACACCCCCGCGGGGGGACACCGGCACGCTGCACTCGCCTGGCCAGGACCTTGAGGCCTCAGCTGCGCTGCCCCGCCCTGTGCTCAAGACTCGTTCAAGTGGCCGGCGGAGAACTCGGGTGGGGGGGGCTCCGGGGCTTTGAGGAGACACTCCCCTGGCCGCCCACCTACCACCTCACCAGCATCTGGCCCCGGCCGGCTGTACCGCCCTTTCCCACCGGATCAGACGGTCATTAGACCTTGTGCGGCACTCCTTGGCCTTGACCCCCTGTCCACCAAATGGGATTCTGAAGGGTCATGACTCGCTCAAGGGCTGGGAAAGACTCTGCTGCACCCTCGAAGGACAACCCTGTCACTGCCCTGTGGAACAGATAGGGCTCTGCCTCTGCAGTGGAAATGGCCTCATCGACGGGGGGGCCCTCAGACCTCGTCACTCAGTCTTTTATGGCCGGCTTCATGCAAGAACTCAAATCTGAAATTGGCTCCCTTAGAGCGGAGGTACAGTCCTGCGTCAAGGAGCTTAGGAGAGACGTTGTGGAGCTTGGAGGAAGAGTGGACGACCTCGAAAAGAATGTTGACGCTCGCACGGAGGACCAGGAGCAATTATGGCAGCGCTTGGCCATCCTGGAGGAACAGCACATAAAGCTGCAGATTAAACAGGAGGACTTGGAAAACAGGGGCCCCCGCAATAACCTGCGTCTAAGGGGGGTCCCTGTTGGGGCAGAGGGGTCGGACATCATGACTTTTGTAGCAGACCTACTCCAAGAAATCAGAGGTGACGAAGATGTATTCCCACTAGCCCTGGACCGCGCCCATCGGGTCTCTGGCCCCCCCGGCCGCCCTGGCCTAATTCCTGACATCCTGACCCGGGTTCACTTTTTCACAGAGAAAGAGGCCATTCTCAAGGCAGCGCGATCCAAAGCAGAGCTCACCTTCAGGGGTGCTCCCATCCAGCTGTTCTAAGACCTCGCCCCCACCACACTACGTCGCCGCAGGGACTTTAAGCCCATTACTGATAAGCTAAGGGAGCTGGGGATCCAGTACCAGTGGGGGCACCCGTTTGCTCTCATCTTCCAATGGGACTCAAAGCACCGGGTGCTGCGGTCCTTCCAGGAGGCTGCGCAGCTTCTCCAAATCCCGGTCACTCCACTATCCAGCCCCTCAAGACTGTCCTCCCTCAACCGTGAACCTGCAAAACCTCAATGGACTAAGATACACCGCTCCAGAAGTCCGTCCCACCGGGGCGAACGCGCTTCATCTCAAACTAAACAAGACATTATACAGCACCTCCGTTCCTTAGATGGTGGACACTCGCCCCCGGGCTCCCAGCCTTCTGAGAAGTAACTACTAGTTGCCCCTTCAAACTATCTGGAGCTACACCACCTGCGCCGACTCCTCACGAGAGTGCTACTGGCACCCCACTCTCCTGACATGATCGCCCCTCGCCTCGACTGCACTCCGGCGGCAGTACCGGACTGTGCCCCTGGACGGCGATGCTGATCTTCTGAGACCCGCTCCCCCTCCTATTCCTCGGAGAGTGACATCTCTGGAATGGCTTGTGCCGTTGAGCCTGGCTTGCTCCCGGACTGGAATAGGCCTTGTTGGCCCCGTTGGTCATTGTTATTTTTGGATATCTTGTCTTTCTTCTTTTGCTCCTCCTTGTCTCTCTTTCTTCTCTTCTTCCTTTCCTCTGGCGGGAGGGTGGCTCTGATTCTGTTGGGAACTCTCTCCTCTGTGAATGTTGCTTCCTCTCTGTTAGAAGCGGGGTCACCGATTCCGACACGGTAGCTTGGCGCGAGGCAGGAAGGCACCCGAAGGCAATGTGTTAAGCACTTGTGCAGCACACACTCACACTGACTCAGTAATGCGCACACAATAAGGAGACACCACACCAGGCTGTTAGGTAAAAACAAGATTCTTTATCTAATTTAAATCAGCAGTAGATGAGGCAGATAATCTCAGGCAACATTTCAATTCATTTAGCTTCTTAAAACCAGTGCGTAAATTCATCCAAGCACATTATAACAGTAACACGTTACGCCATTAGGAGGCCGTAGCAATAACCTCATTGAAAAGTAGGTAACACTGTAGGTCATAGATTGCAGGTCAAAACATAGATTTCAATGCATTTAGCGACATTCAATTAGCATGAAATTAGATGCACATAACACTGTAGATGAGGAGGAACCTGTATCAACCTAGGCGCAACCACATTCAGTACAGTGGGTGTCGCAACGCAGGTAGGCCTACAACATAGGAACATTTCAACTCTTGGCAGGTGAACACAGAGGCTCAATACATGTAGGTACATTCAATTCATTGAAGGCCGTAATGCCGATAAATCACACAATATTGGAAACATTTCCCTCATTAGGAGACTTAATGCAAATACTTCAGCTCCCTGAAACACACAGCAGGAGCCTTAGCAAGCGGGGTTGCACTTTTAAGGCCATCCCCCTCCTTCCGTGTAAGGCAGGTACTAACACTCAGTGGGCAGGCCTGGCCTAAGCATTAAAACTGGGCCCAGCTTCCTGCCCACAAACACAGAGGGTCAATCATGGTTGGCAGTACTCTGGGGCATCAGCCATTCCCCCGTATGTCTATGGCAGAGAGTGTTAAGCGGGGAGTCGCCGCGGGAGCTGGTCTCCGCGATGTCGAGAATTTCTCCCAGACCTCCCTGACTCACCACACGATCTTGCCGGGATTCGCAGGCATCGATAGCGCCGGACGCCTCCTCCCCGGGCAGCCCGCTCTTCTCTTCTCGTGGGGCTCCGGCCGGGGGGGGTGGAGGGGCAGGTCGGCGCACTGAGGAAGCTGCAGACAGGGCCGGCCTCCCTTAAGGCGGGGGGGTGGCAAGGCTCTCCTTGGACCCCCGGAGCCTCGTAGCTACAGCCGACGACGGCCCGGACCTCCGTAGTCCTCGAGGCCCGGGAGCCAATCACAGCGCGGCCTGTAGGGGGCGCGGCCAATGACGCGGCCGGCGCCCTCGTAGCGGGGCAACGCCTTCCCTTCACTCGGCGGGCCTAGCGAGGCCTGGTCAACGATCGGGTCTCCACTTTACGCGGCACCTGGGCCGCGGCGGTGATCCTGGCACGGCTTCCTTCCTTTCGGCGACCCCGGGGTCGGGGCGGTGAGTTGGGGATCGGCGCTTGCACGTTTCAGAGCGCTGGGGCCGCGGCGGTGAGTACGGGGACAGCGCCTGCACACTTCAAAGCGCAGGGGCTGCGGCGGTGATTTCGGTCACAGCGCTTCTTCCACCTCCCGGCGCAGGGCTGCGGCGGTGACTTCTGGACACGGCAGGTGCGCGCTGCACAGCGCTCAACAGCAGAGCTAGTTCCCTTTGGGCCAGCGCCTCGCGGGCAGTAGATTCCTGGTAATGCAACGCTAGGGGAGCGCACAATGTTGGTGGCCGGATGCAGGTTGTAGGGGGCCCAGCGCTACAAGCACAGCGCGTTACCTGGTGATCCTCCAGGGTCAGCAGAGCTCACAGGGTCCTCAGCGCTTCAGTCCCAGCGCAGGTAGTGGTAATATCTTGGTTGCAGTAACTTAGCTGCTGTAGTTGCTTGGTTGCAGTAACTTGGGGGGAAAAGGGGGTTGAGTTGGCAGGCACAAGAGGCAAGTAGGTGCCCTGCAGGCACACTAGAGGTGGTTCCCCGGGTCCCCTCA
The DNA here is from genome assembly GCA_963921515.1 of Calotriton arnoldi. NCBI lineage: Eukaryota > Metazoa > Chordata > Amphibia > Caudata > Salamandridae > Calotriton > Calotriton arnoldi. The sequence goes on from CAWUFW010000501.1 coordinate 3,322,783, forward strand.
CGCTGGGCAAGGCAGTAGGTGGAAGGTGTTCCTCAGCTATCTTAGTACAGCAGTGTCTCAGCCCAGTCAGTCCCAGTAGTGTAGGTCTCCCCCCTAGGCCCAACAGCCTGTACTCCGGCAGAGGTTCCCCCAGGTCCAGTGGTGCCCCAACTGACTAACTAGGTTTCCCTCCAAACCTCTTATACTCCTAGGTCAGGTGACCCTCCTGAAAGGCGGCAAAACATAACTCCTCCCTGAGCTGGAAGGTTCTAGAAGCTTCCCTCATGTCTGGCTATGAGGCCCAAAGGCGGGGACGGCATGGATACTGTATCATTATGTCCCAGCCTGATCCTGACTACTAGTATGTGCGTGCGCAATGGCCACTCCGCAGTAGCAGGGGCCTGTGGCAGCCATCTTATTAGGAGAGAGCACCTGCACCTCAGCACTGTTTGGCAGTGGTAAGGCGCCCAGAGACCTAGGTCCAACAAAAAGATCGTGGCAAAAATGAGGTGCAAAGAGAAAAAAACGGGGTAAGACCACCCTAGGGCTGACAGGTCTAACATGCGTCCCCCCCAGCCGAAAGTGGGGAGAGCTTCCCAACCTCTAGGGAGTTCTCATCGCTAAGGCGGAAAAACCGGGAGAGACCGTCAGCATTGGCATGGTCTACTCCGGGGCGATGTTCCACCCGAAAGTCCATCCCCTGGAGGGAAATGGACCACCTCAACAATTTGGGGTTTTCGCCTCTCATCTGCATGAGCCAGTGAAGGGGTCGGTGGTCGGTCTGAATAAGGAAGTGAGAGCCAAAGAGGTATGGCCTCAGCTTCTTCAAAGCCCAAACCACTGCGAAGGCTTCTCGCTCTATCGTACTCCACCGCTGTTCCCGGGGGAGTAGCCTTCGAGAAATAAAGGCCACTGGCTGGTCTTGGCCGTTATCATTCAGTTGGGAGAGCACAGCTCCAATGCCATGCTCAGAGGCGTCTGTCTGCACGATGAATTCTCTTCCAAAGTCCGGAGTCCTAAGCACCGGAGCGGTGCACATCGCGTGCTTCAGAGTGTCAAACGCTTCTTGACAGGCAGCCGTCCAGATGACTTTACGTGGCTGCTTCTTGGAGGTCAACTCAGTCAGGGGGGCTACGATGGTCCCATAGCCCTTGACAAACCGGCGGTAGTAACCCGTGAGTCCAAGGAAAGCCCGGACCTCCGATTGGGTTTTGGGGGGCTCCCAGGCCAAGATGGTCTTGATTTTGGCCTGGAGGGGTTGCACCTTACCCCCGCCCACCAGGTGTCCCAGGTAGACGACAGATCCCTGTCCAATCTGGCACTTGCTGGCCTTAATGTTTAGGCCAGCCCGCTGTAGAGCCTGCAGCACCTCCTGGAGATGCTCCAGATGGTCCTCCCAGCTGCTGCTGAAGACAGCTATGTCATCCAGGTAGGCAGCAGAGAAGGCCTCTAGGCCAGACAGTACCTGGTTAACCAACCGCTGGAAAGTGGCCGGAGCATTTTTCAGCCCGAAGGGCATCACCCGAAATTGAAAGTGGCCCTCGGGGGTGGAGAACGCAGTCTTCTCCTTTGCTCCGTCCGCCATGGCAATCTGCCAATATCCTGACGTCAGCTCGATTGTGCTTAAGTACCGAGCTGCTCCCAGTCGGTCAATGAGCTCATCCGCCCGAGGGATCGGGTGAGCATCCGTCTTCGTCACGGAATTCAGACCACGGTAGTCCACACAGAACCGCAGTTCTGGTGTGGTGCCCGGTTGGGCCGCTTTCGGCACCAACACCACCGGACTAGCCCAAGGGCTGCTGGAAGGCTTAATCACTCCCAGCTCCAACATTTTGGTCACCTCACTCTGGATGCTGGTTCTGACTTTGTCGGACAGCCGGTAAGACTTGGTTTTCACAGGCGGGCTGTCCCCTGTGTCCACATCATGGGTACACAGGTGCGTAATCCCAGGAGTGAGGGAAAACAACGAGGAGTACCGCTCCAATACCTGGCGGCAGTCCCCCTGTTGCTCAAGGGTCAAGGATGGGGAGAGGACCACTCCCTCCACCGATCCATCCTTCTCATGGGCCGCCAGAAGGTCTGGAAGAGGCTCGCTCTCCTCCTCTTCACTTCCATCCGTCACCATCAGGAGGGTAAGTTCTGACCGCTCCTGGTGTGGCTTAAGGCGGTTGACATGGAGCACCCTGTGGGGTTGACGGGGGGGTCTTGAGGTCTACTACATAAGTGGTCTGGCCTCTTCTCTCCAAAATTTCATACAGTCCAGTCCACCGGTCCTGGAGGGCGCTAAGCTCTCCGGGCTCCATGACCCACACCTTCTGTCCAGCGTCTAACTCCACCGTCCAAGCATTCCAGTCGTACCACTCCTTCATGACGGCTTGAGTAGCCTCCAGATTGTCTGAGGCTTCCTTCCACAGCTTGGCTATCTGGCTGCGGAATGCCAGCATGTAGCTGACCACATCACGGGGAAGCTTCTGGGAAGACTTCTCCCACCCCTCCTTCACAAGACTGAGGGGCCCCCTAACGGGGTGTCCATAGAGCAGCTCAAAGGGGCTGAACCCGACCCCCTTCTGCGGCACCTCTCGGTAGGAGAAGAGCAGACAGGGTAAGAGGACGTCCCACTTCCTTCTCAAGTCCTCGGGTAGGCTCCGGATCATCCCCTTCAGGGTCTTATTGAAGCGCTCCACGAGCCCGTTAGTCTGGGGGTGGTAAGGAGTGGAGAACCTGCAGGTCACTCTGCACTCCTTCCACATGGCCTGCATGTAGGCCGACATGAAATTTGTGCCCCTATCTGACACCACGACCTTGGGGAATCCCACACGGGTAAAAATCCCCATCAAGGCCCGCGCCACCGCAGGTGCAGTGATGGTCCTCAGAGGGATTGCCTCCGGGTACCGGGTGGCGTGGTCCACCAACACCAAGATGAACCTATGTCCCGAAGAAGTCGGCGGGTCCATTGGCCCGACAATGTCAATTCCTACCCGCTCAAAAGGGGTACCGACAACCGGGAGTGGTTCCAGAGGGACCTTCAACTTAGTCCCGGTCTTGCCACTCGCCTGACAAGTCACACAGGTCTTACAAAAGGCGTCCGAGTTAACTCTCATCCTGGGCCAATAAAAATGTGGGACCAGTCGAGCAAATGTCTTATCCTGGCCCAGGTGTCCTGCCAGTGGTATCTCATGTGCCAATTCCAGCAGGAAGGCTCGGTAGCATTGGGGGACCACTAAGGCTATGACCCATGCACCGGAGCCTTAGGCTCACTGTAGAGGAGACCATCCTCCCAGTAGACATGGTAATTACCGGTCTCTTTACCAGTTGCTTGGGCTTCGGCCTGCTGCCGCATGCCTTCAAGCGTTGGGCACTCTCTCTGTGCCCGACAGAATTCCTCCCGGGTAGGCCCTCCTTCCACCTGCCACTCTGCAGGGGTCGGCAAGTCCCCCACGGGAACGACATCCACCTCAGCGGACTTGACTCACCACACGATCTTGCCGGGATTCGCAGGCATCGATAGCGCCGGACGCCTCCTCCCCGGGCAGCCCGCTCTTCTCTTCTCGTGGGGCTCCGGCCGGGGGGTGGGCAGGTCGGCGCACTGAGGAAACTGCAGACAGGGCCAGCCTCCCTTAAGGCGGGGGGGGCGGCAAGGCTCTACTTGGACCCCCGGAGCCTCGTAGCTACAGCCGACGACGGCCCCGGGCCTCCGTAGACCTCGAGGCCCGGGAGCCAATCACAGCGCGGCCTGTAGGGGGCGCGGCCGATGACGCGGCCGGCACCCTCGTTGCGGGGCAACGCCTTCCCTTCACTCGGCGGGCCTAGCGAGACCTGGTCAACGATCGGGTCTCCACTTTACGCGGCGCCTGGGCCGCGGCGGTGATCCTGGCACGGCTTCCTTCCTTTCGGCGACCCCGGGGTCGGGGCGGTGAGTTGGGGATCGGCGCTTGCACGTTTCAGAGCGCTGGGGCCGCGGCGGTGAGTACGGGGACAGCACCTGCACACTTCAAAGCGCAGGGGCTGCGGCGGTGATTTCGGTCACAGCGCTTCTTCCACCTCCCGGCGCAGGGCTGCGGCGGTGACTTCTGGACACGGCAGGAGCGCGCTGCACAGCGCTCAACAGCAGAGCTAGTTCCCTTTGGGCCAGCGCCTCGCGGGCAGTAGATTCCTGGTAATGCAACGCTAGGGGAGCGCACAATGTTGGTTGCCGGATGCAGGTTGTAGGGGGCCCAGCGCTACAAGCACAGCGCGTTACCTGGTGATCCTCCAGGGTCAGCAGAGCTCACAGGGTCCTCAGCGCTTTAGTCCCAGCGCAGGTAGTGGTAATATCTTGGTTGCAGTAACTTAGCTGCTGTAGTTGCTTGGTTGCAGTAACTTGGGGGGAAAAGGGGGTTGAGTTGTCAGGCACAAGAGGCAAGTAGGTGCCCTGCAGGCACACTGGAGGTGGTTCCCTGGGTCCCCTCACGCTGGGCAAGGTCAGTAGGTGGAAGGTGTTCCTCAGCTATCTTAGTACAGCAGTGCCTCAGCCCAGTCAGTCCCAGTAGTGTAGGTCTCCCCCCTAGGCCCAACAGCCTGTACTCCGGCAGAGGTTCCCCCAGGTCCAGTGGTGCCCCAACTGACTAACTAGGTTTCCCTCCAAACCTCTTATACCCCTAGGTCAGGTGACCCTCGAGAAAGGCGGCAAAACATAACTCCTCCCTGAGCTGGAAGATTCTAGAAGCTTCCCTCATGTCTGGCTATGAGGCCCAAAGGCGGGGACGGCATGGATACTGTATCATTATGTCCCAGCCTGATCCTGACTACTAGTATGTGCGTGCGCAATGGCCACTCCGCAGTAGCAGGGGCCTGTGGCAGCCATCTTATTAGGAGAGAGCACCTGCACCTCAGCACTGTTTGGCAGTGGTAAGGCGCCCAGAGACCTAGGTCCAACAAAAAGATGGTGGCAAAAATGAGGCGCAAAGAGAAAAAAACGGGGTAAGACCACCCTAGGGCTGACAGGTCTAACACTCTCCCTCTAGCATAACACTTGGCCCTGCGACGCGCCCCCACTCTTCTCCTCCCCTTTGGCATTGCGTTGGGGTGGGCGAGATTGCGCTGCGTCCCACACCATCTCCTTTGCCTGCGATGGCGCCTGCGTGCGACATACCGGAAACATGACCTTCATTCCCTGTCTGAAATTCCTCTCCCTTAACGTAAAGGGCCTAAACTCCCCTAACAAGCGCCGCCAGATATGGCGATATCTCCTACAACAAAACCCAGACATCATATTCCTGCAGGAGACCCACCTGCTGTGGGAGGATGTCTCTTGCATGACCCACCCTTGATACCCCCTCCAATTCTGGGCATCAGCACTCACTAAATCGGCTGGGGTGGCAATCCTTTGTCGGGCAGGCATCCGCCAGGAGGACTCCAGGGTTATCCGCAGCAAGGATGGCAGATTCCTCAAAGTGATGGTCAGGATCGGGCAGCGGACCCTCACCTTATGCAATATTTACGCGCCAAATCAGGCTCAGGACCACTTTCTTAGGGGCTTGTTGCGGGAACAGATATCACACGACTCCCACCTTATCCTGGGGGGTGACTTTAACCTGGTCTGGGTGGCGGGACTTGACCGCAGCGATGGCTCGTTCCATGGGGCAGGGGCTATGTCCTCCGCCTTAAAGAGACACCTAACTGACCTTGGCCTAATAGATATATGGCGCTATCACTCTCTGGCTACCCGCGACTACTCTTACTATTCCCATGTTCATCGCTCTTACTCGCGCATCGATTACATCTTCGTCTCGCACTCCCTTGTCAAAGACACCCTCTCTGCGTCCATGTCTGACATCTGTCTCTGACCACGCCCACGTGGAACTTCTCATCCAAGATCACTTCTCTCGCTCAAACCGCTCCCCCCGGTGGCGCTTTCCTCCCCATGTCCTCCGGGACCCCGTGGATGCGGCGGAACTTCGGGACCCTATTACGTCCTATTTTGAGTTAAATGACCTCCCTGAGACTCACTCTCTGTGGTCTGGGACGCGTTTAAGGCCACAATCCGAGGCTGCATTACGTCTATTGCCATAGCTCGGGAAGCCCGTCTTTTTGAAGATAAACTCTCTCGGGATATAAAGACACTTGAACGATTGGACCAGGAGCATCCCTTGGCGCTTCATAAGAGACGCCTTGCTATGCTTCGAGGCCAGCTACGGGTGCATTGAACCACTAAGGCAGAGCATGCTCTCTTAGCCCTGAAACAACGGTATTATGAGGGGGGAGACAAGGTGGGCAGGGTCCTTGCACGTCGCCTCCGGACGCCGGCCGCCAGGGCGCACATCGCTAAACTTAAGCTAGAGGACGGTACCTGGGCTACTACTGAAGCAGCTAAACTAAAAGCTTTTCAGGACTATTACTCGTTCGTCTATGCCAGGGAGTCGTCCAACCCAGAACAGGTGCAGGCTGCCCTGGAGGCCTGTGACTGGTCCCCGATTAGCCGCTACCATGCTCAGCTACTGGAGGAGCCTATCACCTCAGAGGAACTCGTAGGCGCTCTGAAGGAACTTCCTCTTGGTAAATCCCCGGTGCCGGACGGCCTACCGGTCTCTTTCTATCGTGCTTTCCTCCTGCAACTTAAGTCCCATATACTCCGCCTCTTTAATTCTTTCTCAGACACGGTGGGGCCCTCTACATCTATGGCCATGGCTGAAATCGCCCTGATCCCCAAACCAGGAAAAGATCTTACGCTATGCTCCTCCTTCTGCCCCATTGCGCTCCTAAACACGGACCTTAAACTCTACACTAAAATACTAGCCAAGCGACTTGACCCGCACCTTCCTGGGCTCATCGAACCCGATCAGGTGGGCTTTATCTGCCACCGGCAGGGTGCGGATAACGTACGACGTATCGCACATTTAGTCGGGAAGGCGCATCACTGAAAGATACCCTCCTGCTTGTTGTCACTCGATGCTGAGAAAGCATTTGACCGAGTTGATTGGGTATTTCTTCGAGCTGTCCTACATAAAATAGGGCTGGGCCCCCAGATGATCGCTAGGATCATGGCTCCTTATATCTCATCTCCCCCCTGGCTCAAGTGCGGATCAACGGCCAACTCATGAGCCCCATCTCTATCCACAGGGGCACCCGACAGGGGTGTCCTCTATCCCCCCTCTTATTCGCCCTCGTAGTGGAACCCCTTGCCATCATGATACGCCAGTCCCCGGATATACATGGCATTACGCTTGGGGAGTTAGATCATAAAATTGCCTTGTTTGCGGATGACCTTCTCCTTACACTATCGTGCCCACGCTCTTCCTTACCTGCCTTGCACAGATTGCTCCAATCGTTTGAAATGGTCTCAGGTCTTAAAATCAACCACGCGAAATCATGGGCTATAAACCTTACGAAACCTGCTGAGGAAATCCATGTGCTCCAGTCTCTTGTCCCCTATCAATGGGCATCACAGTCCATCCGGTACTTGGGGCTCAACCTGCCCCCCTATCTTGCCACGTGGTCACAAACGAACTGACAGGAGTGTAAAAAGGCTGTCTTAACGGACCTGAGAGCATGGAAATCCCTCCCGCTCTCCTGGTTGGGTCGTTTGAACACGGTCAAAATGTCGATACTCCCCAAGATACTTTACCTTTTTCAGACTCTTCCCACACCCATCCCGCAACACCAGATTCAGAGCCTCCAGCGGGAGCTCACCACGTTCATTTGGGGAGGGAGTAGGCCGCGCTTCTCTAATAAGATACTCTTGTTACCGCGAGACGGGAGGCTGGCTTGTCCTAATTTTTTAGAATATTATTGGGCATCACATCTCCGCTTTATTTCGGAATGGATGGCGTGGGAGAGCGAGAAAGCCCGGTTTCACATGGACAGGGCGGTGACCTGTCGACCCATCTGGGACCTTGCCTGGCTCCTGCGGGAGGCCCGCTCTCGTAGCGCCTATATAGCTGTCCCCACAAAGACGGTACTTGATATCTGGGATAAGTTAGCATTGCGTAGAGGCCTCACCTCCTTTTCGTCCCCCCACACCCCCATCGCTTGCAACTTACATTTCCCGCCAGCCTACCACCCGCCTTTCTTCTCGGACTGGACTGAAGGGGGTTGTCGGACGCTTAGGGACCTTTTCACGGGGGACTCCTTTAAATCTTTTGACCAATGTAAGCGGGACTTCCAGCTTTCAGAGGGGGCCAGATTCCAATACATTCAACTCAGACATTGGGTCCAGGCGTCAGCCTCGATGCGGGCGGCCACTCGACCCTTTACCCCTTTCGAGCGGCTGGTGCGCTCCTTTGACAACTCCAGGGGCTTAATTTCACGTACATATCAAGTTCTCCAGCACTCCCAGTGTGCGCCCCCCTATGCTTACCAGTCACGGTGGCGGTCGGCTTCAGACACCGACATTACACCCACACAATGGGAACATTTGTGGCAGGATATCCCGAAGGTCTTCCGTAGCATACCCCAGCGGGAAACCGCATACAAGGTCATGACGCAATGGTACTATACTCCTCACAGGCTGCATAAAATGTTTCCCACCTCCTCGCCTCTCTGCTGGCGCTGGACAGGTGCCCCTGGAGACTTTCTTCATATCTGGTGGACGTGCCCGCTCTTGACCATCTACTGGAAAGAGGTCCTTAGTCATATCAGACTGGTAATTGGCTACCCGCTGCCTGACAACCCGCTCACGACTGTTCTGGGCCTCCGGCCGGTGAACCTGCGTGCCATGACTCGCCGAGATTGGCACCTAAGCCTTCATATGCTTGGTGCTGCCAAGCAAATCATTGCTCTCTATTGGAAAAAGGCCGAAACGCCTCCGATCAACGTCTGGTTCACCCGCCTGTGGCACACAATGGCAATGGAGTTACTCACGGCGCGTCTGCAGCTCAGAGACGCCAACTTCACCAAATGATGGCAACCGCTGGTGGACTACTTCTGCAGGCTGGAACATGCCCGTCTCCAGCCCCCGAAGCTTCGGGCTTTACGCCTCTTTGAAGATGCTGTATACCCCCCCGGATACTGATAGCCACTGGGGGCCCACCGACAGCACTGCTCGAACCTCCCCCCTGGCGGCGCCCCCACCGCAGGCCTTGGGTACCTCACCCTCTTCCCCAGCATAGGCAGTCCTGACCTCCGCTTGAAGGCTACCCGCGTTAAACACTGTCCTGGGCTGTCATAGCACTCCCACCTTACTAACCCATGCTCTCAGTGCTCAGATACGGCCGTTCACCTCCCGCCTCACCTTGCCTCTTTTATATCTCTATACCTCTTTCTATTCCTCCCTTTTTCTTCTCTCTTTACTTCTTTGTTCCTTATGTTAGATATGTTGTTCTCAGCTGGAATTGTAATCCCAATGAGCAGAAGTGCAATGTACAACAATAGGCAAGAGCCCGCTCTGTTAGAGCTTTGATTAGAGACACAGTGATTAAGCTGACACCACTAGATATCCAAAGCTTAGAGAGTAAGTTGCAGTAGGCCTAGCTTTGCTGTCACGACCACACTCAAGACTATCACTCCCTACCGTGAGTACTGCTTCTGATACTACCTTAATTGAATATGGCAGATGATGAGAATGAACACTGTATAATAGATCTCGCTCTATGGCTGAAGCACTGTGCTGTAACACTATGGGAGAACGGAAGATAGCATTGTCTGTAACAGCTCTTGTGTGATTACTTTAAATGCCAATAAAAACAAGTTATAAAAAAAAATGACAACTTTTCTTTCTCCTATAACCTAGTTCCACATTATCTCTTTTCTCATTTCTTCTTCTTCTCGTTCAGCTGCAAAGACCCAGACCAACTTTTGACTCAGTAGTTTATCACTATTGACAATTTTATTAACAGTATTTCCCAGTCAATTGTATTTATATCTTGTCTACTTTTCTTGGCTTGATTTTACATTTGCTGTAGCTATTTGTGACATGTTCTTGTTCTAGACACAGCCTTTTTGGTTCCGGACTGAGGTTCTGTACAAACCTGTCACATCCTCAAATTCTTACTGAGAGGGAGGGAATGTGTTTCTTAATTCTATGATAATCCATAAGATTATTCCTAAATTACTGAACCAGTGCTTGAGACTCATTCTTACTTTATTGCTTCTTATTTCCATTAACCCTCCTCGGAGTGCTCCTATTTTATTCTGGGGGATCATTTAAATAGCCTATCCTGGAATTTTGCCTCTTTTCTTATTCAGAAGCTTCTGACTGTACAGCAATCACAAAGGCTGTTAAGACCTCACTCCACTACAGATCTGTTAGATTTTCACATGTGCTGGAGTAAAGGTTGATTGGGTACATTGTTTTTTCTTTATATTGAGATAAGACAATTGCTAGGCTTGTTTCAATTCTTGGCAACTGTAGCTTGAGATGCCGCAGTAGTTTCCACATCTTGTTGCATAAAATACAATTTTAGCGTAAATCTACAAGGTGTGCTTTCCCACACACGGGTGAACTCTGTTTACTACATCAGCGATGAATGTGAAATACAGGTTATTGTATCCCCGCAAAACACTATTCAATGTGTAATTGACATAGAAGCCTTGCTTTTGGGTGACTAAAAATACCATCAAGAGATCGGGGTATCATGTAAACAGTAACAAACTTTATTTCGTTATTGACCATATCACACACACTGCACTAAGTAGAATGAACACGTTTAATTTGAAAGTATCTATTACTACAGGAACAACCTGTTTCTCAGTATATCTAAAACAACTGCATAGTATATTATAAAAACAGCAAGAGGGCACATTATGAATAACAAGAATAGAATGAACATTTCCAGCATTGTGGAAATGTCATTAAAAGTGTTATTCAGAACGTGACACCCTAATGTCTACTTCTATGTGCTATACTAAGAGCATGGAAGGCAGAGCAACTTGGTGTCTAGACTTTCTTAGGGAGAATTGATGCACTGCATAGTTTTTTGACAGTAAAGGCTGTCTTTATCAGCAGAGGCGCGAAGTCAGTGTTACTGCGAATGGCAAACACACACTGCGTTAGCAGTCACTCAGTCTTCCTCTGAGACTTCAGACAAGATGTAGCGTCTACGAAGTACGCCTGCCGTAGGTGCGACAGTCTCTGGCAGAATCATGGGCAATAATCTGGGTGAAGGACCTCTCCTGACAAGTGGTCAAGTGGTTGACCTTATTTACATATGGCCTTATTACCCATACTCACTGTGGCGGACCGGCCACTGCCACCCTGCGGGCCTGTCCCCAGTATTGCAAGTGTGGCAGTTGGACCGCCACATGACCGCTGCATCTGCTGGGGATCCAGGATCCTGCAGCAGTCGCACAGCGGTCAGAGAGCTGCAATATGCTGGTGGTGCCGCTGCAGCACAGCCAAAGGTATTGCGAGTTTCTTGTCCACCGCCCCCTTCATGGCGGTGAGCCCACCATGAAAAGGGTGGCGGAAGGGCAACACAGGGGCCTCCTGCCGCTCCTGGGCCTGGGGGTGCATGCAATGGGCACATGCTGTTCCCCCCTGGATTTGCACTCCCAGTTCCTGCACGGTGTGGCATGCACGCCACACCGTGCAGGAACATGCAGTCGGCACTCTCACGGCGGCGGGCTGCATGTTAAGGTCTTCTATGAGCCTAACAGCTCACAGCTGTGAGACCGTCTCAGCACCGCCCGCCCAACCAGGATTAAACTCCTAATCCGGCTGGTGGGCACCCCACGGCTTTGGCAGTCCTCCAGCCGACGTCGCAGTGACGGCGCCGCTGGAGGACAGCCAAAGTCGTAATAAGGCCCTTAATCTTATCAGAAAATGGTACTGCAAGACCAAGCGTTAAAACATAAAATAATCACCACCATTAACCATTTCTTCTGTGATGATACTAACTGAATGTCTCTAGAAACCTTATGGAACGCTATGAAAGTCACAATAAGAGGGCAACTCGTTAACATTATGTCTAACATAAACAAACGCACCATTAAAAGATTAAACGAGCTAGAACTATCCATAAAGCAATTAGGAAATAATTTCATTGAATCCTTGAAATATGAATATAATAAAATAGCACCACCCAAGCACACTCTTGGACCCAAAATAATAAGGTGAAGAAATGTAAAGAATCTAATAGAGCCGGTAGAACCCTAGCCAACTACTTAAAATGTAATAACAACTATAGCCTCATTACAGCAATCCAGAATAAATCCAGAGATATAGTCCTTAACCATGTAAAAATTGTCAAGACCTTTAAGGAATACTATAAAGTGTTATACAACACGGACTAAGAAACCCCCCCCCCCCCCACACACACACAAACAGGATTTGTCAAGAGCAGACTAACGTCACAGAGCTTTAGATTGTTTTGCCACATCATTGAAAGGGCAAAAACACAATCATCCCTATGATCACCATGGCCTAGATGGCCTAGATGCAGAGATGGCCTTTGATTAAGGTCTCCTGGCCCTTCATGCACTCAGTAATGTCCAAACTAAATCTAAGTGAGAATTTTATCAGCTTGGTCTTTGCCCTGTACACACAACTCTCTGCTTGCATTCGAGTTAACGGATATTTCTCAGACAAAATACACCTTTCACAAGGGACAAGACAAGGTGTCCACTATCCCCTTTACTCTTCCAGCTAGCCATCGAACCCCTCCTTGCAGCAATCCAGTCCAACACAAACATAAAAGAAATACCCTCTGCTAGCAACACATACAAAGTCGCTGCATACGCAGACGGCGTACTAATAGTTTCACAGGAAGCAGAGACTGCTATCCCCGCAATACTGGATGAAATTAAGTCATACGCTTCAGGATATTCTTTAAACCTTGACAAAGCTGAAGTTTTCCCACTAAATAATTTATCTGTACCCTCAATAACAAACCATACCAAACTATGCTGGCAATGGGCCCAAATTAAATACCTAGGAATACAATTTGAAAACAATCTGGAAGACACAAGAAAAGAAGCTGAAGATAGCTTCCTCCAAAAAGTTAAAGAACTGCTTTCTACATGAACTCCTAAATTCATGACCTGGTGGGGATGAGCGGAATGTATCAAGATGATGAATGCTCCACAAATTCATTTCATTACCTCCATTATACCTCCCCAACCTTCAACCAACTTCTTCAAAAACAGAACCTTTGATACCTGATTTCCTGTAGAAAGGTAAAAGAGGCAGAATCTCCCTCAACAAATTAAAAATGGACAAACTCTAAGTCGGCCTAAATATCTCCAACTTTGATAAAAATCAATTTGCCTTTTTAATTAGACAAGCTACATGATGGTCTAGCCCCTATGCCGATGATAACCCCCTATGGCTGCACATTGAAGAACATCTCACAAAATTATTCTCTCTAATATCAATACTAACAATGAAAACCCTTTACATACATCACTCCCAGATCATTATCAAGTACACCATCCCAGCCCTCAAAACCCTCGATAAAAAACTCTTCAACAAAATTCAACAATTGGAATATGCCTCCCTCTGGAGCAACACAAAAATCAAAAAAGAAGAGAAGCCTCCGATATGGGTAAATTGGGCAACCAAGAACATCCTACATATCAAAGACCTTGGTTTCTTTGATAAGCCCAAAACGTTTGCCGAATTACAGGCCACCCATAACCTAAACAACATGGACTTCTACAACTTCCTAAAGCTTAAGCTAACCCTAAATAAATGCAATAAACCAAACAAATCAGACCTAATGAACCTCATTACAAAGCTTTCCAGACTACCTAATGCAGCAGCCAAAAGTTACAAAATTTTAAACTTCAGCAACGATAATAATCGGTTAACAACAGCGGTCCAAAACAACAACCTGCCCACGGCTGTAAATGAAAACTCCTGTAGAAAGATCTGGAAATTCTTCCTAAGGAATAAAATATCTCCCATCCTCTGCCAATGCAAATATTGGACATTACTTGAGGCCCATTGGACACCTGAAAAACTCTTTAAGGTTGGCCTACTAGATTCAGACCAATGCTGTATCTGTCACGAAGCACCAGGCTCGCTTAATCACATGCTATTTCACTGTAAGAAGTTGAGAACATTCTGGGAAAAATCCAAAACGTAATAAAAGAAATCTTTGACATGGATATATTTCTCGACTTCCACACAGTGACTTTAGGCCTATGGTCCCACGCACCTGCTCCAAAACTGAACTCTCAGGGCATGAGTCTTTTAGACCTACTATTAAGAATAGGATTAAAAAATATTCTATGTGAGTGGAAATGATTTCAAAATCTATCCCACCATACATGGTGGGCGTGGGGTTTCTTCTCAAGAAGTGCAGACAACTCGTTGCTCAACAATATCTTTAATTCCCAAGACCCACATAAAGTATGGAATAAACTGGACAAATATGTTAAAAAATAAAGCGACCATAAACATACATCTTAGCCACCACCTTAATGCCACCTTCAAATGAGCTTTTAAAAGTAAGATCCCAGTAAGCGATATAACATATCCCATTCATCACACCAAACTGATTATTACCACCTTTCTTTCACATGCTGCTCAATACAACCCATACCGCACCTTCCCTGCCCCCCAGACCCCTTTTTTCCATAATCTATTATATTCTGTCTACAACCAGCAATGCTTTGTTCAAGATCATACATACTTATGTCATACCTTTGAGACCGACTAAATTGTCTCTTCTTATCTCGCATAAGACGAAAGCATTGTATACACTATGAATATTCCTATATACTTGAAACCGCACTAACGTGTTTTCAAAAAAAGAAATTGGAATTTCTGACATAAGTTTATTAATGTCTGACACAGATTATGTGCATCAAGGTATGCATCCTAGACGTTTCCATATGAACATATAACGTAAAAGGACATCAATTGAGACTACATTGTTTAATCGACCGTGATATGGTGGAAAGTAGACATTTGACCCAGACAAATGTCTTATTGATGGTTGTATATGTGTCATCGATCGAATGGCTTGACGCTTTCACAGTTCTTAGAAAGATAAGGTCAGGCGACATCTGCGTCTAATGCAGACATGACAAGGATTCTGCATAAACTGGGAAAGATGGTGGCTTCTATTGTTTGAGAGAGGAAAGATGGCGTCCTCCTTTAGTCCAGATGGAGTTGAGACCTACATAAGATGAAGTCGGGCCCTAGGTACATTCTTTATGTAGAAACTACGTCTGATCTTAGCTCTTTTTTCTTTCCCTAGTGAGTCTGTTGTATACTTGTGTCCTTACTGTTTGTTCATGTAGGCATAGGTATTTTTTTTTTGTCTTTGCTATACAGGAAACTTTGGTGATACTCTGTTTTATGTGCCACTCCTAGGTAGGACAAAGCTGATATTTTTCTGACCTCAAAAAATATTTACAAAATATTGGTACTTGTCTATTGCTTTGAATTGCTGGTGGATTCAGATACATTCAGGAGAGCACGGTGGTGTTTAGGTATGTGGTGTCATCATGTCAAGATTGACTTCTGTATGGAATAGGAGTGGTCCTCTGGCAACCCTTCCATGATGGGTTTCTTGAATGTTTACCAATCGACAATTATAGAGAACAACTGCTAAAAGGCATCACAATTTCATAGCAAACCCAAGGAGATGATAGACGGAGCGCTGAAACTTTTCATACACCCCCAGTCACAGATCTGGGTTGAATCCATCATCGTTCTTTATCTCACTTCGCCTCCTCAGATCAGATCACGATTTCACTCTCATGTGCCTAAAGTTAGGTGCATGTATGAACGAGTCTGCTTCATAGGACTCTGTTTATTTTTAATGGATGTGGGTTTATTGATTTTTTAAGTTTCTCCAAAACGAACTTTCTCACTATCACAACCAGCACCTCCGCTTGTCTTGCAGACATGCTCACCATTTCTGGTGGATCTCGTCTCACTTGCTGCAAGGACTCTGCCAGACTTCAGACTAAGAAGTGTAAAAAAGTAAGAAACAGGACAGCAAGCCATTTCCATCTATGCACCCATAATATGGAACACCATCCCCATATCCATCAGGCCCACCCCAACGATGCTCCAGCTTAGAAAAGAGTTGAAGACTCACCTCTTTAAAGAACACTACATTACAGTGCATCAACCATGCTCCACGCAGCTCCATCTCCTCTTACTCATTAAAGTTGCTCTAGTCTCTGACCATGAATGGCATTTATGCTTTTTGTCTAGGCTTGCGCAATAGAGATGACATATATAAATGTTCAAAGGTGGTTCCTTTCTATACTGTTGAAAGCTTGAAAGGATATGCTACTTAAAGAAGTATCTTGCTGCTGAAACCTTGAATTGTTTATGGTACATTTGTGTTTTTCAATATGAAAATTTTAACTGCATTTAAACCCCTGTATTCTCTCACATTACGGTCTTCTCTCACGCCACTCAGTCATTTGTCATCTAATCTTTAGATTTAGGTAGTCTGCCAGCTCTCCTCAAAGAAATGACCTTTCAACATTTGTCACTAGCATCACAAACCCTATCCAGTACACCTTCCCACATCTGTTCACTTCTATTTTGTAAGGCTGTAAGTGTATCCAACATCTCCAAAGTGCCATAAAGTAAAATGATGATGACCTGTTTAGTGAAGTGTAAGTGAATTGAAATGAATAATTAAATAGAAAGCGCCTCTTTTTAGTCATATTTAATTTTCCACTCAGCTTCTACTTATCACTTGTTTTTCAGCAAATGGTTTTGTTCAACTGCTTTAAATCAATATTGGCGAGTTATATTGAAAATATGAGACCTCTACTCAATGATAGTTGGAGAACTCTCTCTCATGCTAACTTTGGACAAACCACCTCATAATTCTCAATCAATTTACCCTACACTGTGTAAAGCCTCCATATGGAAGTTTATTAGCATCTCAAGCTTTGTTGTTATTTAATGTTTTTTTGTAGTTTTTTTCAGTAAACAACTCCACACCCTCTCTTTTGTGGTGTTTCTGAGTCAATTAATATTTAAATAGAACAATCAAGCGATTGATGAAAAGGAATGGGTGGACTTCTTTTCTAAGGTCTATAATTCTTATACAGATGAAGTAAGTTTAATGTCCCCTTGTAGTCAGCAGGGAGCTAGATCTCATGAAATACCTCCTTTAGACCTTTATTTTACACACAATGAGGTCATTGGTGCAATCAACGAGAGTAAGGGCGGCAAGGCTCCTGGCCCAGATGGTGTGCCAATTGACCTGTTTAAATCAAATCTGCCCCTCTGGGCTCCTTTATTGACACATGTACTGCATGCATGCTTGTTACTCGGAGGGTTTTATCAAGACCTGGTCCGAGTCTATTATAGTACCCATTTTTAAGAAAGGAGACCGGCAAAACCCAGCCTGCTATAGTCCAATAACTTTATTTGACTCTTTGGTGAAGGTAGCAGGGCGGATTGTTTTAAACCGGCTCCAAGACTGGGCAGAGGAAAAAAATATTTTATCAGACGTACAATATGGTTTTAGGCAGGGGCTCGGCACTATGGAGCAAGCTCTTAATCTTAGTATTTTAACAGGGAAATACACTCGGGCTAAAACAGGGAGATTTTATTTAGCATTCGTTGACCTCACAGCCGCTTTCGACTGTGTTATACACAGCAAATTATGGGTCATTTTAACTGATATGGGGGTGGACCCCCCGCTGGTCCTGTTTTTGAGACCGCTGTATAGCGGGGCGACAGCCAAGGTTCGATATGGAACTACGGGAGAATGCACTGCATCGTTTAAAGTGGAAAGGGGGTTAGACAGGGCTGCATCCTGGCACCGTTCTTGTTCACTTTATATACAAATGCCTTGGAACAAGTGATGGTGGAAAAGGTAAAGGATTCGCCATATATGAACAAACGCCCGATAGCTACCCTTCTGTATGCGGATGATGCAGTGTTGATGGCCCGCACACAGATAGGCCTACAAAAGGCACTTTCCACCTATACCGCATTTATGAACAATCTTGGCCTAAAATTGAATGCCACAAAAACCTACATACTGACGTATGGGAAGGGAAGCCAGAAATGTAGGAGCCTGTCCATAGGGGGCAGCAGGGTAGAATCTACCAAGACATTTTCATATTTAGGTATTTTGTTTGATTTTAATGGATCCTGGCGTCAGGCAGTCAAAAGTAGGAGTCTTCTTTTCATGAAATCGACGGCAGCTGTGGCCAATTTTGCAAACAAATTGGGTAGAAGGCCTCCTGCGTTGCTCCTTCAGATCTATCAGGCTAAATGCGTGACTATGGCTACCTATGGGGCGGGCGTGTGGGGCTTTCAAGGCTCCCAACCTATTCAGAGTGTTGAAAATGCCTTTTTAAAGTTTCTCCTGGTGGTCCCAGCTAGTACTTCTGTTTATAATTGCCATAGTGAGTTGGGCGTCCCATATATTGCAGATATTATTAAAGCTCAGCCTGCTCTACTATGGCATAGGATTTGGACTTCTACCAGAACTGGTCTTAACCAAGATATTATTAAATACAGCATGAAGTTGGACCAGGCCACTAAGATCGCCTGGTTGAAATACGTAAAAAGCTTCATGAACGACCTTGGGCACCCTGAATATTACAATTCCCCTGAATCCATTAACTCTGTCTCCAGGAAGGGGTTTAAAAGAACTTGTATGACCCACCTGGAGGCAAATAGATTTACTCTTGAAGCAAATAAGCCGACAGTACAACAGCATCAATTGATTTTAACTACTCATGCTATACAGCCGTATATATTTTATAACCTAAGCGGGTACGATAGATATGTTTTGACCCGACTTAGATTTGGGAACTTTCATCGTTTGATAAGTTTTTCCGAGTTAAATAATTGGTCAAAAGAGCTATGCCGTTGTCCATGCGATGATCAGTCTTTGCAATCATCATTGCATGCGGTTTTATTTTGCACATTTTATAAAAAACAGAGAAGGAGGTGGATTCTGCCAATTTTAAGGTTAGGTGGGTGGACCCAATGTCTACCGGCATTTTTATTTCTGCAATTTTTAGACAACTAATGCTTTACTGAAGCAATTGCCTGTTTTTTAAAAAGTATATTGAGAATCAGAAAGACTATTACTATTTAAATCTTGCAAGGACATGGGTTTTGACACTCTATGATGGACTTAATTCTGTGAGATATTGTTTTAAAAGTGATCTCATTTTATTTATGATGCATGTTCATAATCGAGTCCTTTTATAAGATGAACTGTTTTTAGGTCTAGCCTGAGCCATGAGCAATCAGCATGCCTCCCACTTACACAGTACACTCACTTCTCCTTCGGTTACTCATACGTATGATGATGTACCATAATAAAGGTACAGTCGGATGGCTGTCAGGTGGTGAAGCGCGCCACAGAAAGGCCGATGCGACTGGTCTTTTGGGTAAGCACAGCCATGGTTCCTTCTCCTCAATCTCATTTGTAAATGTCCTCTCGTATGTATTAGGAGTGGAGTGTGGGCGTGGGTAAACTCTGCAATGCGGCTGAGTCAGAGATTTTTGCTGAACTCTGCGCTCCAAACGGAGCATGGAATTGCAAAAACTCAGTGAACTCTGTTCGCAGAGAGGAGTTTACGGCCCGGGCCTACTCGAGAGGCCAGGTTTTATTTCCTTAGACATTTTGCAAATCTTGACATAGGCTATTTGCAAATGGGTTGTCAAGTTGTATAAAATGCTAACCTTGCAGCAAACTGGACATTGGCCACCCGCCGGACCGGTGTTTTTTTTTTTTTTAAGAGTCCTATTGTCCCGGGCTTTGTTCAGGTGGGAATTTTTTCCTCTGTTTGTGTTGCCCTGTTGGCAAATTACATGGTTTGGTTCCTCTAGAGCTAACACAGCAAAACGGCAGCCAGTCTCCTCGCTGCTTGGCGGCAAACTTTGAAGGAAGCAGAGAAGAAAGAGCAGCAGTGGTGCATATACAATGCTCACCCTTTAAAATGTCCCTTTCTTAAATATTACCCCCAGATTAAGGCACAGTGGTGCCAAATCCGACACCATGCTGCAAATGTGGGTTTTCACAGGATCTCAAAGGGACACTAAAATACAATTCAGACAATGGAGCTGCACATGCAACATTAAAGTTGAAATTATTTCCAGTTTCACAATGAAACCTGCCAAAACAATTGTCTTCTTTTGGTTTTTTTCTTTATCAAATCATCTGATTTAGTTGGAACTTACATCTTCCACAAATAGTATTTTCACAGTCCAGCCAACTCGGGTTTCGTTTAAGTAAAATTACTTAATCAAGGCGTGATTCCTGTGGTACATTGTTTTGTGTACAGGCCTATTGATAAAATACTTTGAAGGCACTCGAGTGGCTGTCTTATGAAGAAACGCAACATGCTAACATTCATATATTACATACACGCGGTAACCTTATGCATTTCTGAGACCAGTTTCTGCTCAATGGTGATTATAACTTGCAAGTAACTTTATACTATAAAACATTGTGAGCCAAGGCAGTGCCTTTTCATTTTGCACATGCATACCAATTTCTGCAATTTAACATTGCCATAAAGTCTTTTAAGTCTTTTTTTACCCCCGTCTGCTGACATAATGCTGCAGCATCATTGCTGCTGCACTCCTCCGCAGAAGAAGAGTGCACATGGCTGGAACAAACACACGTGTGTGCCTAAACACCCCCACTTTCACTGCTGAGCGCTTCATGCAATGGAGCTCCACAATGGGCTACCTACCAGCTGGCTTCCATTACTGCCGGTAATACAAGGAAAGGTTCCATTTGCCCTCAGTCTGTGTCCATTCAACTGAACTATATTCCACTACAATATACGCAAAAGACACACTATGCCACTATACTCTACACAACTTCACTCTACACCACTGCGCTCTACATCACATAATTACTATACACAAAATTCCACTGCACACCATACCACATATTTACACTACACAAATTCACTCCACAATACACAATTCCACGCCACACAATTACACAACTAACAATTCCAATCCAACCCACATAATTCCACTCAAACCACATACATCAACTTCATAACACAAGTATCAAATACAGTGTCATTTACAACACCAATAGCTCTAACCCAAAGAAATGCGAGACCTATTGCATTTTCTAATGCTTGTTATCTGTTGTGTTTGCTTTTGTGATTTTACTTTTATAAAATCGAATAAAGCTTGAGAAAAAAAATAGAACAATCAAAGGAATTGTATTGTGGCATTTCACCATTTGTTAGCAGATCTCCTTTTTCCAAAATCGATTGTAGGCAGTGCTGGTTTCTCATCTCTTTGGCAGTAGTTGAGCTTTCCATGGCTCTGCTAAGTTCTGATCATACCTTGGGCCTTAGAAAAAATACAGTAGCTCCCAGAAGAGCGTAGAATCACTTTAAAAGTCCTTCACCTGTTTTTTCAGTGTCTTGTTTGTGAAGCACTAGCATTCTTTATGCTGTCAGTAAAGTGATGCTTTCCACACAGGATGCTAAGTTCCAGCAATGGAAAACTAGTGAAAGTCCATAAAACAAAATATGCTAAGAAGTGTGACAGGAGGTTCCCTATCTGGGACCGAGATAAAAGGCTACCTACCTTTCATTCTGTGGTGCTTAGAGTCACTATCTGGATTTTGAAAGGGCCCCAAACCCTTGGCTGGCCTAAATTGCTTATATACTTAAATTGAAACTGTACCATTTAACCCCCCCACACACACACCTCTTCACACTGCTTCCCACACAAAAATTCTTCCCACTCATTGCATCCCCTGCATCTCTCATTCACAACATTTTGCAGTCCGACATAGAGGAATAATAACGTTTGTAGAGGTACCTTACAAATGCACTCACTCAAACACAGACTGTCATGACTATTTTATTAGATTAGTTTTGAATTTCTTACAGTTTTCATTGATCCATCCTTGTGTCAACTGGTTTGGTTTGGTCGTTGTCACCACCACATCCCTCGAAATCTTGTTTTAACCCCTCTCCCTCGACTCCTACTTGCACTGTCATGTTCAATCTCTACTATTAGGAGACTTTTCTTTGTGTGATTTGCAGCTCTCTCACACTCTCTCTTATGAAAGTGGCAGGAGCGCTGGGTTCTGATGCCATTGTCAGATGTGATGGTCAGTTTTTCACCTCCCTCTTAAAAGTTTCAATGAATGGGAGACTGCTTCCGAAAACTACACTGACCGTCTAGTACAAGTGCGGATACAGAATAGATGCCAGTTAAAAAGTAGTGCCAGGCAGCAGCACAAGGAAATAAAAACTAAAAGGCATAAACAAAACCCCTTACTGTTGAGTCCTAATGACCGATAAGTGAGGCAATTTTTTCACAGGTGGTTTGGAACGTAGCTTGTAAATGGGAGTTTGTACAGGCAGATAGTTACCTTGCTTTAGCAAACAGGACTGAGGTGAGGAGTATTTTGGCTAATACTCAAATTTGCATATTTTTTTAAACTTGGGAAGATTTGTGAAAATCCAAGCTTGCTATGTTAAAAAGATTTTTAGGTCGAGCCTAGCGCAGCACGCATGCGCTGCTCTATGGGGAGGCCTCTTGGAATCACTCCAGACTTCTCCGAAATGTTTCCGTATGGTTTTTCAACTTCCACACATTCTATTGGCCTTTGCGTGTGGCTTTCAAAAATGAAAGCACGCAATTGGCCAAAGGCGGGTGCATGTCCCACCTTTTCTCTAAATGTTCACTCCCACGGCCTCCAGCTGTCGGGAGCGAGCAGCGGCGCACAGGCTGCCAGCTGCATTCTTCCCTTGTCGTGGATCATGTTACAAATTAAACATAGCGCGGTCGCTTTCACTTTCGCAGCCGCGCATGCTTGTCTTCCACACTGCCCGTGTGTCAGTGCCCATTCTTTCATAAATCCAAGGAATTTATTGGTTGTGCATTTTATTCTTGTGCTTAGTAGCAATACCGTCTTTGCTCTCAATTTCAGAGCCTACAGTCTTGAGTTGGTGGTTACATGATTGAACCTAATTAAGGAGGCAGGCTGCCCCTTATTTTGCTGGGATGACTGGATCTCTCTGAGCGCATGACGCCAGAGGTTAGTAGAGTATTAAAAGATTTCACTTAATTTGCATCTATTGCTCACGCATTGCAGAATATTAAAAGAATTTTTTTGCTCACATAGTATAGAAATTAATACTAATCAATAGGCCTACATTGATTATTTAGGTGGTGCCTGAGCACGTAGTGCCCGCCTATCCAACTACTTTTATTCATCTCTACTTCATTGGGAGCCGATCTGAGCCCCAGGAAGACGTTTTTCTACAGTGGAATCCCGCATGGGACCCTGAAGGTGATCGTTGAGTAAGGGGTACGCCATACAATAATTTATATGACCTGAACACATAAGATTCGAAGTGGATATTATTTCTCTTCACGCAGGCTGTACACGGGCCATTTGTTGTGTGTTTTTTCCTGATGAAGACCCTAATTGATGTTTTTCAACTTGCACAAGTTTAGAAGGGTCGAAACGTCAATGCTCTTTTGAGAAGCGTTTGTCCATCATTGACCAACAAAGTTATAAGAAACAATTCTTTAGGTCATCCTGAGACAATATTGTGTCACGCTCTGTTTATATGTTAATGTTTGTGATGTAAATAATTCATGTATGTATTGTATTTTGATCATTGATGTAGTATTTGTTTCTTTGTTAATGGTCGAGTCACTGTGTGTATATGTCCTGTGTTTCTGAATTTGCTCATGATATGTTTTTGATAAAATACATGATTCTATGAACATAAAAAACTTAAGTATATCTCTAAAAAATACGATTAGTTCGAAATTCTTTATTAATGTGTTCAGTTGATTTTTTTGAACATTTAATGTAATCCCACGATTTAGGGGCTTCAAAAATATAAATCTATAGAGTGTGTTGTGGCAGAACCACTGCTCGTTTATTGATATAGTCCCCAGGTTCTGCACGTTACTGGGTAACCCTATTGTCTAATAGTGTCTAACACACTTGTCTGTGGTTCTTTTTCATCTTCACTCCTTCATTTGTTTCTCGCACTTTTTAATTTGTCACGTTTTCTCCCATTGGTTTATTTGATTGTAAGCACGTTATTTAATTAAGTCATCATCTAAAAAGGCAGCGAACGCCTGCAAGGCAGGCATAGTCATGTCAGCTTAGCAGACCGCCGCACTTCCGGAGCATTAGCGGTGTGTATACCATGGACACTATGCTTCCAATTCCGGAGCATTACCGGTGTGTATACCATGGCACACTACGCTTCCACTTCCGGAGCATTACCGGTGCGTATACCATGGCACACTAGGCTTTTACTGCCGGAGCATTACCCATGTGTATACCATGGACACGACGCTTCCACTTCCGGAGCATTACCGGTGTGTATACCATGGCACACTACGCTTCCACTTCTGGAGCATTACCAGTGTGTATATCATGGACACTATGCTTCCACTTCCCGAGCATTACCAGTGTGTATACCACCATGGCACACTACGCTTCTACTTTTGGAGCATTACCTGTGTGTATACCATTGCACACTACGCTTCCACTTCCGGAGCATTACCGGTGTGTATACCATGGCACACTAGGCTTCCACTTCCGGAGCATTACCGGTGTGTATATCATGGCACCCTACGCTTCTACTTTTGGAGCATTACCGGTGTGCATACCATGGCCATTACGCTTCCACTTGCGGAACATTACCGGTGTGTTTACCATGGCACACTACATTTCCATTTTTGGAGCATTTACCGTTATCATGGCACATTACGTTTCCACTTCTGGAGCGTTACCGGTGTGTTTACCATGGCACACTATGCTTCCGAAGCATTACCGGTGTGCATACCATAGCACACTCCGCTTCCGATTACTGGAAATGCTCCAGTTCCAGAGCATTACCGGTGTGTTTACCATGGCACACTACACTTCCAGTTCCGGAGCATTACCAGTGTGTATACCATGGCATACTACGCTTCCACTTCCGGAGCATTACCGTTGTGTATACCATGGACACTATGCTTCCAATTCCGAAGCATTACCATTGTATACCATGGTACACTAGGCTTCCACTTCTGGAGCATTACCGGTGTGTATACCATGGCACACTACGCTTCTACTTTTGGAGCATTACCGGTGTGTTTACCATAGCACACTACGCTTCCACTTCCGATTACTAAAAATGCCTCACTTCCGGAGCATTACCGGTGTGTTTACCATAGCACACTACGCTTCCACTTCCGATTACTAAAAATGCCTCACTTCCGGAGCATTACCGGTGTGTATACCATGGACACTATGCTTCCAATTCCGGAGCATTACCGGTGTATAGCATGGTACAATAGGCTTTTACTTCCTGAGTATTACCGGTGTGTATACCATGGCACACTACGCTTCCACTTCCGGAGCATTACAGGTGTGTATACCATGGCACACTACCCTTCCACTTCCGGAGCATTACCGGTGTGTATACCATGGACACTATGCTTCCAATTCCGGAGCATTACTGGTGTATAGCATGGTACACTAGGCTTTTACTTCCGGAGTATTACCGGTGTGTATACCATGGCACACAATGCTTCAAATTCCAGAGCATTACCGGTGTGTATACCATGGCACACTATGCTTCCACTTCCGGAGCATTACCAGTGTGTATACCATGGACACTATGCTTCCAATTTCAGAGCATTACCGGTGTATACCATGGTACACTAGGCTTTTACTTCGTGAGCATTACCGGTGTGTATACCATGGCACACTAGGCATTTACTTCCGGAGCATTACCGGTGTATACCATGGTACACTAGGCTTTTACTTCCGGAGTATTACCGGTGTGTATACCATGGACACTGTGCTTCCAATTCCGAAGCATTACCGGTGTGTATACCATGGCACACTACGCTTCCACTTCCGGAGCATTACCGGTGCGTATACCATGGCACACTAGGCTTTTACTGCCGAAGCATTACCCATGTGTATACCATGGCACACTAGGCTTTTACTGCCGAAGCATTACCCATGTGTATACCATGGACACGACGCTTCCACTTCCGGAGCATTACCGGTGTGTATACCATGGCACACTACGCTTCCACTTCCAGAGCATTACCGGTGTGTATACCATGGACACTACGCATTTCTGGAACATTACCACTGTGTATACCATGGCACACTAGGCTTTTACTTCTGGAGCATTACCTGTGTGTATACCATAGCACACTACGCTTCCACTTCCGCAGCATTACCCGTGTGTATACCATGGCACACTAGGCTTCCACTTCCGGAGCATTACCGGTGTGTATATCATGGCACCCTACGCTTCTACTTTCGGAGCATTACTGGTGTGTATACCATGGCCATTACGCTTCCACTTGCGGAACATTACCGGTGTGTTTACCTTGGCACACTATGCTTCTGAAGCATTACCGGTGTGCATACCATAGCACACTACGCTTCCACTTCCGATTACTGGAAATACTCTACTTCCGGAGCATTACCGGTGTGTATACCATGGCATACTACGCTTCCACTTCCGGAGCATTACCGGTGTGTATACCATGGGAACTATGCTTCCAATTCCAGAGCATTACCCGTGTATACCATGGTACACTAGACTTTTAATTCCGGAGTACTACCGGTGTGTTTACCGTGGCACACTATGCTTTCTATTCCAGAGCATTACCGTGTATACCATGGTACACTAGGCTTTTTCTTCCAGAGTATTACCGGTGTGTTTACCATGGCACACTACGCTTCCACTTCTGGAGCATTACCGGTGTGTATACCATGGCACACTACGCTTCTACTTTTGGAGCATTACCGGTGTGTTTACCATAGCACACTACGCTTCCACTTCCGATTACTAAAAATGCCTCACTTCCAGGGCATTACCGATGTGTTTACCAGGGCACACTACGCTTCCAGTTCCGGAGCATTACCGGTGTGTATACCATGGACACTATGCTTCCAATTCTGGAGCATTACCGGTGTATACCATGGTACAATAGACTTTTACTTCCTGAGTATTACCGGTGTGCATACCATGGCACACTACGCTTCCACTTCCAGAGCATTACCGGTGTGTATACCATGGCACACTACGCTTCCACTTCTGGAGCATTACCGGTGTGTATACCATGGACACTATGCTTCCAATTCCGGAGCATTACCGGTGTACACCATGGTACACTAGGCTTTTACTTCCGGAGTATTACCGGTGTGTATACCATGGCACACTATGCTTCCACTTCTGGAGCATTACCGGTGTATAGCATGGTACACTAGGCTTTTACTTCCGGAGCATTACCGGTGTGTATACCTTGGACACTACGCTTCCACTTCCGGAGCATTACCGGTGTGTATACCATGGCACACTAGGCATTTACTTCCGGAGCATTACCCGTGTGTATACCATGGCACACTATGCTTCCACTTCCAGAGCATTACCGGTGTGTATACCATTGCACACTACGCTTCCACTTCTGGAGCATTACCGGTGTGTATACCATGGACACTATGCTTCCAATTCCGGAGCATTACCGGTGTACACCATGGTACACTAGGCTTTTACTTCCGGAGTATTACCGGTGTGTATACCATGGCACACTATGCTTCCACTTCTGGAGCATTACCGGTGTATAGCATGGTACACTAGGCTTTTACTTCCGGAGTATTACCGGTGTGTATACCATGGCACACTATGCTTCCACTTCTGGAGCATTACCGGTGTGTATACCATGGACACTGTGCTTCCAATTCCGGAGCATTACCGCTGTGTATACCATGGCACACTACGCTTCCACTTCCGGAGCATTACTGGTGCGTATACCATGGCACACTAGGATTTTACTGCCGGAGCATTACCCATGTGTATACCATGGACACAACGCTTCCACTTCCGGAGCATTACCGGTGTGTATACCACGGCACACTACGCTTCCACTTCTGGAGCGGTACCGGTGTGTATACCATGGACACTACGCTTCCACTTCCGGAGCATTACCACTGTGTATACCATGGCACACTAGGCTTTTACTTCTGGAGCATTATCCGTGTGTATACCATAGCACACTACGCTTCCACTTCCGGAGCATTACCCGTGTGTATACCATGGCACACTACGCTTCTACTTTTGGAGCATTACCGGTGTGTTTACCATAGCACACTACGCTTCCACTTCCGATTACTAAAAATGCCTCACTTCCGGAGCATTACCGGTGTGTTTACCATGGCACACTACACTTCCACTTCTGGAGCATTACCGGTGTGTATACCATGGCACACTACGCTTCTACTTTTGGAGCATTACCGGTGTGTTTACCATAGCACACTACGCTTCCACTTCCGATTACTAAAAATGCCTCACTTCCGGAGCATTACCGGTGTGTTTACCATGGCACACTACACTTCCAGTTCCGGAGCATTACCGGTGTGTATACCATGGACACTATGCTTCCAATTCCGGGGCATTACCGGTGTGTATACCATGGTACAATAGGCTTTTACTTCCGGAGTATTACCGGTGTGTATACCATGGCACACTACGCTTCCACTTTTGGAGCATTACCGGTGTGCTTACCATAGCACACTATGCTTCCACTTCCGATTACTGAAAATGCTCCACTTCCGGAGCATTACCGGTGTTTACACCATGGGACACTACGCTTCCAGTTCCGGAGCATTACCGGTATATACTATGGTACACTAGGCTTTTACTTCCGGAGTATTACTGGTGTGTATACCATGGCACACTACGCTTCCACTTCCGGAGCATTACCGGTGTGTATACCATAGCACACTACGCTTCCACTTCCGGAGCATTACTGGTGTGTATACCATGGACACTATGCTTCCAATTCCGGAACATTACCGGTGTGTATACCAAGGCACACTAGGCTTTTACTTCCGGAGCATTACCGGTGTGTATACCATGGCACACTACGCTTCCACTTCCGGAGCATTACCAGTGTCTATACCATGGCACACTACGCTTCCACTTCCGGAGCATTACCGGTGTGTATACCATGGCACACTAGGCTTTTTTTCCCGGAGCATTACCCATGTGTATACCATGGACACTACGCTTCAACTTCCGGAGCATTACCGTGTGTATACCATGGCACACTAGGATTTTACTTCCGGAGCATTACCTGTGTGTATACCATGGCACACTATGCTTCCACTTCCGGAGCATTACCAGTGTGTATACCATGGCCGGCGAGGTACGTGGAAGTTGGTAAAAAGCAGCAATCCGTACACTCCATGGGGCTGTTCATGTAATTAATCAAACAGGAGCGCAAGCCACTGTCTCCGGTCTCTCCAGCAGCCTTAAGCAGCATCTTACACTTTCACTGTCAACATGCAAGATGCTGCTTAACGCTGCTGGAGGGAGCGGAGTCGGACAGTTTGACCACATACATATTCCACTCTAGTCTATTTGCTGTCGCTAGCATTGCAGCAGTCTGCTATGAACTGCTTTTCTCTGTGGCCAGTATTGAAAAGACTAATTGCATAGCAACAGCTGAATTATTGAATATCCATGTGATTGCACTTCTGCAGTAAAGCCTGATTTAAAAAAACAACGTGAATAGGTTCCTACTGTGTGAGAGGGTAATAATCGGGGCCACCGGAATTATGTGGCAGGGGAGGGCAAAATATGCAGCAGGGTTGAGTAAATTATGTGGCAAGAAAAGGCAAATTACGAGGCACAATGCCGCACGTTTTGTGACGGTATTACTTCATTATTTTGCCATTTTGTAAACATGCTAACACTGTCTGAGCTTTGGATTCACCTCATTAATACCAGTGTAACACCCAAATATAGCAATAAGCAGCAGATAGGTTATCAGTCAGGCTTTGTAAAGGGCTTTCAGCAGCGCTGCAAGAAAATGCATGGGTTCTCGGATTTCCACTTCCGGCAGTGCCACATACTTCAGTCTGTGTTAAACTAGGATAGGCCCACATGATGTGAGATTACATTAAACAAATCTGTGCCTGGGCCACGGGGTGAACAACAAGGAGGAAAGATTGCGGGCTTTCTCCCCTGGTCTGTTTCCTGTTGTGAATAGATTCCATTTTGTGTGGGGCATCTGCTTTTGGTGAATACCATTCCTGTGGACAAGTGCCTTCTCTGGGTTCTTAGGTCTTCATGATCTGGCTAGGGAGCAGGCTTAAGCGTGGCCCTGTGGGACATTTTAAGTCATGACTATGGCCACTGCAAAATATTCTAAAGGAAAACATCACAAAGTTATTGAAACATATCTGTTAAGGAGCTTAAATAATCGTAGCACAATAAAAAATAACTCAGCTCTTCAATAAAAATACATTGAATGGAATCATGTAATGTGTTCTGGAGTATTAATGTTCTTTCCAAATTAGTTATGAGATTTAATTAAAAAAACGTAATTTATGAATTTCAATTTTTTGTTATATGTTATAGCCTGCTTGCAGAGCGAACACATTCATATGAATTACCATGCTACAAAATCACTACGGATAACATAAATATTTGCAGTGCGCAACACAAATGCTCAAATAATAATACAACATTTGGGGGAAAGATGGGGCCCTGAGATGTACAGTACCTTATAGGGTGCCCTACTGCCTTTTAATGTTTATTCCTTGCTATCTCGTGTCCAGCCTGACAAATCACAATAACATTATTTTCTCAGTAGATTTAATTTCTAAAGGTATATCATAAAATAAAGAAATATGTGAGGTACTCAGCATTGTAATCTCAAAGTCTGTTATGATATATACACACATACATCCCACCAACACACATCATATCACAACTCACCACTACATTCCACACCATGCCAGTGCCCTTACGTCACTACACTAAGCACAACTTGCACACAAACTTTACAGTACTAAACACAGCAGCTACATTGCTCTACAACATACCTTAAAAACATTGCCAATATCTCTGGCTAAACACTTAAAAGGTCCCAAAGGCGAGACCTATTGGCTATGCCAATGCTTGTTTTAAAAGGGTGGTGCTTAAGTGGTCCTTTGGAAAAGTGAGATAATTTTCCTCTGCCACCCAGGACAGTAGGTGGACAGTAGGTGGACTGATGCTACAGGGCAGCCACCCCTTGCTCTGTTCTGACCCACCACCACTTCCGGCATTCTACCAAACCTCCTTCATCCTCTTTCTAGCAGAAGAGCCTCTTTGAACCATGCCATTCCACAACCAGCAACGTCTCATGCCCATGGCGGGGAGGATTACAGCCTTGATTTCCTGCCACAGGATATCCCATTATTAGGACAGTCTGCAGTAGAAAATAGTCACTGTTGTTGGCTTGGTGTATTAAAGTTCACCTGGGTGATGTTGGTGAAATATCTTGGGCGTTGACGATAGCAAATATTTTTGTCTACACAGGTAAAGTATATAAAGTATGCTGACCTTAACTGAAACATGCAAATCTTCAGCTTGCAGTTGGATTGGAGCTAGCAGGATTGGACTAAAGTTGGCAAGAATAATGCTAACAGGAGTGAAGAATCCATCAGTAGGAAGGAGTACACCAAATGAGTTATAAAGAGGTATAATTCAGCACATGGGTTGCGTGGATTCAAGTAAAACAGGAAATACTTGATGTTTGAGCAGGAATAGCTTGAACTGAAGGGTCATATTTAAAGGGGAGACACGATGAAGTGGGCAGATGGAGAAGATGCTTCCAGGTGCATCGTGTTCTTGGAATGGCATACAAAAGTTACCATCTTGAAATGGGAAGAAAAAGCTTTCATCTTTTATGTTATTTTAAGTTATGCAGATTTGTAGAGTGCACTATCACCCAGGAGGGTATCCTAGTGCTGAGCAGGTGTGAGCCTAGCCAAACCTGGGGCCTAGTGGGACTATTCGAAAAGC
Source organism: Calotriton arnoldi (assembly GCA_963921515.1). Taxonomy (NCBI): domain Eukaryota; kingdom Metazoa; phylum Chordata; class Amphibia; order Caudata; family Salamandridae; genus Calotriton; species Calotriton arnoldi. The sequence goes on from CAWUFW010000501.1 coordinate 3,354,451, forward strand.
CAGGTCTACAGCTTGTTGTGGAATTCAATAAGTGAGGAGAAGGATGTTACGTTTAGTGACATGTTGTTCCATGCTTTAGGAGCAATGTAGAAGAAGGTTCTACCGCCAGATCTGTTTTAGCCTATGGCGGGAGGTGTGCAATGAGGAGTCCTGACAAGTGGAGGTGTCTGGAAGGTTTGTGAAAGCAGATGCAATTGTTAAAGTATAATGGGCCATTGTTATGTAGTGCCTTTAAAGAGTGGGGGAGAAGTTTAAATTGTGCTCGTTTGTTTACGGGGAGCCAGCGGAACTCTTTCAGGAGTGGGGTGCACGGTGTGGTAGGTTGAGAGTAAGCCTGGCTGCTGAGTTCTGAATGGTCTGCAGCCTTCTGGTGAGTTTTTTGTTAATCTCGGCATAGAGGGTGTTCCTGTAGTCCAACTTGCTTGTGACCAGAGCGTCCATGGCGGTTTTCCAGGTGTGTATCCGATTTATCTTGATTTTTCCATAAACATTGTTGTTACCTGGGAGTAGGGATGTTCTCATACCCTTTGGTACTTTGGGTTTCACTTTTCCTTTCTCAGTTAAAAATATCACTTGATTGTCTGCAATTTTTCCTCCTTAAACTAAAGCTGTATTTCTCTATTTAGATTATAGACAAAATCAAAAGGGATCCATCTGAAGAAATTGAGATTTTGATGCGCTATGGACAACATCCAAACATCATAACTTTGAAAGATGTAAGTACCCTGTTCCTTTTGCATTATAACATCCCACAGTGAGATGTCCTTGAGTCGTTATGAATGCAATAAAAATAATACTCCTAGAATTTTCTTATCCCTTATATTTTGTTTTATGTGCCTCATGAAATTATTTTACCATTTCAAAAATTGCTATTTAGGGGTCACACACTTTCTCTGAATTAAACACAAAACACTTTTTAAAAGAAATAATTTAGAAAAAATGAGAATGACATCTTTGGGAACTTTTAACTGCAATAAGTATATTGTTTTTAGTGACTTTTTCATGTTGTTACCATTTAACAATAAGTGTTTAGCATTTATTCTGCTGCACCTGCCTACAATGTATGCATTCTATCAGTTCGTTTTGATAGAATGATATAAGCTAATGATGTAGCTTCAGTGTTAAATCTCTGACGCTTGACTAGATTATAGTATTTGTGTGTGTCCCAATCACTTTGATTTTCCATAGGATCATTAATGGCTAATACTTATAATGAGGCAAAGTGGGTTTGAAAATCAGCCAGTATGTTCAATATAATTAAGTAAATTGGACCTGAATATTGTTGCACTCAGCAGTTCCATTGTATTTCTAAATATGAGTGTGTGTTCTATGAGGCAGCAGACCACCTGTTCTGTAGTAATCAAGTAAAAATGTACCTCTTCTGATGGATACTTTTAACTGCAGATTGCTCACCTTGTAAATTTTCCCCAGGCATCAGACTGGGTTCTGAAACTTCAAACCAGGACTCCTGCATGGCAGTGGGTGGTGTTTGTGTGGCAGCTCACTGATGTTCTTACGCTCTGGAGGTGGAGCCACATATAGGCACGAGCCAGGCATGCTGACATCTTTAGACGTGAATCTGAAGATATACTCCTTCCTCTTTTGACATGCTTTTCTACCTAAATTTTCACAGTGCGAAGGACTCCCAAAACATCAGGTTTTAAGGCTTTTTGGGACTATAGAAAAGAGAAATCCCCAAGAGGTATGCCTGTGGTGCCTGGGATCAGAACATGACTCCAGGTCCTACGATGACTGCGCCCAGATGAACCCAGAGGCCATACAGACTGCAGGGCAAAATTCTGTTGCCAAACATCGAAAAACTCTACGCCCTGATCAGTTGAAGTCAAAAGGTAGGTCGTGCTCCCGACATCATTCCAGTGGCAGATATTTGTTGTGATCGAAGTCATCGAGTAAGTTGAACAAAAAACATAAGTAATCAAAGCGGACTCAGCACCTTCCTGCCGCTCTCAAACTCTAGAAAGGGTGCTAAGGTGTCAATGTGCCTCCCGGTCTCGCTTAAGATCCCTGTTGTAGTCAATTCCAAACTTGTGTCTGATGCACCTGGAATTTTGGTGTCTGTCAGGTTGATGCCTTTTGTGAGGCCATGCCGCTGATCTTTGGCACTTTACCCCTTCCCTGTGGCGCACCATCGGGGCCCAAGGTTCCATGAGGCCCTTTAGTCAGATTTATGCCAGCAGGTCCACCCTCAGTGCTATCTGTGCCCTCTGGACTGGCTTCGGGTTCTGCACCTGTCCCGGTGCCGACTTTGGTCTCAGGTCGGCCAAAGGTTTCTTTCACATAGACGCTGGTGTCGCCAGCTCCGGAGGAGAAGTGCAGAACCCATCCTGCTCTCCGATGCTGAACCGAACTCATCCCAACCTCAACCGAGGCCATGTCCCTATTTAATGGAGCACAACCTTCTGGCAACCCTTCTGATTCTGATACCTTGTCTTTACCTCGTGGCAGAGCACAGGTATTGCACAGTATCTTTGGCAAGGACTCAGACATGACAGTTTTGATGAACTGGATAATTTGTCTCAATATATAAAGAGAAAATTGGTATGAGAAGCTACAGGATACCAATGATCTAGACACCTCCCCAGACACTGGCCTGGTTTTCCCACCCGGGGTAAACACCTCCCTTGCTGTTGTGATGCAGAGGGCAGCCGAAGTACTTGATTTACTCCATCTAGGTAAAGACTAATGTCCTCACAAAGGTCCTTTAACTGTGCCAGGCACCTACAGAACCTATCTTACTCTTCAACTGGGCCCTCATGGATTCTTTTTTGGGCACTTGGGCAAAACAATGCTCTGGTCCCCCAGTGAACAGACAAATCGCTCTATGACATATACTAACGCCAGGCTGACTTTCATACGCAGCAGCCTAAGCCCGAGAGCTCGGCGGTACAAGCCTACACAAGTACGGTGAATCCTAATGCCTTTCCCACCACCCCACATGATTGTGAGTCAAAATGCTTTGAAGCTTTTGGGAAGTGTATTTACTTGTTTGCCAACCTTGCTCTCAGGTGTGTCAACACCAGCTACCTTTTAGGTCTCTACTCACCGTATGGGACTCGTTGGCCCTAATTTTTCCCGCTGTCCTGGACGACCTATGGGCAGCACTCTCTAGGGTATTCAGGATAAATGTGACACTGCAAAGTTTGTCATCCGCTGCTGCTTGTACACAACTAGCTGCTTCAGATGGGCAAGTAGAACAAGCATGGCATTTCGGCACCATGCCTGGATGAAGTCTAGGGGCTTCTCTGGAGATGTCCAGGCATCTTTAATGGACATGCCATTCAATGTCTCTTGCATTTTTGGTGAGAAAGCAGGTTCAGCCCTGGAACGATTTAAGGACAGAAGGACCACTGTATGTTCCTTATGTCTGTGTGCCCCCACCAGGCAATTCTACCATCCATTACCCACTCTGTGGCTATGAAAGGGGTTTTCACTTCCAGTGACGACAGACCGCAATGCCAGCCCAACAGGAGTTCCAGCCTTCTCGTGGCCATAGTTGCGGCTCACCATGTCAACACCCAGGGCATGAGGGATACGTGCAGCTCAGACCCCCCCCCCCTCCACCAACCTCAGCAAAAAATTTGCTTTAGTATGTTCTTTCTGGCACACAGCCACCCTGTTTGAGACAGTATCCTACATTTCCCCAGGGGATGCAATTCATCACTTTAGACAAGTGGGTCCTCCAAATTTCCCTTCAACGCTCCGCCCTCCCTCTGCTTTCCATCGGGTTGCACCTTTCACTTCCATCCAGGCAGCTAATGGCGGACCACCTGTCCGTTTTGCAAAAGAAGGTGCAGGCCCCACTAGTCAAAGCGACCATAGAGAGGGACCTGGCATCAGAAGTAGGAGTTTGGTGTTACTCCTACTACTTCCTAGTGAAAAAGAAGGGAGGCCTTTATCCTATTTTAGATCAACGCCCTCTCAGCACCTCCTGCAAAAGGACAATTTCAAGATGCTCATGCTACCCCAGGTCATGTCTTCCTTCAACCCCTGGGACTAGATGTTGCCATTGGATCTGCAGGATGCTTAGTTCCATATCCCCATCATGCAGGCCCACAGGCACTACCTGCAGTTCACAGCAGGCCAGGAGAATTTTCAGTTTGCAGCGCTTCCTTTTGGCCCCACAGCAGCACACCTTCGGAGGTTGAGGGGTACCAGTCTTCCCCCTACCTCGAAGACTAGCTGCTGAAGGCAGGAGCACCCCAGGCAGCTGTCAACTACCTCCAGATGACGGGGAACCTCCTAACATCATTGGGGCTAATTATCAACGCTGAAGTTGCACCTGACTCCTTGCCAGACGCTCCTGTTCATTGAAGCCATTTAGGATATGGTATGGTTTTATGCATTTTCCCTAGAGCTGAGAATTCAGCACATTCAAGCTATGGTCTCTGTGTTAGATCTCAGTGTGGATGACTCGGAGGCTGCTGGGAATTCTGACATCCTGCCGCTGAAACATGCCAGACGGCATATGCTGGATCTGCACTGGGAACTAAAGTGACAGTGGGCACAGAACCAGTGGAATCTGTCGGATTATATCCAGATGTCGGAGCAGACTGCAAATATTCTGCAGTGATGGCTTCTGCAACACAATTGGGTTAGTGGCAGACCCCTCTCTGTACCCCACCCGGATTCAACAGTGATGAAGAATGCACCCCTCCTGGGTTGGGGAGGCCATCAGGGAGAGGTGGAGATCAGAGGCCTCTGGTCTCCGGCAGAAGCTAGACTTTACTTCAGTTTGTTGGAGTTTCCGGCAATTTGCTTGGCGTTGAAGGCTTTCCTGCACACCAACAGAGGAAAGCTGGTGCAGATGCTCACAGACAATACCACCTCCATGTGGTACTGCAACAAGCAGGGCCAGGTGGAGTCTTGAGTCCTGTATCAACACAAAAAGATGATGGACTGAATGCTGAACATTGTCAAACATTCACCCCCAGTACAAAGATCTGTGCCTAAATCCATAGCTTTTTTGCTAACCATGCTATTCCAGTTTGAACCCAGCCATATGCAAATATGTCTTTTCCCTGCTCCCCATGGGAACAATGCAGCCCGAACTGCCAGGCCAGTTCCTCCCTGGACTGGAAACAAGCATCCTTGGACCGGTTTCAGGGTACCACCCCTCATTAGCCAGGCTAGCTTGAATCAAGTGGCATAGTGAGCACAGGACCCAGGGCTGGTTATAACTTTCTCACTTGGGGCGACTAGCAACACAAAAAGATGATCGATGGAAAACTGAACATTGTCTCTACTTCTCTGGAAGAGCCTGGACTGCCAGAGAATTTCTCTGGTAGTGATCCACCTGGCAAGATCGCAAAAGACCACAGCAGATGAACTTAGCCACTGACGCTTAGCAGACCACAAATGGCAGTTACACCTGGAGGAGGTGGCGGGCATCTTCCATCAATAGAGATCCCGGCGTGACCTTTTGGCCACTGCAGAGAACACTAGATTGTTGGAGTTCCTAAGGAGCCTTTCTCTGAGATGCATTCTGCCTAGAGTGGAACCTGGGACTCCTGTATGCCTTCCTGCTGCTGCCTCTCCTGCCCCGAGTTATGAAGATCAGGAATGACCAGGCCCAAGTCATTTTAGTGAAACTGGATTGGGCCAGGAGTGTGTGGTACCCTGAACTCCTGGGCATGAGCATCTGTCTCGTGATAAAGTTTCCGCTTCAGGAGGATCGTCTGTTGCAGTAGTAGGGCAAGGTGTTGTAGCCGGGCCTGCACAATATGCCTCTCTATGCATAGAGGTTGAGCGTTGGCAGCTGACTATATTAGACCTTTCTCCTCAGGCTGTTAAGATCTTCTTGCTGGTGAGGCGTCAATCATGAAATTGGTTTACGCCAGTCGTTAGAAAAAATGTGTGGCTCGGTATGGCACGTGCCGAATTGATCCACTACAAGCAAAGTTATCTGCGGGTTTGTTGTTTCTTTGTCACTGGCGCAGCAAGGGCTTGCTCTGGGCACTGCTAAGGACTGGTTGTAGGCTCTTTCTGCTTTTTTGCAGTTGCCTGATTATCCTTCTTTATTGAACTCACACCTGTTGTGATGAGATTTTTGAAAGGTTTATTACACTTGTTTCTACCAAACTTGTTTGCTATACCACAGAGGGCCTTCAATTTAGTTCTCACTTTATGTGCTGTTGAGCTGCTATGCGGTTGTCCATTAAGGGGCCTGACGTTAAAAGTGGTCTTTCTCATCACCATAACATCAGGTAGGCATGTGAGTGAGCTTCCTTCAACCCACCTTCTACAATATTTTTCCCGGATTAGTTGGTTTTGAGAACCCGAACTTCCTTTCTGCCAAAAGTGTTCACTCCATGTCATGTCAGTCAGGCTATCATTCCCTGGCTTTCTTTGCTCCACCTCATCCCCCTAAGGAGGAAGGAATATTCCATTGTTTGGATCCTAAGAGGGCACTAAGCTTTTATGTAGATGGCACCAAAGAACATTGAGTGGATGGCCATATATTGGGTTTTCTGGGGAAAAGAGGCTAAGGAAGTCCAATAACAGACCATGTCCCAAAGGATTGTTTTCTACATTTATGATCTGCTGCACAAGGGATAAAAAGCAGCCTCCAGAAGACTTTCTGGCTCCTTCCACCATGGCTAAAGCTGCTACTCCTGCTCTGGCATGCAGAGTTTCTGTCCTTGATACTTGTAATGCAACTACATGAGGTCGGTGCATATGTTCACGAAGCACTACTGCCTCGACAGTGTGATCCGTTAAGAAGGGACTTTTTCCCACTCAATCCTGCTGGACTTTTTCTTCTGACCCAGTTCAGGCCCACCACTTTAGAAGGTATGGCTATGGTATCCATTCACAAGGTAAGGAATCTGCGGTTAGAAGTACCCATCAGAAGAATAAATTACATACGTTTGGTTTGATCTTTTTGGTGGGCACTCTATTCAACCACAGATTCCTCACTGATCTTCCTCGTGTTCACTGAACTTTTTTTCCCCTTTAAAATGGTGCCAATATATAACTTTGTACACTGGCCATTGCAAATTTGCTGATAGACTTTGCATCTGCGGGTATGGAGAGCCTAAGAAAGCAAATGACATCACTGTGCATGTGTGGCACTTGTATGTGGCTGCACTTATCACTTCAAGAGCAGAACGACGCTGGCGCGGAATCACAGTGTCACCTACTGGTGCGCAGAAAGACTGCTTTGAAGTTTCTGAATACAGTCCGAATCCTGTGGAATATTCACGAGGTGAGGAATCTGCATTTAGAAAGAGTATCCACCAGAAAGATTGTTACTGAAGATAAAGCAACTTGTTCATCTGGAAAGTGCGTTTGAGCTTGCTTTAGAAGTCATGGATCTGGCAAAATTCATTCCACTGAGTTAAATTAGATATCCGGAATATTGTATTAAAACTAAGATTAACCTTCATCACCCTTATTTGACTGACATGTAGTTTTTTGTAAAGCATTTAAAAAACTGATGGTGTGATAAGTAACAACCACCACTCCTCCAAACAAATGCGATAGGTCACACGTAAATGGCATAGATCGTAATGATGATTACATTCCACTGTTTCGACTTATGACATTTCCTTTGAAGTAGCAGAGAGAAGGCACTAACATGCTAATTTAGTGTTTTCTTTCTGGAATTTATGGCTGCCTATGTAGTGGTGCTATATGCTTACCCTCTCTGGCAGTGAAAATTCATCTGCCATTTGCTTTCTCCACCATGACTTTGTAATTGTTTTTTTGTTTTTTTCACTGAAGTGACTGTCCCTACAGGAGGAGCCACTTTGGTGTTTAAACCCCTTGTGGAAATTCTACCAGTGCCTATAGCAAGAGGCATAATGTCTGCTTCCATCAGTGGATAGGCTTCAACCTCCCTGGGAAATACAAGTGCATCGACCCAAATCTTACAAATCCTTTTAACTGCTATCTACTGCACATTCCATTCGGCTATATTAAGCCCCAAGTAAGTTGAGGCACAAAATATCTGAAGAGGATTGAGGTCCATCATAAGTCTGATGTGCAGACTTTATTCACCTGGTCAAACACCCAAATCATATCAGACCACATGAGTGAGTTGTCCTGACCATGGCCCTCATCCGGATAAAAAGAACTGTTGACTTCCAGTGCTTCTATCTTTTCACTTTATTCAGCCTTAATGTCCATTGTAGGCTGTGTATTGTTTGAGCTTTATTTAGTTATCAGATATTGAATTCATGGTGCTCCCCCTTGTGTCCTTCCTACCCTTCAAGTAATTTTTGAGATTTGACCATTTTTCTCAAGGGTTGAAGAAGGCAGCTTTTATTTTACTTATTATAAATATATTATAAATATTATTAGTAGTATTGTTGTTCTTATTGTTATTAAACTATTTTAACGAGCTTTTTGATTTCTCTTTGATTTCTATGCAGTTTTCTGACGTAGATCTTGTTGAAGGTCATCTAAAGCACATCATTCACAATATCTAGCCACGATCCATCTCTAGCCTGCCAGGATTTTTTGTAGTTGAACCGCCAGAATAAAAATGCTGATATGTCTCTTTCTATTTTCTCATATTAATGTATCAATGACCTGCTGCTTGTGAAAAGTGAAGATAAAAAAGGCATACCCTTGCCCTTCCTGAAGAGCACAGTTGTTATAGTTGGAACTGCAGTAGACTCGTGCATAGGCATTGCCAATTTTTTATGTCCTGGGCTTTCCAATATTTTTTTACTCAGGCTACTGGTAGTCTCAAATGGGACTTTTTGTTTGGTACGTAGGCATGGAAAATGAATCTCTTATTATCCGCTGGGCTCTCTCTCACTAGCTTGAAGGAAAGACATAATCAAGTTTAAAATTCCCAGTCTAGCCTTTAAATATGAGGATCTCAAGATCTTCCCTTCTTTTCTTGTTATGAAGTAAACTAGTATACCATGACACAAACTCTTTTGGAGCACAGAAAAATCACTTCTTAAAGCCAATAAAACGATATCCAAACAAAAAGATGCTTCTCAGTGCAAGCTGCACTGACCTAGAACGAATTTCCATTAGTTATCCAGGAGGTCACTTTGGTTACCTGCTTGATCACTTGTTCTTGTTCACTAATGCAAATAGACACAGTTTGGGTGGTACATGCTTTAGAAGCTTCTTAGTAAGTTCACCATATTCAGAGCTCCTGTTCTGCTCGCTCACACCGTTTCTATTCTTACTGAGACTTATTTTCTCACTAAGGCATGTTTCACATAAAAGGTCCTTCCGCCCTTCACTGACTTTCCTCTATTTGTAGTTTAAATGTTTTTTGTTGCAGCTGAAATATGCAGGAGCTGGTGAGGTTTACAATATTGACTAAGAGGGCTTAGTTCATTGTTGGACCTTATTTCTCTCAAACATGCTATCTGAAAAACATCTTCTATCAACTGTTCCTAAGAGAACCCAGCTGAGCATTTTTTCCCTACAACATGCACAGTTAACTGCTTAGCCCTCATTAGATGATTCTTGTATTTCCGATTAAGGTAGAAACCGGAGTTTTAGCCTGGATTGTAAATACACACCTAGTGAGAAAAATACTCCTTACATGGTTATCCCCTTCACTTGTCACCAGAATTCTGGTAAATGTGAATACAGTGTTTACCAGGTGCAGAATTTCCGACCACATTATCAAGTAATTCATTTATACTCAGAACCTAAACCTCATCAATTTTAAAGTCTGTAACAATTTAGTCTAGTTCTTGCATCCCTATCATGCATTAATAGACAACCATTTCTCAAGATCTTTTGGTGGCCCCACTTGTTTCTTAGTGAGTGGGCAAGATGGCTCTGTAAACGTCATGAGTTTGAATCCAGGCAGACTCCGCCTTCCTTACTACTGAGGTATTCAGATTGAGTACCATTAATTTGGGTATTAGCAGCAACTATAATTTAAATGCATTTCTTATTAAAAAACATCCAGCAACATCAGTGCACACCTTCACCGACATTAGATAATCTGCCCTCTTCCTGTTATAACACCATGGGAAGTCAGGTATATTTCCTTGCTAGTATCTTGAATGTATCTTGAAGGCTCACTTTAATAAATCAGTTTTTTGCATTTTGACAGATATGTTTATGCTTTACCTTACTAGGTGACATTTGGTTCGCTGTCTAAATGTTTTCACTTATTTCCTCATTTTTTTCCCTTTTGCAGGTGTATGATGACAATGGCAAATATGTTTATCTCGTTACTGAATTGATGAAGGGAGGAGAGTTGCTAGATCGGATTCTCCGACAGAAGTACTTTTCTGAGCGGGAAGCAAGCGCTGTGTTATACACAATAACTAAAACCGTAGACTATTTACACTGTCAAGGAGTAAGTGAGACACGTTAATCTGGCGCTTGTTTTCTATAGCATGTTGCTCATTAGTGAAATTGCAAATTCAAAAATATTTGTGCTGCTGTAAATTGCATTGGAAAGTGGATATTTGTATAGTGCACTACAGATTTAATGCTCCAGAGATTAGTGCCACTTTGAGGCTATTTTAGTCAAGGACATTTTCCCAGCCTCAAAAGAGTGAAAGTGAAGTCAGTCCTATTTGGATTAAAGCCTTTGAGAAAATCAGATTGCATACTGCTATCTCCAGCTGATGCGTTTGATACTTCTCACTCACTCGCTTTCATTAAGGATGCTGGCTTCTCTCACTGGCTTCTGCAGTGACACTGGTGCTTGCCAGGTAGATGGTCTCTAAAACGAGAATGGGAAAAGGAGAGGGCAGGTAAGTTGGGTACAAAAGAAAGGGATGTGAATGAAAGAAATGTTGGGTGGAAGCAAGCCAAGAAAGATACAGGAGGAAGGCAAAGCTTGTGTTTGCGAGTGAGGAAGGCAAGTAAGGTAGGCAAAGAGGTATTAGAATGAGAAAGCAAGGAGAATTGAGGATGGAAAAGAAGTGGTAAATGGGGAAAGGGAGAAGAATGAATAAATCATGCTGTCAAAAGGTGAAGGGAAGATTGATAGAATAAATGGGTGTAAGGAATAGTAGGAGCAAAAAATGACTAGGGTTGCCTCCTCTCTCCATGCCATCATGATACCATGTTTCTACTTCTGGGCTTTGGTTTTGTAGTCTAAAACATACTGATAACAGTATTCTTGATTTACTTTCACTAAACCTATTGGACTTAGGCAATAATAAGTTTTATTAGTAAAGCCCAGGACTTTAAGGATGGCTTCTTGACAAAAATATCTAGTGTTAAATCCTGGCTTCAGTAGGTGATAAAAATGACATTTCATTTCGATTAAATTCAGCAGCACTTAAAAGCAGTCCTAACACCATTAATGAGAAATATTAAAAGCAATTTTGAATGGAGAAAAATGCAGATGCAGAACTTACCATTTTAGATCACTGATACAAACTGCTTTAGCAGCCTCTTGACAGACCTATTGTTTCTAATCATCTGTACCATTTACTTAAAGTGGGCCTTGGGTCAGCCTCATTATCATCACTGGATGGCTTTATTGTTTAACTAGGGTGTCCGCTTTTGATTCAGTGGCTTTTCCCCCCATTCTTGTGTTGGTCCTGTCCAGAAGCATTTTGCTCTCACAGTTTTCTGAGTGGACAAGTGGTATCCTTCTGCTGCTAACTTAATGGGACTTTTTTTATGCAGCATTCATCAGCCAATGGGAGTGCATCTGTTTCTCGCCTGCTTGCTTCTGTGCCCCGAACCTCCACACTCTGTTTTTCAGATAGCACATTTTAGGGAATATACGTACAAACAATGAGCTAAGCTCTCTCAAACAATATTCTAAACCTCACCAGCTCTCGCATATTTTAGCTGTGACAAAATGCAATTACAATTAAGCTATGAAATATAGGAAAGCCAGTGAATGGCTCAAGGACCTTTTTTGTGAAAAATGACTTGGTGAAAAAGTAGGTCTCCATCAGAATGACATGGGAATGTGTGAGCAGAACAGGATCTCTGAATATGGTTAACCTACTAAGAAGTTTATATAGCATGTATCACCCAAAACAGTCTCTTTGCATTAGTGACTAGGACAAATGCTGAAGCAGGTGTCTAAAAGAGGTAACCAAAGTGACCTTCTGGATCACTAATGGGAGTTCATTCAAGGTCAGTGCTGCTTGACTAATTTCAATAGATACAGAACCGAAGACCAACTTGAACAGGCCAACGTCTTCTAGCATAAAATGAATCCCGGCTCTGTGGTCTAAAAAAATATGAATAGTTCACTGCTACAAGAAAAGTGTGTGAGCCTAACCAGCTGTAGTTATTTGTTTGTTAATATGGCCAATTATTTCCAGATTTCTACAGTTTAACAGATCCTTGGGACATGTAAGTTCACTTTACTTATAACCAAATTTGATAGAATCAAGAGGGAATACATCAGAGTGGAAGCAGGTTGTAAAATGACAAAAAGGAGAAATATGAAATGGTTGGAATTGAAATTAAGTCAATTAAGGTACAGCTGTAATATGTGGGGTTTCAATAGCTTCTTGAATATTAGTAGATCTTAGCTGCTGTAATCTTACATAAAATGTTGCAGCCCATGGTGAATATAAACTGAGATTGATGTGGCTTATGTTTAGTGGTACTTCAGATAAAGAATTACACTGATGACCGGTGTTTAGTTGTCACTAGGTGAATAACATTTTCCCTAGCGTGGAAGCAAAATGGAAGTTTTTGCAGGGCTCATGATGCTCTGTATGTTAAATAGAAATCTGTCAACAACCAATCACACTCTCGAGTCTAACCGCAACCCAAATTCTCATTTACACTACTACTTTGAGCAAGAGAGTGTGGAATCTAATTCTTCCCTTTGTGCTGTCTCAAGTTTGGGCATCCCTGTCTCATCTAACTGAGCAGCCACCTCTTCCGGACTAGTTAGTAGGGTTTGAAAAGATAGTGCCTGTTAATATGTGGTAAAGATCTGCCTAATTTTCTCTTGTGCTCTGCCCCTTGTGGACTTCCCAGCGATGGGATTGCTCAATTTTCAGTTTCCTTCTCAAGTAGCACTGCCAATAGGTGACTATGTTTGGCTCCATCTTTATTTTGTGTAGTAGTGCATTGTCTAGAATCAAATGGGCCCAACTTACCTTAAACTGTTACGTTTGACCCTAAGCTCCATTAGTGAAGCCTCCATCTCCTCATCAGTAGAAAACAAATGATGCTCTGTTGTAATCCAGTTACTCTGTCCCAACATTCCAGACACTGAGTTTTGTCATAAGTATTTGCTAGTGACTTCCCAGATAGTACTTAAGTCAGTTTTCTGAGCATTTTATGGCCAATGTACAGTGGCCCATTGTCACACATGTTTATCCAGAATTTTAGCATTTATTGTCACATTTACAAATTCCACTCTTGATAATCAGATAAGTTGATAGGCAGCTTTTCTTTGCTCATATACAGGGCATGCAGATTGGAATGGAGAGAATATGCTTTGGTGACCGGGTCCTCCAGCCTAATGCCGTGTATCACACTCTTCAATCACCTTAAGAAGAGGAATTTTGCCATGTCTCCATGTGTGGAGAGATGGATTTAGGGATCACTTGCACATCTCTTTCACTCCGGGGTCTTTTTCTTAGTAACTTACTGATTCATAGACCCTTTCTGGCAGATTTCTAACCGCAGAGTCCTCACCTTTAGAATATTCCCTAGGCATCAGAGTGGATCCAGAAGCTTTTTCAGCAATGCACGTACGTACTGCTAGGTGGCACTACGTGGCTCTGGGCTTGCTCCATACTGGTTCAGAAATGTACGGAGCCACATATAAGAGCCACCCTTGCATACTGATGTCAGTTCCTTTCTTTCTACATCTTCCAATGTGGATTGGGACCTCCACTCAAGTTTCGTAGGCTTGCCGACGACTCCTAATCCAGGAAAATCTAGTGTACTAGGGAACAATATCCCCTCCTAAGTCATCAAGCCATGCCACAACAGATGTTGGTCACGGACAGGAAACAGATGTTAGTCACAGACCTGCACAAGGGGTGTCTCTAGTGTTTGGGCTCAGGGCATGACTTGAAGTTTTGTGACAAGTGTGCCCTTATCCAGGACCAAGAAGTGAAGCTGTACGTTGCCAAACACAAGAACTTGCAGGCCTGGCCTAAGTCCCACTCTGGCTCCAAGACGAGGGCACGGACAGTCCAATTTCTGAGGTCGCTCCAGCAATAAGTCCTACACTAAGTCAAACGTGAAGTCCAAACTTAAGCACAAGAATTCGAAGCTGGACTTGAGCCCATTTCTTTCCAAAGAGAAGGGCGCGAGGTCGTCACAATGTCAATCGGTCTCCCTCCAGCTCTTCTGTTGTAGAACCGATTCCTCGGTTGGTCCCTGTGCACCCTGAATTCCCCCGACCATTGGTGATGCCTCCACAGAAGTTTGAAGCCTTTAAGGAGGCCGTGTTGTGAATATTTGACATTTTTCCAGCTCCCTCTAGGACTCCATCTAGCTCTAAGAATCCTCAGCGGCCCTCAGTCTAATACCACTAGCAGATTCGGCCTTGGTGCCATCTGACTCCCATATACCCATCACGGGCTCCCTACCAGCTCCTGCACAGACTTCCACCCTGGTTCTTCAACTTTTGTCAGTCTGTCCCTCGTCCACGTGTGTCCGTGCTCCACTGGAGGACGATCCATTGCTGGCTCCGATATCTGACCCCATCTGACTTTAGCACAATCCTGACTGATGCCATGTTACAAAATTACTAAAGCGCAACTGGCCACCATACAGCTGGATTGTAATCCCATGCCCCTAACAGAGCAAACATGCTCTCATAGGCTCCATTATCTTTTTTGCTCCGATTCGAACCAAAGCTTACCACCACGCAGAGGTGAGAATGGTGTGGGGGGGTTGATTTACATACTCATTCTTATGATCACGATTTTTACATGGAGTTAAGAAGCCAGTGGGCTTGATTATTCCCATTACACAGGGTTAAATATGCCATTTGGACTTCAAAGGGAAGAGAATGCTTCATTTGCAAGTATAATTTGGTGTGCAGCTGAGGTCTTGTACCTACAACTACTCTCTATAGAGGTTAAGGCAAATTTACTTGCGGAAATCTTACAGCCTTGGCGAGGCACATCTGAGCCCTTGCTCCATTTCACCGAGGCCATCACTGACACCTTAATGGGCACCTGGTCAAAGCCCTGTTCTTGCTCACAAGTAAATTGGCACGTGGCCAAATGCCACTGACCAGCCCCTGGCAACCCTGATTTCCTCACTAAACATCCTAATCCAGTGTGCCCGATTGTTCAGACTTCAACCAGCAAGGTGAAACTCAATTAATTCTCTGACTCCCTTGGATAGAAAGTCTATGATAATTGAGATGTTTGGAAAATTAATGCTCTTTTTGGCTAACCTAACATTGATTTTGGTCAATGTAGTTTGTTTGTTGGACAGATATACCAGTTTAGGAAATTCAAAGGCTACTCAAGCATAAAGACACCATCATTCTCCCCAGCCTCTTCTGCAATAACCCCTGTTCTTTCGAGGCCAGGAACCTGGATCTGGAAGGCAATCAAGGGAACCAGTCCTCTCAGTCCCCTTCCCCTCTGGAAGGGCACTAACCACCTAGCCACTTTAGCTTGCTACTAGTGGCGCACAACCACTCTGTGGGAGGGAGGATCCAACACTTTCTCACAGTGTGGCCATTTATCACATCCGACAGATGAATTCTTCAAATCGTTCAGCATGGGTATGCCCTACCCTTTCTTTCTGCACCAGGGAATCATATCCCTTCAACAGATTGAATCTCAGAGGAACTCCTGTCCATTCTGTTGCAAGATTTGCGAGTTTTACTCTCCAAAGGAGCTATTGTAAGGGTTCCAGACTCGAAATTAAGGGAGAGTTGCTACTCTGGCCGTTTCCTTATGCCGAAGAATGATGGTGGGGTCTTCGGCCTATCTTCGACCTTCGTCCTTTGAATGCCTTCCTGCAGAAGAACAAATTCAAAATGCTCACACTGGCCCTGACTCTGTCTGCTCTGGACCTGAGTGGCTGGATGGTGTTCTTGGACCTGTAGGATGTTTATTTTCATATACCTGCCCTACAGTCCCACGGATGCTATCAATGGTTCCAGGTAGGCCAGGAGCTTTTTAAGTTTACTGTGCTCTTATTCGGCCTTACCAATGACCCTCAGGTGTTCACAAAAGTGATAGCGGTGGTCGACGCTCATCTTCAGTAATCTGAGATAACTTTTCCCCTTCTTCAACGAACGGCTGTGGAAAGCGGTCATGCTACAGTCAATTGTAGACCTCCTGCAGATGTCTGCGAATCTTCTAACATCATTGAGGTTCACAGTCAATGACCCAACGCTGCACCTGATTCCTTTTCAGAGGCTTCTTTTAATTGGAGTTGTCCTGGATATGGTACATTTCAAGGCCTTACCTCTGTTGCAAAGAGCAAATATCGCACTGATTCTAATGTTTCGGCCTCTGTCCTGGATCTCAGTGAGAGCTGCTCCAAGGCTTTTTGGCCTTTTAACCTCCTGCATTCTCCTTGTTGATTGTGCAAGGCAACATATTCAGACTTTGTAATTGAATCTGGATTTTTAGTGGGCTCAGCACCAATGATACCTGTTGAATGCCCTTCATGTTTCAGAGGAGACTGCATACAGTCTACAGTGGTGGCTGCTTGACTGCACTTGTACTGGCCCCTTTCCCTTCCACACCGAGAGCCGACGGTGGTATCAGAGGCGTCACTGCTTGGTTGGAAGAGTCATTTGGGGGAGGTGGTGATCTGAGGACACTGCTCTCCCGCTGAAGTCTGGCTCCATATTAAGCTGTTAAAGTTACAGGCCATTCGTCATGCTAGTGGCTCTGGATTGGGCCAGGAGAGTGTGGTACTTGCAACTTGTGAGTATGAGAATATGCCTTCTGATCAGGCTACCACTTAGGGAGTATCTTCTGTCATAGCAGTAGGGCAGAGTCTTTTTCCCTAATCTGTGCAATCTACACCTTGTGTGAAGATTGAGTAGTGCTAGTTGACTGCGTTTGATCTGCCACCCAAAGTTGTAGATGTCATAGTTGTTGCCAGGCACCCTTCCACAAAGTCCATTTACACTGGTTGCTAGGACAAATTTGTGGCCTTGAATGGTGTCTATTTAGCACCCACTTTTCTTTATCGGATTGCAACACATCTCCGAATCTGCCCACTCTAGAGGGGCCTATTGGTGGGTACTGCCTGCTCACTTCATGGTCCTTAGCAAAATTCCTGCTCAGGGGTCACCCTTCTTGTGAGAGCAGGAATTCCTTCAGGAGATGTACTTTTAAAAAGAGAGCTTCTCCTTTCTAATGGCACTTCTCCTATTTTCATATTCCATCTGGGGGTGGAGTTCTTCCCCCAAACCCAAACGATCCATCCAGCTGCTGGAGCGGAATGGCTCTGTGGGCTTCCGTGTAAGTGTCAATAATGTTATGTTAATTTTATACTGACTTATAAAGCGCATAGCTGCCCCACAGACGGGACGTCCCAGCCCTGGCCTACTACAACAGGGGTAACTCATAACAGAACAGTGATAAAAGACCTATGCTGCAAGCAACCAGGTCTTCAACTGCTTCCTAAAGCAGAGGTGATTAGGAGTATACCGTAAATGTAAACGGAGGTTTTTCCATAAAACCAAAGCAATCGATCGAAAGGAGCGACCTCCCAAACAGACACTATTGATAAATGGTTTCACCACCAAATTCAAGTCAGATGATCGGAGGGCCCTAGTAGGATTGTAAGGCTGCAACAGGGATGCAAACTAGACGCCCCTTGCTTGTTCATAATCTGATCAGCTATGCACAGAGCCTTAAACTGAATATGTTTCTCTGTTGGGAGCCAACGCAGCTTACGAAGTAGCTTAGAGGCTGTGCTGAATTTAGGCAGATGGAAAAGTACTCTCGCTGTTGCATTCTGAACGATCTGCAGCCTGTTTTTTTTTTCCTCTCTCAAGCTTTCTTTATTAAGTTTAGTAAGGCATGAATTATACATTGACAGTGATAATATTGCATGAGACCATAATTACATTCAAGTTGGCATACATAGGTTCATATGAGATGGGTCCTACAGTGAGAATCAAATAAGCAAGTGTATTAACACCGGCATTGGAGCAAGTAAAATTCCAGCGAATCAAGGGCCCAATTTAACCCTCCTCACCCCAAACACCCTCAGAAGGAAAGAGAAGAAATTAACGTGCATGAGTGGAATTGAGGGAGCGTCTAGTGACGTGCCCTAGCCAGCAGGGTGGGGTGGGGTCGTCGGACCGAGTCCGACTGAGTCACGGGGTAGCAAATGTTTCACTGGGTCTCAGACTTGGAAGACTTAGTACGTGTAGGACAGGAGCGGCAGACCTTTAGAGAGAAATCGCACTAAGGACCGCATATAAAGTCAACTTTTTTCTGAATTTCTAGGAGTACATCCGCCATCCACTCCACAGTTAGGCCTTACTAGAGACAGGCATGCCATTGCGGCATTGAGGGGGCGTAAGGTCAGGTTTCTTCCAAGCTACCACTAGAGCCATTTTGGCTGCCCTAAAGCCCAACCTAAAATGGAGCGGTTCCCAGGTGTTTGGTGTTTAAGGGATTCATCTCGTAGCAAACTCCGGAGTGTGTGGGAGAGGATATTTCTAGACATCTTTAATATTTGCGAAGATCTCATACCCGTAGCGTTGTATCGCGGGACAGTCCCACCAAATGTGTCTAAAATCTTCCAATAGCCCACAACCCCCCCAGCATCAATCAGACGTGTCTGGATAAATCTTCTTGAGTTTTGCCAGGTGTAAATACCAATAATAGAGTACTTTGTAGTGAGCCTCTCTTAAGCCAAGTGGGTGATTGAATCTGGGAATGTCCCTCCAAAGTTTGAGCCACTGTTCTCTAGTAATCATTGTGCCCAGTGTCTGCTCCCAAAATGCTATATGACGATGGGTGGATGCTCTGGCAGTGTTAATCGTGAGTGAGTAAAGGAAGGAAATACAACCCTGTGGGCACCCCAAACTGTCACACAAATGTTTCTATGGATTAAAGTTCCCTGGTGGCTGCTAGCTTAATCTCTGGTTGGAGTACCCAATGTTTCAGTTGGGTGTAATAAAAAAATCTCTCAGAAGGGAGTAGATTAAAGTCATGTCGACAATTGTTAAAGGTAAAAATGTCCCACCCGTGAAAGAGATCAGATATAGTAAGACAGTCTCCCTCCCGCCACAAATCGAAAGCTCACGGCAATAGTGCCGGCTTGAAGGCTTTGTTAAAGTGTATAGGGAGAAGGAGACGTTGCCCAACCATTCGATCGATTCACACCATCCCAACCCTTAAGAGTATTTTTGGTTAGAATATGTAGTTGGCTTGTACCTTAGCTATAAACTGGTCGCCAAATCACAAAACTATGCAGTGTACGGAAAAGGAAGTGCCAATCCACCTGGTCGAAGGCTCTCTCTGCATCTAATGCCAGGAGCACAGCTGGGATATGGTTTTTAGTAGCTTTTTCGAGCAAGTGGATCACTCTCCTCAGATTGTTATACCGCTGTTGCCCTTAAATGAAACCAGACTAATCCGGGTAGATCAGTTCCGGCCTGATGTCTTCTAACTTATTGGCTAGTATCTTTGTATAGAGTTTGGCGTCTAGATTAAGTAGAGCAATTGGCCGGTAAGGTGTACAAAAGTGGGGGTCCTTCCCTGGCTTTGGGATAAAAGAGACCAAGGCCTCACCTATCGTCTGGGTCAGTGTGCGGGCTTCGGCAGCATGGTTAAATAAAACCGTCAGATCTGGTGCCAAGTCTAAGCTAAATGTTTTATCAAATTGGACGGTGTACCCATCGGGTCTGGGTGATTTATGTAATTTAGGAGCATCAATGGCTTTTTGAACTTCATCGTCCCTTGTGGGATCTTCTAAGAGGTCATTTTGGGCAGCTGACACCTGAGGCAACTCCACGTACTTCATATAATCCAACTGCTCCATGTCATCTGTGGGATCTGAGGTGTAAAAATCTTTATAAAAGTCTCAAAATAATTGAGTTTTGCCCTCTTCAGTAGTAATGACTTCCCTGGAGTCCCCGTGTAGTTGACATATGTATTCTTTTTCGGCTCGTAGTTGTCGCACCAGATGTGAACCAACCAGCAGGGTTAATTCTGCCCTGTTGGCATAGATGACGTTGAGTTTCCCACATAAGGCTATAACATTCCTTTGTAAAACTAAAGTGGGTGATTCTTTATGAGCTTGCTCAGCAAATTGAAGTTCTGCCCTGTTGATATCGAGCCCTCAGCTAAGTGTGGGTGGTCATTGGGGAAATATATTTCCCTTTAATAACCGCCTTAAAGGCGTTCCATGTTGTGGAGAGATTAGTGTCTAAGGGATTGTTCATTTTAAAGTAGTCTCTAATTGCCCTACAGATTTAATCTCAAAAGAGACGATCCCGCGTGAGGGGGGCAGGAAAGAACCATCTCTGAAAGCTAGTTTTCAGGGCGTGTCACTCCAGAATGACCTCCACCGCAGCATGGTCCGAGAAAACTGACAGACATAATAGTGTGTTGTATGGATTAGCTGATGAACATGTAGTCCAATCTGAAATATATGTGATGGGAGTGAGAAAAAAATGTAGTCTTGGGTTGTGGGGTGAGCGATTCTCCAAGCATCTATTAAACAGAGGTGTCAACTTTCTTGTTTCGTGGCTTTGGACAATGTACCTGTATGTGCTCTGTGGGGGTGTGTACTATCTAAGGCAGAGTACCATATAAGGTTGAAGTCCCCCATCAAGATAATATCCCCTTCTGCAAACCCACCCATTAGTGAAATTAAGGAGTGAATGAAGTCAGATTGTCACAAGTCGGGTGCATAGATCGAAGCCACCATTCACTTGCGCCCCTTAATGTTCCCCTTGACCATTTATATCCTCCCTCTTGGTTTTGCTGCGTATGATTTGAAATTTTAGTGAAGAGTGAAAAAGGAGGGCCACTCCATTATGCGTAGTGGTGGCTGACGATTTGTATATCCGGGGGTATGAATTGTGTCTTAACCGATGGTCCTCACTACCCTTGAAATGTGTTTCCTCCAAGGCTGTTATATCGAGTCTCCGGTCAAGGATGTATTTCCAGAGTTTGTGGTATTTAGCCACAGGTATTTTGTACACATGACCGCTGCCGTATTCTGCATGATACCTTTGGGTAGCGAGGTAGTCTGCCAAATGGCTTTAAATCCTCAGTGCAGAGAAGTACCGGAAAGGTTAGAGTCGGTGGAGTCGATGGAGATCTTCAGCGTACTCGCTAAGACACCCGTATTGGGGCACCGACCGGAGGCCATTATTATGAGGGGAGAATAAATATCGGAATAGTAATCCACTACATACGGGATAGACGAAGGCCACATGGGGGAGAGACAACTACTACTCTGGAGAAAAACATTGCATAGAACACTGAGAAACGACTCCCAGGCAGCCGGGACGGAAGTAGAACCGGCGAGGAGAATGAAAGGAACTCCATTACTTGCTAAACAGCCCTGAAGAAGTCGAGTGGGATATCACCCACGACGAAACACGTGTTGGCTGGGCAATCCATCGAATAAAAGAACAAGAGAACACCAAACGACTACAATTATTTAAAAAGAGCTCGATTGACTGTATTTCTTAAACTGTAACTGTATCACTTACTATATACTAAGCAATTAGTAAGGATAGGAATAGCGTCCTATTTCACCTGAGTGTTCCGTTCTCGAGGTGAAAAAACCTCCTTCGTGGAGGTAAACTGTCTTCTATTAGGACAGATGTGATGTGTGGGCGAGTTAAAATTATCTCCAATCCCTAAGAGTGTATTTAATAAAGATGAAAAGGGATGCGGATGTATGCAAGTTAAAAGTGCTTACCTAGGCTGCTCATAATCTGAGATCAACCTTTATTCACCTGGTCCTGATGAAAGCACTGACCTGCATGAGCTACTAACTGCTAAACAACCTAATGCACTAGATGTGTAGGATTAGTAATTCTTCCTAACAACATTGCCTTCTTTTTAACCTTATCCCCATCCCTTTTTATCTTTATTTTTTTTTGTTCTATTCATTGAGTTTTCTTAACGTACAAAACATCAATGGAGATTGCATTTAATCCGGTGCATTACGTAATCTTCATGTTAGCACTGTTACACAGATAATGCAATATGAGACAGGGGGAGGAAGGAATTGGGGGGTAGGTAGGGAGGGAGCTAGTGGGGAGGGGAATAAGGGAAGAGGAGGAAGGCAGCTAAAAGAGTAACCAAAATCATTGCCACTCAGTGAAATCCGCTTCATGCTAAATGATTAAATCTGGATTGAGCACATCTATTTATGACAGTTGATTAGGGCATCTGTCAGGCATATGGGGGCATACGGGCAAGACGTCTCTATGGGAGGGAGACGTGAGCATCGATGATGACTGTAGAGGGCTGTTGTGGCACAGTGGATCCTCTGTCAAGTCCCCAAGTGACCTAAGATGGCTTGTCAGTGAGTCCCAAATGTCCTTGGAACGGGAGCGGACTGGCTTCAACTCCCAGTATGGGTCCATCAGTTCTTGGCAGAGGGCCGCATCATGGAACCAAGCATTCCTTGTGGGAGCTTGGCGCCTGCCCCAGTGCATCGCCACCCTGCGCTTGGCCAGCAGCAGCAGCATTGCCATCAGTCAGTGACCTCCGGCAGAGTCTCTTTGATACAACTCAATAGGGTGATGAGGGGCGTGCTGTCTGGGGCATGGCCAGTAATGCTAGTAATGTCCCTAAACACCATTACCCAAAAGTCACAGATCTCGGCGCATTCCCGTGCCAAATGTTGGAAGTCTGCTGCAGTGCAGTGTAAGCAGCGCGGGTCCTCCACCAACCTCATTCTCTGTAGTCACGCAGTTGTATGATAAACTCTGTGTAAGAACTTGAAGTGAATCAGTCGCAACCTGTAGTTCGGAGACAGTGTCCTATATTGAGTACAGCATTTGAGCAGTGAGTATACCACTGTTCCTCACTGATCTCCACATTGAGGTCATCCGACCAACGCTGTTGAGCGCAGGCAACCCTGATCGTCGTTGTCCGCTACTTGCCAGTGTAAATGCGCGTGATCAGTCTTTGCGGTGAGGAGTTAGTGAGCATGTCTTCAAGTACTGTATACTCAATGGGACTAGCGGGAAGTTGTGATGTAGGTCGCGTATAGATGCACGGAGCTGGTTATAAGTCATGGCTTTTTATCTTTATTAAATGTACTCTTAGGGATTGGAGATAATTTTAACTCACCCACACATCACATCTGTCCTAACAAAAGATGGTTTACCTCCAGGGTGGAGGTTTTTCACCTGGATAACGGGACACTAGAGTTAAATAGGACCCTATGATGATGCCAACCATGAAATGACCCTAGCGGAGAAAAAATATACTGCATCTGAGGTTGAATATGTGGATGAGTGTCTTCAACTGAGTCCTCCACAACTTTCCAGCACCTATTTTTGATTTGAGGTTCACTTTTTCTGAATACATTCATGTCTCATCCAGATTGAACGAAATAGAAGCTCAACATCATCAGTACTATAAATTAAAAATAACGTTATTCTCTCCCAAAGCTCCCAAAGCATGTGCATTAGTGGCTAGCTGGGAAATCCTTGTAAGGCAAGATTCAAACTCAATTAACTTAAACAAAACAAATAAAACCATAAGGCTATAATTTACTTTAAAGGGTATTAAAATCACGAAAATATTTCTTCACAAGTTGGATGCAATCTTGCATAGTCATGCAAGATTGTCATGGTTACCAGAAAGTGCAAGATTGGAATAGCTACCAGCCTACCAATTTAACAACAACCTTGTATGAAAATAGTGCATCATTAAAATGGGCCAAAATTCCATTTGGATTGATGATAAATGCAGTGATTTTTTTAAATCCTCATCACATCTGCTTTATCAAGATTCAAATCATAAATACATTTTGCCTAATTCTACAAAGAGACTATAACTGTATCATAAGATTCTTTCTTATAGCATATTTAAAAATTATATAATAGATTTTTACAATCACAGATAAACAATATGAATATTTGCATAAGCACTTCCAAAGCCAATAGGTCTGGGTTTAAGTTGATAACACATGGAAACAGTGGGTAAACATACCGCTATTTGCGCATGTGTCAGCTAATTTAGGCCAAAGTTATTGGTTTTGGCAAAGATTTTCTTTCGTGAAAACAGAAAAACGTCATGTTTAAGATACAGATGTTAAAAACAACAGGAAACCTGATATAGTTAAGGAAAGCAGAAATAAACGTAAATGGAACAGAAAACAAGCACTCGAGTTCTCACTAAACCATTAAAAAAGCCTGCTGCTGTTAAAAAAATACATTAAGAGATTGCTTTCCTTATGTAATGTGTGTATGAGATAAGCATTTTTATGAGTAAGGATTCAATATACTTTTGAGTTGTAAAATAGTCCCTCATGCAATGTAATGCAAGCATTCCATAGTGAACTTATGATGATGCATCAAAGTGCCAATATCACCCAAAAAAGTGTCTAGAAACGCTAAATTTAAATATATACAGTATATGATTCTACATAGGGCTTATCTTATGCCACACCGCCTCAACTGGATGTACCTGGACGCACAGATCCCCTGCCCCCGATGTCAGAAGACCGATGCAGATATACTGCATATGTTATGGGACTGCCCGCGCTTGCGGGGATTCTGGCATGCAGTAGGGTATCTGGTACAGGAAATAACCGGTACTGCTGTTTGGACAGCTGCGGAAAGTTGCCTACTGGGTTTACACCGTTGTACGAAAGGACAGAAAGTGCGGTATAGATTTGCAGATATGGCTATTCTTATAGCGAAACCTGCCATCGCGATGAGATGGAAATCAGCCTTTCCCCCTACTCTACTTACCTGGCACGCAGAAATGACAGGCTGGGGAGGTGCTGAGAGTGCTATTATTAGGAAGGAAGAACTCTGTGGATTGCGTAAAATACCCATATCTATGGAATGGGATCAGATGCTAGAAACACTGAAGGCTACGGACCCACTAGAAACTCCAGTTCCCCAAACGGAAACAACGCCACCCCCAACCACGCTAGCTGACACTACTGAGCCCTTATAGCACCATACATTGTACAACGTCTAACGCCTAGGAACAAGTAGACGTATACCATTGCAAGTACGTTGCAATCCTAAACGAGAATACACAACTTTAAAATGAGATGCTACCTACGTGGGGAAGCCAGGAAAGTGGGCGGGAGGAGGGATTCTTTAAAATAGGAATTGTTAGACTATAGTTGATTAGATTTTTTGAATAGAATTGAAGCACATATTATATGACTGATTATATGAGGTAACGGCTAATACTTACCGTACTTGATATGAAGCCGCCAGAATAGAAGATACTGTACATAGATACTCATGCATACAGAAGTGGACTGTTCAAGTTAATGAAACGAAAGATCTAAAGTACATATTGTTCCGCTACCGAACTACTGTAATGAATATATCATAAGAACTGTAATAAAATCAATAAAATTGTGTGTAAAAAAAAGTGAGGGGGAACTTCTCCTGTAGGTGGAGCCAAAGCCCACTCTGAATTTAAAAACATTTTTAGGGTAGGTCACAAAGAAGCTGTACTGTCCAGCCAGACCTAAGAACTACCTGCTGCCATAGACCAAGATGGTCACATTGGATTCATCGTCTTTGAGTCTCAGTTTCTCAAAATGGATGACCTGCGGCTATATGTGATGCCCTAGCTTTAGTAGCACTGATTATAATACACAGAGTTTACGCTTCATTGTTTAAATAATTTGTGTGACTGACAAACGCACTGCTATACCTTCTAATGTTGCCACAAGGCATGCTAATCTGTTCGTGTGGTATTATAATTACTTTTTATGTAGCACGTTGTTCTGCATTTCAATCTTTCTAAGTACTGTAGATTATATTATGAAGTTTAATTATACTAAATGTACTGTCCTCTGAAGAAAGTAAGGCAGAGTTGCCGTGGCCAAGATTTACACTAATGTCTGGCTGATCATCGCAGGCATCAATGGCGAACCCTTAACTCTAGTCTTCCCTTGACAGCTAATTGTGAAACAGAGCACATATTAAACGCCCACCCAGACTCCCAATAAATCAAGTGTTGTTACAAATGTACCTTCGATAATATGCCAACCTATTCTATTACATATTAGATTTGAAGTAAAACCGATCAAATATTCAACTTCTCTTTTGTGATTCAAGAAAACCTTGCTTATGAAGCATGTGGCCCCCACTCCTCTCAAAAACGTATTCCCTTATTCCTGGTTTTTGTGTTTTTTAGTAACACTTCCCTCCCTAGACAACTCTGAACCAACATTAGAGTATAGAAAGTTGTTGTTTGGATTTTTATTATGATACTGAAGATGTAAAATTAGGTAAATAGAAAGATTTGCAAAAAAGGAAATACTGCCTTCCAATATTTGTTGTAACTGATTTCGACGTAGTACATAAACAATGGATATTGTTTCCAAAGATCCTAACTTTGGTAATGTTTTCAGTAGACCACCACTCTTTACATGTAATAAAATTTTGAGTACAAAAAAGGTCAACCATATAACATGGCATACAAGATAAAAACAAGAAGGATAGCTTTTTTTAATGTGCACAATTGTTAGTAATTTTACTTTTATTATACCAGAATTATTAATGTGATAATTTGTAGTATATTTTTAGTAGCACTAACTTAAACGTACTTGATTTGATGCTACTGTACAAGCCCTAAATTGAAAATTCATAGTAATTGAGTATAGGAGCAAAATCCGGAAAGGCTTGAACACACAAATACAACATTACTGATTATATTTTTTCAAAACTTGGAACCTACCCAAGTATTCTGCAATATCATGCATTACGGTATTGGAAAAACATTTGAGGAATTGTACTTGAAACCGTTCCACCTGATTAGGGATAACATTGATTTACAAACTGATCACGTTCTAGTTTGAGAGACTACATGATGATCTAAGCATTTGTAACTCTAACTTGGACATAATACCCTTCATCCTATTGTTTGTGGCCAAGGCCATAATGGCTGTCTTTGTTTCAAATACAGTATATTCTTCTGTGGCATATCCCTTTTTCCCTTGTACATAATTGGTATCTTCTGACTGTAGTTTTCAGTGTGTGCACCAAGAAAGGTTCTGTAGAAGAATGTTATGATTGAAAGGGAGAAAACTGTTAAGGGATAGAAAAGGCTGAAGGTTGTCCTGTGGTGGCTGTAGTTTCTTTGCTTGGAAAAAAAATAAGTTTACTTTGGAACCATCTGACTACTAAATGCAACTTCACAACTTCCTTATAAGTTCCAGCCATATATTTGTATTTGCCTTCCCCTGCCAACACCTAGGCAGAGTTATTCTAGGTAAACATGTATATAGCAATGATGGGCATTAAGGAAGGATAGAACAGGAAATGTTCCGTTGTTGGGCAGTTGAACTATCGTTTTCCTCTGAAAGGTCTGTATATGCAAGCTATGCAAGGTTTTATGATAATGATCTACACAATTTGAGCATGTAAATATAGTTTTTCAAACCAGGATATTCTAGCATAGGAAGTACTTGAACTGCAAAGCATCACATTAATTCTTTGAAACTGAAAATTGTCTATTCATTTTAAGTTTCTTCTTTTTTTCTGGTCTCTAAGTCCAACTTAAACCTGTTTCTCAGTATTGTTTTAATAATTTTATTCCAGTACTGTCATTTGACTGCCCCACTTCTAGAAACCGCTTTCCCATGGCTCCCTTTGGAGTTCACATGCAGAACACCGTGATTATTTATTTACATTGCTAATATTTACATGGATTATTGAGAATGGAGTTTAAACATTCTTATGTTGATTAAGGTACTTTGCAAAGTGCCACGACCTGTCATGTATTTAACTTGTTTAATGTAGTTAAAAGTGGTGGCCTGGATGGTAGCCTGTCTGTTTTAGCAAGAGTGGCTTGTCCTTTCTGAAGTGAGTTTCTGAAGATGACAAACTCCCTTCTTTCTGACAAAGCAGTTCTCCGTGCACATACATTCCTTAATTCATAAATTCCTTACACAAATCCTCCTTACAAAGTTCTTACCATAATCCTGTAATTCATGAACATTTAAATACAGCCGTAATTGTAGTAAATAAATGATTGTATAAAGAAAAGAATAAACAAAGGCTTTTTAGCCTAATAGATACCCTTTCTTACTCTCTGCTTTTTAAGTATATTCGAGGGTATTAGTTGATAAGAAACAAGTAAATATAATGTTGTGCTACAATCAAAGCAACAAATATTAAATTGCAGTCTGTGCTTCAAGGTTTGAATTTTAAATCATCTGAACCATTTATACATCAAGCCATCACAAACTAAGAAAAACATGTAATCCCTGTTTTACTCCCTTAAATCATTTAAACTTGAGCCTCACCGAACTATCCTATGAAATCATCAATGCAATAATCAAGCTTATCCTAACAGCATGTTTAGGCAACACATTGACACCTGTGCAAATAACTATGCCACTGCCAGCAGCCACCTATTTTTCAGATAATTTGGTGACTTGGGATGCCAGCATTCTACCAGTCCTTACAGTTAAATTCCGTAGCTCTAGTGTTAACAATACCTTATACTACACTACTATATTAAAGGGCAAGTATAGACAGTATCTGCCACCATTTCCCTTGGTGCTTAATGAAAATGGCACACTCTTAAAGTCTTTCTACAGTCCAGTTAAGGACCATAGTTCTTTTGCCTGTAGTTACAGTGAGTGGCGGATTTTGTTCCTCCATGAAAAGAGTGGTCCTGCCATTGTGCATCCCACAGATCGATGTGTATCTGCTAAGGAAGGGGCTTTCTTTTAGTTCTAGCAGAACCCAAGACTTTTTGATTTTACTAAAATTAAATGTATAAATATATTTATTTAAAGGGGCAATAGGTCATCCTACTCCAGCCACTGACTAACTTCTCTTTGAGAGACAGCATTGTGCTCTTTCACAAGGAGCACATCCACACATAAAAATGTTCCCTTTGGTGCCAGTGTTTTTGTTTTACTTTAATATTACTTTTGTGTTACCTTTGTGTATAGAGCCTTATGTGATAGGATGCATTCTACCAGATTGGAAAGAGACATTTAGTTGTAGATTACTTTCCTTAGAATTATCCCCAGGCGTCAGACTGGATCCGGAGAATTTTTCCTCTTAGCAGTACCCCTGCGCGTCGGTAGGTGGTGTCGGTCGACTCCGCGTCCGTTGTCTGTGTCGTTGTCACCAGGATGACGTCGTGGTGTCTACTTAGACGCTGCCCCTGCGGGCTGACGTCAGTTCTTTCTTTTTCCGCGCCATCCTAGCTCAGACCCGGAGAGAGCTTACCCCTTTAGTCACTTTTTGACTAAGCTTTTTTTGAGTTTTGTTGACTTCTTTTTTCGAGTCATCGACTCCTGGTGCGCGTGAGATGTCCCATCGTCGGACCGGCTTCGAGCCTTGCGAGGTCTGTCACAAACTGATGTCTGTGACAGCACGCACCTCGTGTGCCTCTGGTGTCTGGAGCTCTACCACAACCCGAAGTCGTTCTCCGACTGCCGGGCCATGAATCCGAAGTCTTTGCTGGAGAGGTCCCGAAAGCTCTTGGCCCAGCAGTCTGCTCCGTGTCGCTCCCGGTCCCACTCAAGGGCGAGGTCTCGAGACCGTTCGCGGAGCCACCATACCTCATCCAAGTCTTCGCACTCCTCGGGTAAGTCGAAGCACAAGAAGAAGGCGAAAAAGCACCGTCGCTCTTCGCCTTCTCCCTGTCGGTCGGCTGACTCAACGCGGGATCCGGAGTGTCGTCGCTCTAAGGCTCCGTCTCCGTGCCTGATTCAGGGACGACTCTGCGCCTCTCCCCGTTTCCGGGAGCCAGAAGTCCCCTGCCCAGCTTCGTACATTCTAGGAAGCCCTCCACCGTGTCTTTGGGCAGCCCGACTCTGCTGGCTTTCCTTCGGGCTCCGTCGAGTCGGTCGGGGTCCCTGGGCCTTCGATACCGGCGGCTCCGGCCCCAGCGCCGGAGGGTCCCCGTGGATCCAGGCCTGGATCCAGATCGACGCCGGTCGACCTTACTTAACCTTTCCCGGCGCCAATCCCAGTGACGACGCCCCCGGCTCCGGCTGTGCCCCCGGCCTACACCGTCCCCATCCCCGAGATGGAGCCGGACCGACGTTGGCCGACGTCGGATCCGACGCCGGAGGGTACTTTTGTTCACTTGTTCATCCCAGGTGTTCCATATCAGCATGGAGGTGGTGATGAGGACTGGGAGGGGTCGCTGGACCCTTTGGCAGACCAGCTGGAAGAACCGGACTGGAGAGAGGACGCCAGTGGTCTGAACACTTCCCCTGACCTTGGCATGCTTTCTCCCCCTACCGTGGCTACGGAGGAGGGTGAGTCCTATGCTGTGGTGGTGTGTAGGGCAGCCAAGGCCTTGGGCCTGGAGCTCCCTACAGTGGCAGTCAGGACTAATCTCCTGACAGTTCTTCAACCTGCAGCAACTTCCTCAGAACCCCTCTTGCCCTTCAATGAAGCCCTCACGGGCGTCCTTCTGGGCACTTGGTCCAAGCACCGCACAGGGGCTCCTGTGGAATGGACGATTGCCCACCGCCCCGCTCCAGGCGATCCCATTTTCCTCACCCAACACCCTTCCCCCTAGAGCTTGGTGGTCAAAGCTTCTTCTTCCAAGGGTGCATTCCCTTCTGCTCCCCCAGGCAGGGAATCCAAGAAGCTGGATCATCTTGGGAAGCGCATGTTCTCTTCCTCCAGCTTGGCACTGCAGTCCATGAATACCGCGTGCCTCTTGGGCCGATACACCCATGCAATCTCGGATACCGTGGCGCAAGCGCTGCCTCAGTGCCCGGAGGAGGCCTGGGCCGTTCTCTCCCAAGCCGTGGCAGATGGGAGGGACGCAGCAAAATTCACGATTCGCTGTGGACTGGATACCACTGACTCACTGGGCAGAACGATTGCCACATCGGTAGCCCTTCGGCGTTACGCCTCGGTGGATGTTCAAGCAACTCTGCTGGACATGCCTTTCGATGGCTGTCGCCTTTTTGGCGACAAGGCAGACTTGAGCGATTTAAGGATTCTCGAGCTACGGCCAGATCCTTAGGCCTTGCAGCGTCTTCTCGTCCACCACAGTCTGCCTTTTGCCCCTTTTGTGGCTACGTAAGGGGCACCCCACCACGTCCGGCCCAGTCTAGTCACTGGTCTTCGCAAGCTGCCCTGCCTCAGCGTGGCCGCGGACGTGGGACCCAGCGACGCGGGTCTGGGAGCCAGCAGGCAGTCCACCCCTACACCCCGGCAGCAGCCTCCAAACCCTCCTAGTCCGACATTTCAGGCCCATCAACGGCAAGTGGGTGGCAGGATTCGCCCTCACCTCCCCCACTGGCAAACCATCACGTCAGACAGGTGGGTTTTGCAGATAGTTCGAAGGGGCTACTCTCTCCCCTTAGAGACCACCCCTCCCTCCATGCCACCGTCTTTCGATCACATGTCGAAGGATCATTTGGCGCTTCTCCGCCAGGAAGTTTCAGCTCTCTTGGCCAACGGAGCTATCGAAAGGGTCCCTGTGCCAGAAGTAGGTTGTGGTTGCTATTCCCGCTGCTTTCTGGTGCCCAAGAAGGACAAGGGCCTGCGTCCTATCCTAGACCTGAGGGCCCTCAACCGCTTCCTCCGGAAGGAGAAGTTCAGAATGCTAACTTTGGCTCAGTTCTTGTCTGTCCTCGACCCTGGAGACTGGATGGTGGTGCTAGACTTGGAGGACGCCTATTTTCACATCCCCGTCCTGCCAGCCCACAGATGCTACCTATGGTTCACGGTAGGCCACAAGCATTTTCAGTTCACCGTGCTCCCCTTCAGCCTTACCAGTGCCCCTTGGGTGCGCAGATCAGGGTTTCCAGTCTTCCCCTATCTCAACGACTGGCTGTTGAAGGTGGGCTCGCCCCAGGCTGTCGTCTCCCACCTTCAGACTACGGCGGACCTCCTGCATTCGCTGGTGTTCACTATCAACGTGCCGAAGTCACACCTGACTCTCGCTCAGTCGCTCCTTTTCATCGGAGTTGTTCTGGAGCCAGTGCAGTTTCGAGCCTATATTCCCGAACAGCGGGTCCGGGATATTCGGGCTATGATACCGATGTTTCGGCCTCTATCCCGGATTTCGGTGAGGATGACCTTGAGGCTGCTGGGCCTCATGGCCTCCTGCATCCTGCTGATGGATCATGCCAGATGGCATATGCGGGCTCTTCAGTGGGACCTGAAGTTCCAGCGGGCGCAGCATCAGGGGAATCTCTCCGACTACATCCAGATCTCAGAGGGAACTGCGCAACAACTGCAGTGGTGGTTAACGAACCAGGATTGGGTCAGAGGCAGATCCCGCTCCCTTCCCCAAACAGACCTCACGGTGGTGACCGATGCATCACTCCTGGGATCGGGCAGCAATCTGGTAGAGGTGGAGATCAGAGGAGTCTGGTCTACGGCGGAGCCGGGCTCCATATCAACCTGTTGGAGCTCCAGGCGATTCGCTTGGCACTGAAGGCATTCCCTCCCTCAAGGGGAAGGCAGTGCAGGTGTTCAAAGACAACACCACCGCCATGTTGTAATGCAACAAACAGGGCGGGGTGGGGTCGTGGACCCTTTGTCAAGAGGCTCTTAGCCTTTGGACATGGCTGGAACATCAGGGTATTACCCTGGTGGTTCAACACCTGGCAGGTTCTCTGAACGCCAGAGCGGACGCACTCAGCCATCGGTGCCTGGTGGATCACGAATGGCATCTTCACTCAGAGGTGGTGCAAGGTCTCTTTCAGCAGTGGGGAGAGCCTTGGTTAGATTTGTTCGCCACTGAAGAGAACGTGCAGTGTCAGCAGTTTTGCGCGTTGGAGATTCCAAGGTGGCACTCGCTCTGTGACTCTTTTCATCGCGAGTGGAACTGCGGCCTCCTGTACGCCTTTCCGCCTGTACCACTTCTGCATCGAGTGATGAAGAAGATCAAGCGCGATCGGGCCCAAGTCATTCTTGTAGCCCCGGACTGGGCATGAAGAGTCTGGTACCCCAAGCTCCTGAGCATGGCTATTGATCCTCTGATCAGACTGCCCCTTCGGGAGGATCCTCTGTCTCAGCAGCAGGGGGCGGTCCTCCACCCGAACCTGTCCAGCCTCCGCCTCCTTGCGTGGAGATTGAGCAGCAACAGTCGACCGCTTTTGACCTTCCTCCCGAGGTCTGTAATGTCATTTTGGTAGCCAGGCGTCCCTCCACTAAGACGGTATACGCCTGTCGGTGGAATAAGTTTGTGGCATGGTGCACAGCAAAGGCTGTGGATCCCCTCTACGCCCCTCTTTCTGAGGTTCTTTTATTCCTTCTTTCTTTGGCCCAGCAGGGCTCTGCTCTGGGCACCCTTAAAGGCTATCTGGCAGCCATTTCTGCTTTTCTTCGGCTACCAGATCAGCCCTCTTTGTTCAAGTCCCCTATTGTTAACAGATTCTTAAGGGCATTATTCACCTCTTTCCTCCATCTTTCATAATGCCTCAGTGGGACTTGAACCTTGTCTTGACTTACCTTATGTGTGCTCCCTTTGAGCCTCTTCACAACTGTCCTCTCAGGCTCCTTACTCTGAAGCCTTTCTTGTTGCCATCACCTCTGCTCACAGAGTGAGTGAGCTTCAGGCTCTTTCTTTTAAGCCCCCTTTCTTCTCTGTGCAGCCGGACAAAGTGGTGCTTCGAACGAGACCCTTGTTCATTCCATAAGTGGTTACACCTTTTCACATTGGACAAAACATTACTTTGCCCACCTTCTTCCCACCTCCGCACCCTTCCAAGGAGGAGGAGAGACTCCACCGCCTGGACCCTAGACGTGCGCTGTCCTTCTACCTAGACCGCACTAAAGATTTCCGAGTGGACGATCAACTTTTCATTGGCTATGTGGGTTCCAAGAAAGGGCGGGCTGTCCAAAAGCGTACCATCTCCAGATGGGTTGTCCTTTGTATAAAGATTTGCTACGCTTTAGCTAAAAAGGAACTTCCAGTGGGGCTGCGGGCTCATTCCACTACAGCTACGGCAGCAACTACTGCTTTGTCACGTGGAGTCCCACTGATTTGACATCTGCCAGGCGGCCACATGGGCATCTATGCACACGTTCACCAGACATTACTGCCTGGATAGCCAAGTCCGGAGTGACGGCTACTTTGTCCGTTCTGTCCTCCAGGACTTTCTGGTGTGAACTTGGTTCGCAGACCCTCCTCCGTGAATGGTATTGCTGGGGTATCTATTCTAAGGTAAGGAATCAATAAATGTCTCTTTCAGAGGAACAAGTTACTTACCTTCAGTAACGATGTATCTGTAAGAGACATAGGTTAGTTATAGATTCCTTACCACCCTACCCATCCTCCCCGCTCTGCGAACTGACTTCTAGGGATAGGGACTCCCTTACAGGGCCCTAGTTGTAGCGCACCAGTGGTCAGTGTCTTGCATGGCTCTTCGCTTCTGGCGTGGAAAGTCGCGTCAGAACTGATGTTAGCGTTCAGGGGCGGCGTCTAAGTAGACACTGTGACATCATCCCAGCGACCACAACGCCTGATGCGGAGTCGACCGACGCCACCTACTGACGCGCAGGGGTACTGCTAAGAGAAAAAAATTCTCCGGATCCAGTCTGACGCCTGGGGGTAGTTCTAAGATGAGGAATCTATAAGTAACCTATGTCTCTTACAGATACATCATTACCGAAGGTAAGTAACTTGTTCATCTGAGCACTGGGCACATTCCAGCTTTATAAGTTCCTGTCACCTGCCTCCATGGTTGTAAATTCCTTTTGGAGTCACCTTTATGTATCTGACTGCTGATATTTCGCATCATACCAGAATGTGACCATTTCAAACTGTTCTTTATAAAGTTATCCTCTTTTTAGTGTGCTCGCAATGAAGTGCATTTATAACTTCACTCTCTATATAATGCTGCTGTGTATTGTAATTGAGGGCTACAATTAAACGTGTAAACTAATTTAAACGGTATGTCTGCCTGTTGTCTTGCATTCTAGTTTGCTTTCTAGTGCTTTTGTATTTTGTGCTTATATCGGCATTTCTCTAGTTTATTACTAATTGAAGCTGTGCCGTTTATTCCAATTTCTTGTTCTGTCTATCTTTTCAACCATTTCTATCTATCTTTTGGTCTATCTGTCTATCTTTGCAACCCTATCTATCCATTGATCTCTCTATGCAGCAGTATCTCTCTATGCAGCACTATCTATCTAGCCAACACTATCTATACAACCCTCCCTATCTGCCTTTGCAAGCTTCTCTATCTATCTTTTCTATTCTCTCTCAATCAATCAATCAGGGGTTTATAAAGCGCGCTACTCACCCGTGAGGGTCTCAAGGCGCTGGGGGAGGAGGGGGTGCAGCTCCGGGTCAGTCGAAGAGCCAGGTCTTGAGGCTCTTCCTGAAGGTGTTCAGAGTGGGGGAGCGTCTGATGTTGACTGGAAGCTCGTTCCAGGTCTTTGCTGCGACGTAGGAGAAGGCTCTTCCGCCTGCTCTGGTTCTGCGGATGCGTGGGGTCTCTGCCAGGGCGAGGTCGGCGGAGCGGAGGTTCCTTTTGGGTACGTGGAAGGAGACTCTTTCGTTGAGGTATTTGGGTCCGATGTTGTGGAGGGATTTGTAGGTGTGGGTGAGTAGCTTGAAGGTTACTCTCTTCTCGATCGGGAGCCAGTGGAGGTCTCGTAGGTGCGGGGTCATGTGCTCGTGTCGTGGGGTTCCGAGGATGAATCTGGCCGCGGTGTTCTGGATGGTTTGGAGCTTGTGTAGCAGGGTTTTGTTGATTCCGGCGTAGAGGGCGTTACCGTAGTCCAGTCTGCTTATTACGAGTGCGTGGGTGACGGTCTTTCTGCATTCGTGGGGAATCCACTTGAAGGTCTTTCGGAGGATGCGGAGGGAGTTGAAGAAGGTCGAGGCGACGGCGTTGATCTGGCGGGTCATGGTGAGGGAGGAGTCTAGGATGATGCCGAGGTTCCGGGCGAGGTCCGTCGGCGTGGGTGGGTTTCCGAGAACAGGGGGCCACCAGGAGCTGTCCCACGCCATGGGGGAGGATCCAAGGACAAGGACCTAGGTCTTCTCCGAGTTCAGTTTTAGGCAGCTGTCGTTCATCCAAGCTGCGACGTCTTTCATTCCTTCTTGGAAGCTGAATATGGTGTCTTCGGGGTTCTTCGTGAGAGAGAGGATGAGCTGGGTGTCGTCGGCGTAAGATACTATGCTGAGCCCATGCTGTCTGACGATGTCGGCGAGGGGGGCCATGTAGATGTTGAAAAGCGTGGGGCTGAGCGAGGATCCTTGGGGTACTCCACAGTTGATCTCTGTAGGTTCGGAGAGGAAGGGAGGGAGTCTGATCCTTTGGGTTCTGCTGGAGAGAAAGGAGTGGGTCCAGTCGAGGGCGGTTCCTCGTATACCGGCGTCGTGGAGTCTGGCTGCGAGAGTGCGGTGTGAGATGGTGTCGAAGGCCGCGGAGAGGTCTAGTAGGATGAGGGCCGAAGTGTGGCCCTGGTCGAGTAGCATGCGGATGTCATCGGTGGCGGCTAGGAGGGCAGTCTCGGTGCTGTGGTTGCTGCGAAATCCGGACTGGGATGAGTCGAGGATGGCGTTCTCTTTGATGAAGTTGGTCAGCTGGGCGTTGTTGAATCTCTCAGTGACTTTGGCTGCGAAGGGAAGGAGAGAGATGGGCCGGTAGTTTTTCAGGTCCGTCGGGTCAGCCGAGGGTTTCTTGAGGAAAGGCTTGACTTCTGCCCGCTTCCAGTCGTCGGGGAAGATGCCGGATTCGAGGGAGGCGTTGATGGTCCGGCCTAGTTCGGGAGCTATGGCGGCGGCGGCTCTGTGGTAGATGTGCGGTGGGCAGGGGTCCGTGGGAGCTCCTGAGTGGGTGTTCTTCATGGTCTTGGTGGTGTCTTCAGTGGTAGCAGATTTCCAGGTGGTGATGATCGGCCGGTTGTCGGTGGTGGAGAGGGTGGTGGTGTCAGGAGTCTGTTCGCTGAAGTTGTCGTAGAGGGCCTTGATTTTCAGGTGGAAGTAGGAGCTGAGCTTGTTGCAGAGGTCCTGGGATGGAGAGACGTCCGTGGCTTCGCTGGGGGGTTTGGTGAACTGCTGTATGACGTTGAAGAGTTATTTTGCGTTACTTGCGTTGGAGTGGATTTTGTTCTTGATAAAGGTCCTCTTGGTAGCTCTTATGCGCTGGTGGTATTTATTCATGGCGTTCCTGTAGTTGTTCTGGTCTTTGGTGGTTTTCTTGTTCTGCCAGAGTTTCTCGAGGCGTCTGCAGGAGCGCCTGGCTTCTTGGAGGTCAATGGTGAACCAGGCTGCCTTCAGGGGGTGTTGATTGACTGGGTGGCGGAGGGGTGCGAGCTTGTCAGCGCAGCTGGAGATCCAGCGGTGTAGTTCTTTCGCTGCAGAGTTGGCGTCTGTCGTGCCGGAGGGGGGGTCGTGGAGGAGGGTGGCGTTGAGGTGTTCCTCTGTGATCTTGCTCCTGTTCTTTCGGGGCAGGCGCAGGGCGGGTTTGGGTGCAGTGGCAGTGTTAAAGGTGAAGTGTACGCAGTGGTGGTCTGTCCAGAGGGGCTGCGTGGTGTGGCTGAAATGGATGTTTGTCCCTCCTGCGAAGATGGGGTCGAGGGTGTGTCCGGCTTTGTGGGTGGGGTGGTGACGAGCTGCTTCAGTCCGAGGTTGGCGAGGTTGTCGAGGAGGGTGGTGGAGTCGGGGTCGCTGCGGTTGTTGAGGTGGAAGTTCAGGTCTCCAATGAGGATGTAGTCCATGGAGGCGCTGGCGTGGGGTGTGACGAGGTCGGCAATGGTGGTGGCGGAAGAGGCGCGAGGCCTGGGGGGTCTGTAGATGAGGGTCCCGCATAGCGTGGTTCTGGGGCTGGTTTGGATCTGGAAGTAGAGGTGCTCTGTGTTGGAGAGGGGGTCGCTCGTGCAGGAGGTGGAGAGTCGGAGGGACCCCTTGGTGCGAGTCCTCCTCCTGGGCGGTGGGGGTGGTCCTTTCTTTGGATCTTGTATCCGTCGGGGATGGCGGTTGCGATGTCGGGGGCGGAGGTGGCGTTGGTCAATGTTTCCGGGAAGAAGGCGACGTCTGGCGAGAGGGTGTCGAGCAGGTCCCAGATCTCCGTGGCGTGTCTGTGGAGGGAGCGCACGTTGAGGAGGATGCCGTCAGGGCTTCGGTGGTGCAGCGGTCCGTCGTGGGTTCAGCAGTCGTGGGGGGGCTGTTGATGGTGAAAGATTGTCAGCAGTGTTGGCAGGAGAACTGGCCGTGGTTGGTGTTCGGCGTCGATCTCTGGCAGTTGTTGTTTCTTCCGGGGTTGAGTGCGAGGAGGTCGGCGGAGTTGTAGCGGTGGATGGCCGGAGCACCAGGATCCCTGGCGCTGGCCGCGGTCGGGTCGCGGACGGACGGACGGACACAGAGGGGCTTGCCTTTGGCATGCCGGATGCGCGCAGCGGCACAGCGGCCGCCATTAATTCTGTCTTTGCAAAGCCTCTCTATTTTCTCTATTTATCTATCTCTTCAACCTTCTCTGTCTTTGCATGCCTCTCGATTTATCTATCTTTTCAACCATCTCTTTCTATTTTTAAGACAGATTTATAAAAAATTGCAAAAAAGCTTTAGCAAAGGCAAGCGGCTGGCAGCCAGCACCAGACCTATTGACTTTTTTAGGTCTCGTGTCAGCCAAGACCTTTTGATTTTACTAAAATTATGTGTATAACATAGTTACATATAGGGGTATGCGGCCAGATGTGCTCAATTAGTCTGTTCAGTCATTCACATTTTTCTTCCACCCACTCAGCATGCATCTTGGGGCTATGGGTCAGGACACTTCTGCCATTGGCTTACTTCACTGTGAGTTACAGAATGCTGCCCTTTGACAAGGTGAATACCCACACACAGAGTAGTTCACTTCAGGGCAAGGGACTTAAGGTAATGTGTGCTTTTAAAAACATTTTAATAAAACAAAAATTGCCTTTAGCAAGAGGGCCCAGAAACTTTGCAATGCAAAAACTGTGACTCAGCAAAACAAGAATTGCCAAAAGGCTGGCGACTGACACCGGACCTATTTGCTTTGCCAATGCTTGTTCTGCAATGGTTGCACTTCCCCTAATCTTATACAGGACTTTATTTCTATGCTGGCCATGAAAATTGGAAACTGACGCACAAAAACCGTCGAAGATCATCTTCCTGGCAAAGCTAGGTATTGTAGTCGATAAATTAGGTTCTTCATGTAATCTGGAAAGTGTATACATTTCCATTGTGCTGTTTGATGGGAGGCCAAAAAACACCATTGCTTCAGGAATTTATCTTGTGTAGGGCAGGAATTACATATTTGCACAGTTCTACAAAGGAGTTAGGTTGGAAAAATCTCTGCTTTTCACTTGTAGAGGTATGATGCATTAGTGTTTATGTACTGTATTCAGTGGTACCATAGCTCATAAGGTTGAGAATTTTGGAAGGGTACCTGCGAGGCACAATGTTGAATTGACTTTGATATCAAATTTGCAGATATTTAAAACTGGCGAGAACCGCCTCTTTTATTTTTTTGGTGTTGCTTTGGAACAGAATTCGGTTTTATAAAGTGTAACAAATTTGGTCCGCTGGGCGCTATCCTGATTAGTTGAAATGGTGACAGATCAGATCACTATTGTTACAGCAATCAGAGTAGGGCCTTGTCCTAGGACCAGTGTGATTGGCTGCTGACAGCCAGTCAGAAAATCTGTGGCACAAACGTCTTGGTGATTTGCATGCAGCTACCTTCTAGGCCACTTGGCAGTCAGCATAATGCATTGGGCTTTGTTATTGGCTGAAAAGAAGCAAGTCCGAGGTGGGTAAACATGGCATCTACTATTTTACTACTTTATACACTAGGACGATCCCCTAATTTAATACAAAACTACATGAACCCTGATCTTGGTTTATTGCATACTACAGGAAATGTATGGAGTAGCTCTGTGCTTGATAGTCAGTTATTGCTCTGTGATGCCTTGCCAGCCTTCCCTTATGCTCTTCATTCTGCAGAGACTCCGTATGACATGCCCTCCCTGCATTCTCTGTTGTACAGTAGGCCCCCAACTATCTTAACTCTCCTGCAGTATGACTAAGTCATTGCTTGTCTTTCCCTGAACGCCCTCTTCTGCTAAAGAACCTTAGCAATTTCTGCAGCTACCTCCAGCAGAAGATCCAAGCACTTCTCCCCACCCGTGCATGCACCCTCCTGCAGAATGATCCCCAAACATTCCTGCCCTTCCTCGTTCAAATGGGTGGAGATAATGTACAGCTCTCCATATTTTTATAGCTCTCTCTCCGTTTCATCAGTTGCTTTATTACTTAAAAAAAAAAAAAGAGAAGTTTGTCATCTACTTGAAGGTGATTGTTAACATTTTTCATGGTGTGTGTATGCAAGCGACGGTTACTGGAAAAAGGGTCTATCAGGGGAAAGTAGGAGAGTGTATTGTAGTATCCTCAGGTCATGTTAATATGTTCCCTTTCATCCTGTACCTAGCTGCTCAGCCAGTGTGAGTGTTCCGTGTAGAATGTTAGTGTGAGTGGAATGTTTGGGTGCCTGGTGTGTGTGTGGTCAGTTGGAAGATGGGCTGAGCAGCTAGGAGGCTGCTCCTGGTGGGGCTTGCTGTAGCTCTGTATCTACTCTACTTATGGACTCAATAAACTACATCAGCTTCATCTCGGCTACGTCTACTTTGTCTACTGTACACGTGGGCAAGACCACTACACATTTATGGCGACGATCTGGAGCTAATCTTACGCATTGAAGGTAGTTGGTGCCAACTAAGGATGTGGAGTACAACAGGACTACGTGTAGGAAAGAACCTACTACGTTTACCGATGAAGAGCAACAAAAGCAACAAGAATAAAGTAACTTTTTCAAGGAAAAGAAACCAGTCAAGCAAGAAACCAGTCAAGCACGCCTCGCAGCCCCACCAGTGTCCACTACACCGGACAGCCCAGCCCAGGCGTGCTGTGTTTCCATCTCTACAGCTACAACATCTTGTTAAAGATCCTATGCTTCT
The DNA here is from genome assembly GCA_963921515.1 of Calotriton arnoldi. Lineage (NCBI taxonomy): Eukaryota > Metazoa > Chordata > Amphibia > Caudata > Salamandridae > Calotriton > Calotriton arnoldi. The sequence goes on from CAWUFW010000501.1 coordinate 3,395,402, forward strand.
ACAAATGGCTACAGTGCTACATCAAATGTATACAGGGCCACAACAAAAGTCTACTGCGCCACAACAGTGCCTCTTCAAGTAACAAGGTAATCGGTGACTGCCTGTGATTCTACCTCCAGTGCGAAGTGCAGTGTTTCTGTTCTGCGTGAGGCTGTTTTTCTGCAAGTACATCATCCTTGACTCTATCTAAGTTCAAGACTTTCCTTTCTGTGGGTTTTGGTGTGTTGTAACTACTTAGCGCTCCTCCGTGTCAGCGCAGCACTGGAGGGAACTCTACGTTGGCCTGTGTACTTTCAAATACTGGCGCTTTGGATGTACTGTCACCGCAAGGTCTCCCTGTCTGTTACAAGAGGGGACCGTCATGGTAAGAAGCTTACAGTTCAGTGTATTTATTTTGTAGTCTTGTCTTCTCTACTGAGAGGCCTTTGAAAGATAACAGTTGCGTTTTGAATCAAATTCAAACATGGCTCGCGCAACCTACTTTGTCCACGGTGTCGCGCGGAGCCGCACAAGAACCCTTCATGACGTCTCCACAGTATTCAAGCCTGCTGTCTGACGCTTTGCAGCCGGGGCGTGACGGGAGCCACTCGGCGTGCGTCTCCTGTGCGTCACGCCATCTTGGAGCTGGAGGATGCACGCATTCAAGTGCCTGTTACGGTCCGTGATGTTCGCCAACCACGTTCATTTAATAAAGTTCTTCACTCGTTGAAATTGCCTACTGCGTCGCAGAATTAAAGATCTTTTTGGTTTACACGGTTATGTGATCAACGCTTTCCTTGGAGTATACGCATGATCTAATGGACCGCAGTATGATCTATAAGCAAGTTCTAGTTCAAAGAATATGGCTTTTTCTGTAACGATTTACTTGTAAGCGCAACACTTTGTGGTGAGTTCAAGTTCTCTGTTTCACACATGGACCATGAATTTTGATGCTGAACTGTGTGATGAGTTCGAATTTTTAAAGTGACCTGGTGATCTTCAATTTTCAATGGGTGTCTTCTCTTCATTCCACCTTGTGCCCCCAAAAGTGTGCCGCTTCTGGTTTCGTGTGCCGCTACTTACCATCGTAGAGCACTTTGAATATTTGGACTGCCTGTTCCACAATATCGCGGTGACTGGCACACTATTGCCAATGTTGAATTACAAATTTCTTGTCCATTTCTACAAGGTATAATGCTATAATGTCTTGTTTTTACAGGAAAAAGACATTTATGAATTTACGGTAACTTGTTTTTGCTATATGCCAACAATTGTTATTTTGCATTTCACATGTTGATGTTTTGTTGGCATGGGAGTGGGTCCTAGTCCCATGTCTCTTTTTCACGCTCATTCACGTTTCAGACGTTTTTATCCCTATCATTGGGATGGGAGTGGGTTAGTGTCCCATTTCTCTTCTTTACGTTTGTTAAGCCTTTGTATCCTTACATGTGGGGTTACTTAGCTGCTTTGTTATTTTTGGTATGGGTGTTAACCCCATTTCCAAGTCATTGGTCTGTGTACCTTCACATTTTTGTATTGTGTGCGCATGCCACACTTTACTGCTTTTGTGTAGTTTGCTTATCTGCACATGTCCTTGGGTGTTAGTCCCATGTGACACCAGCTGTTACGTTCCATGTTGTTGGACTTTTCCTTTTACGCCATCCCTTATACTAGTTGGGTTTGATGTACGTCTCTTCTTTGGGATGTGTGTTTTGGGTGTTAGTCCCACTTACACGTTTTAATGTCATGCTGTGTCCAGTGTGTAAGTCGCCCTGCGCCTCACTATGTGTTTGTTACGTCGTCATGTAGTTTGTGTAGGTCACCCTGTGCCTCACCTCGACGGAATGTGTGCGTGTGCCACACTGTGCTGCACCTGTGTTGTTCTCGTGCTGCGCATGTTCTTGGGTGTCAGTCCCATGCAACATTGTCATGTGTGTGTAAGCCGCCCCGCGCCTCACCATGTGTTTTTACGTCATCATGTGTGTGTGTAAGTCACCCTGTGCTTCACCTTGACGTTATGTGTGCATGTGCCACACTGTGCTGCTTTTGCTGCACAAGTTCTTGGTTGTCAGTCCCATGCAACGTTATCTGTTTTACTTGGGTGTCAGTCCCATGCAACACTACGTGTTACACTGTTTCTGTTTTGGGTCAGTTTCCCTCACATTAAGGGTGGTGTATTTTTATTCGCCACGTTCTCCTTACTTGATGAGTATTTCGTTGGGTGCTGTTCACCCACTGTTTGAGTCTTGGGGTACGTTTTCCCCCTTTACTCTTGTGTCTTGCTCACTTGTTGCTTGTGAGTTCATCTTACACTATTTACCTTTTCTTTGTTTACTGTTAAAGGAGGAGGATGGTGTTAGTGTGTGTTTTTATTCTTTCATCCTTCTTTCCTCCTTTTTGCTTGTCTGTTTTCCCTCTCGCGATGTGTTCTATTATGCATCCCTGGGTCTATGTACTGCTTTCACCTTTTGTACATTACTGTGTATAGTTTTCATTTTAGTTTGTGTATATTTAATTTTCAGTGTAAAAGGGAGAGGATATGTAGTATCCTCAGGTCATGTTAATATGTTCCCTTTCATCCTGTACCTAGCTGCTCAGCCAGTGTGAGTGTTCCGTGTAGAATGTTAGTGTGAGTGGAATGTTTGGGTGCCTGGTGTGTGTGTGTGTGTGGTCAGTTGGAAGATGGGCTGAGCAGCTAGGAGGCTGCTCCTGGTGGGGCTTGCTGTAGCTCTGTATCTACTCTACTTATGGACTCAATAAACTACATCAACTTCATCTCGGCTACGTCTACTTTGTCACTTGAACACGTGGGGCCAGCCCACTACATGTATCCAGGAACGTTACGCAGGATCCTGCGTCGCAAGGGATGGGCACACTCTTCAGGGGCCCCTATTCAGCCTAAGGCCTATGAATATTTGAGATTTGAAAGACTGAGGGGGAACCTTGACCTTCATTTTGTGTTACACCACTGAGTCTGTCCTTGGGTGAGAAACTAAAAATGTAAAGAGACCAATAGCAAGCTTCTATTTAACCACATGGAATATACTAGGTGCAATAAGATAGTAACCACACTCCATAACATCCAAAAATAAGCACTTTATATAGAAAAATATATATAATTTTGTTTATTTCAATTTCTTTTTATTTTTAAATATATAAAAAAATTCTTTTTTGTTCATTCAATTAATTTGTTTTTTTGCAGAAAAGTATATAAATTAGCATAAAATGACAACAACATTAATGTTTAATTACATAGTATTGGGTGATGAAATGAAAAAATCTTTTTATATTATCTCATAAATACATTCCATAATCATTAACCAAAATCCTTGACAAATTAGATAGGGCAGGCAGTGGATGAAGACTTGATGAGGTCAAGCGGTAGATAAAAACTACGCACGTTTCGGCACTACTGCCTTCATCAGGAAACCGTCTATTGCAAGACAATCAGATTGATGAAAACTTGAATGGCGATAAGCTGTCGTTAACAATTGCCCAAAAAGATGCCAAAAAATTTGTTAAAGGGGAATCTGTCGCTCCTACAGGTAGCTATATTTGTTAGTATGGACGTATGACAAACTCCATAATGAATGCAGGTCGATCAAATACTTTGGAATTAGAGGAGAAAGTATCTCTCATTCCTGTAGGTAGATCTATGTGCTAATCATAGGCTTGGGACATAATCAATGTAGCACATTGTGCGACTCAATGCTTTCTGGAGTTCAGACAGGAAATGTGATTCCTCCCACAGAGGAATCTATGTGCTAGTTTTGCACTTGAATGTAAACATGATAAAAACTGGTCATTTCGGCACTATCTGAAGCTTCGTGTCTCCGTTTGATTCCGGTAAACCCTCCTTGGTGTCAGCGATTCGCTCTGCTTCTTTTTGGGTGAGAAACTGTCAGAGGGGTAGTAAGGGGGAAGTGCCTATGTGCGAGAGAGGGCTATAACTGCTGTCCATATAACTGTTTAGTGTGGGGAAGTCTGCACTGTTTCTGCCTCTGTTCTCTGTATGAGGGAGACTTGTACTCTTGCTGCCATCCTCTGTGTGTGTGTGTATACACATTCTTACAAAAAATACTCTGCTGCAAAACATATTGTAGCTTTTCTTGGTTACTAATGTTCCAAAAAGGGGTCCCATGCGGCTGAGATGGGGCCAAATTGGTGCAACAGTGGCACTGTACCTTACATGATCGTGTGACTACAGGAAAGTGCTCCCCTCCATGCAGATGAAGTGGGAACAAGCCCTAAAAGAGGGTCATTATATTTGCTGAAAAAGCAGGTGGGGAGCCTTAGTCCTCTACTATAATTGCTTGATACTTTGGAATGCTTATGTAGGGATCATCCCAGCCCTGATGAAAGCCGGTGACCTAATGGGGCAGATAAAAGCATTGAAACATGTGGGCTTATCTTCCAGTGGATGTATGAAACATTAATTTCAGTAAACATCCATATAAAATTCTTTTTAACCATGCCCATTCTATAAAATGAAATCATCCTATGGGTATGCCCTGAGATATTTTTACAAAAAAACCTGGATCCCTGCTTCTATCCATATTTGAATTTATCACAAGCTCCCAACAGTGGTTGAGTCCATCCATGTTTTACCCACCTACCCGGATGAGGAGAAGACACCAGTGGTGAAGCATGTCACTGCAAACGGTGGGTGAGGTGTCTTCTATATAATTTTTTATATCTATGATGTATTAGGGGACTGAGCAATAGGTCAGTCCCTGGTAAAGAGCCCACAAATCTTTCTGTAAAAAAAGTGTGATAATTAGGGAGGATGTATGTAGGATTTTACCCCCTGCCCCTTCTTTCTCCCCATTGATGTGTTAAAATAAAGTTAAAACTGCCAATCTCACATGTATTAGAGGAGTTTGAGCAATCATTTTCATTATATTAAAGCCTACGTTTTTGTCTTCGTGAATGCTTGGCTCTTTGATCAGGACTATCACACAGCACATTGTATATTATCACATAAGCAATTTAGCTAACCAGTACCCAAATTTCAACAGATTAAGTAGTGCATACTCAAATTAGCGGGCATAGTCGACCAGGTATGCACCACAATCAACCTGTAAATCTAATGTCACTTCATAGCCATTATCTTTTTTGGCCTTCACTAACATTATTCGCAGCTAACCAGTTGACTCTCTGAGACCCATTTGAGAATTGTACTTTTTGACCACAACACATATTTATGCTACGTTATATTATATAGCATTTATAAGAGTGCTATGCTCACTGAAGCTTCTTGGCACTATTGAGAAAGAAAAAACGCTAAAAAGTGGCCACGCAATCTGAATTGCTTCTTAAACTATTTACTTTTTTCCTTAGGGGAGTTAAGGTTGTTGGACATCAAAATACAATCATTAAGTGGTCCTAGTGGAGCCCATTACAGATAACATGGCAGGCAGTAGCAATTTATACGTAAACAGTGTACACTCAGGGAAAGACATTCTCTTGTAAGAGATGATTCACATGCAGAAGTAAGATGGGACAGGGAAGAGGGAACCACAGCCCTTCTATGACAATCCACGGTATCTCTTCCAGTGACCCCAAACCTTTTTAGATTTCCTAGGGCATTCCGTGCTTCATAAATAAATCTTTTAACATGTATGCTCCATACCATAGGGGAGATCCATTCCTCAATCTTCCGACGTCAACACCACCCCAGGCCTCGGCAACATTTTGACTTGACACTCGGGCCCAAATCTTAAAACAGTTTAAGATATTTTGACGGGGAAATTTCATTACAAATGCCCTGCAGTATAGTGCCTGGCTTCTTTTCCATTGATATCTAGGTGATTGTGGCCAAAGTATTGCCAACCTTGCAATGAATGGGCGTAGTTTAGAGCAGTGGTTCTTAATCCGTGTTCCGAGGACCCCTGGGGGTCTGCGGGGCCTACTCATGGGATCCTTAACTGTTTTGCGAAATTTTATAATATTAAAATTAATAAATTAAAATTAATAAAGTATATACACATAAAGAAGCAAAATTGAAAATGTAAAAATGGTTCTATATTTGAATGTGAATTAAACAAAATATTTGAGCATTTATTTGGTGTGTACTTGTTTTTGTATTTTTGTGTATTATTTTAAATCATAAAAATTTGAATAGGCTGGGAGTCTCCGGCTTCCAATGATGACTTAGCGGGGGTCTCCAGATTACAGTAATTATTCAGTGCAGGCCACAGAAGTCAAAAGTTGGGATCTGCTGGTTTAGAGCACATCCAAATTGTGTGCTAGAAATCCCAACCTGTCTGCAATTCTTCACGTATAAATCCCTGTCAGCCAAACACTTTTTTAACATCTTTATGTACATTTCCAGAAATTCAACATGGTAACAACTGAAGTAGGTTTTATTTCACTCACGTACACAGGGAACCAAAATTTCTCAAAGCAAATTGTTGTATTATCAATACCCACAGAATGATCTATGCACATAATGTCATATAAACATGAGGTGTCGCGACCCTGCCCTTTTCTCGTCACAAACATTCCCTAGCACAGAGCTCACCGCTTCGTGTCAGCATTTTGTACACTTTATAGGGAGGAGGGTCAGTAACAGTCCCAAGTCCCATCAATTCAGCTCAGCCAAACCAAAGTTAAACAATTGTGTTTGGGAGTAATAAACCCAATGTAACATTTTACTTTACGCCAGCATAAGCCCTGCCCTTATAGCCACCTCACAGGGTGATACAAGGCCTGCTCCCACTCCCAGTCATTGAGCTCCTTAGCGCCATCATATGATTGATCAGCAATCTGTCGTCCAATAAAATGCCTTTTTTTAGGGATTAGTGTTGGAAATCCGGACCGGTTTGCAGTGTCCCTCCACTTTTTGCCCCATTTGAGACCCCTGAAAGCCTATTTTTCTGACTCTGAGAGTGCCCTGGCTCTGCTCTGGGCAGGCCCGGGGCCAGTGCTTTGTTGGAAACACCACCTGCTATGTTGAACACAGAGTGAAAACACACACATGCATTAAGGTACGCTATGTGTTACTGTACACCTATGATTGGCATGATCTACCCTATAAGTCCCTAGTAGATAAGGGGGAAGAAAACTACCTTTAAGTCCCTAGTGTATAATAGGGCATGGCAGTTTAGAGGCCAGCAGCCTTTTTTTACACTTGCATGTGTACACTGCTGAGAGCCTGAGGTCGTTTTAAAAGCAGCCCTGTGTTATAGCACTGCTTTTAAATGTAAATTGTACCCAAACTCGACTTAGGTGGTAGGGGCACTTAAAGTGTGATACACTACAATATTTTGGCATTTTAGGTACCTCCAGGGACACATAGGGGAGACCCTGGAGGTACCTAAAATGCCATGGAGGGCTCATGTCATTATACAGAGGGCCCTTATAAAAGATGTTTTAAATGCCCTAGGGATAGAGAAAATGCACATTTCACTTTCCCCATTGTAGAAAAGTCCCTCTCCAAATCGACTTTGGGGCTAGGAGCACTGTGGAGTGAGGATCTACACTATGTTTGCATATTCAGGACCCCTAAAATCAACCCAAGGTGCCCCATGGGTGGTGGTCATGTAACTATAAGCAGGGCCCTTATAAAATATGTTTTATATGCCCTAGTGATCAAGAAATTGCCAATTTCACTTTCCCCATTGTAGATACCTAGTCCCTTAGGATAACATTGCGATAGTTTACTAACGCATAACTATCGCTAGGAATTAAACCAAAATCCCATTCAAAGACTAGGGAGAATGTTATTGATAAATCCAACAATATGCTATTGTTGAATTTATCCTAAAGTATACAGAAAAGAAGTTATAAGACTTTCTTGTCTGTAAGCCAAAATTCAGCCTTCCTGCCCTCTTCACTTATTGGTCAGAGGTATCGGGATTAGCCAGGCTGCTTTGATGAAGTGATAAGTGGCTCACCCACGGAGAGGCTATCTGGTGGAGAGAGCTCTGCTACACAGGAATGCCAGAGCAGGGAGGAGGGATCATAAAGCATGAAGCTTCAAAAGGGAAATAGGACGGGCAGGGCATGCCAGGTCCAACTACCCCCAGCCCCTCTGACCCAGCCAGATGATAGGCTTTAGGCAGGAATTTGCAGATGGTAGGGGGAGTAGAGCTATGGAAATGAGCCATATTGGAGGTTAGTTTAACTAGTTATTTCTCCTCTGCTGAGATTTCAGCCATACTGAATTTTGGAAGAATAATGCTATCTGGGAGAAGAGTATGCCATACTTTGGAGGAAGTGGTCATGCTCTGGGGTGTTTCCCTGCACCTAATTGGGCAGGAGTGCTCTCCTGTTTGACCCCAGAAAACACTGAATAAATATGTGAGAGGAGCAGAGCCTTTCAGATCTGCTCCTTGAAACTAAGAGAAGGATTGCCCTTTGGATGTACCTTGCTTTAAGAGTAATAAGGAGTAGACTCCCTGCAAGCTACAGGTTAACAGAGCTCACCTGGATAATTACCACCACGAATCCCCTGCCTGGAGTGTGTCCAGTGGATTTGTAAGGGTTTTGTCCAGGTGCATTGTGGGAATTGCGGTCCCAATCTTTCAAGGACTATCTTGGAGATTTCAGATGCTTGGTTTGTGTTTTGGACACTTTAGACCCTCAAGAGGATCTTCAGGAAGGATTTGCAGAATTTTGGAGCAAAAAAGCTCAATAAGGGGACCGACTCAACCGCGAGAGCCAAGCTGGCCACCTACAACCGCGAGCCAGCCTGACCTGCTGGTTCGTCCCGCAGAAAAGCTCCAGAGGTCCGACTTCCAGAGTTTGAGCAGGAGTTCCTTAAAAGGCAAGCCTGCGAACCCTCACTGAATCCGGACTGGTGAAGAGCATTGAGCGACCCTGGCAGAAAAAGCTCCAGAATAGTTTCTAAGTCTGAAGGTAAAATTTCGACTGAGGCCTACCGCGTGGGGTATCCGAGCAGGGCTCCATCGGGGTCGGCCTGAAACTTTTTGTTTCTCCTGGTCCAGCACGACCGATGTCCCAGAGTATCGCTTTAGGTTTCTAAGTGCTATATTGTATTACATCTTTAAAAATTCATATCTCTGGTTCCCTACATTGGATTGTTGTCATTTTGGTGTCATTGTAAAGATACAAATATTTCCTAATGGTATAAATTGGTTTGGGATTTTTATTGTGTGTTGTGTCTTAATTATTTACTGAATTTGTGTTTTTAAATGCTTTACATACCTGTCTCCTCTAAGTTAAGCCTGCCTGCTCACAGCCAAGCTACCCAGGGTTGAGCATGGGAATAATTTATTGAGACATGTGCTGAGCCCTAGACTATGTTAGTGGCCGTATTGCCAGTGGTAGAGGCATATTTACCACTACTAATAACCTGCTGTCCAACAGGAAGAAAGTCTGTGTTTTAGTGATGAGCCATGCGGCATAACAGTTCTACCTGATATATGCAGGTGTTTGTAGATATTCAATTCATCCACTTCAAAGTCTCGATGGATTTGTGCAGATCAGTTGAATTGTTTGCGTCCACACAAATCATCTAGAATCGTAATCCCAATCATATCCCATTTGCGAAACACTGGCAGGCATTTGAACTCATTCAGCACATCACCCATCTGTAACTGAATATACCCAGTAAATAATCCTTTCCATTCCAGTTTAATAAATGAACCACAGTAAAGTTTTGATAGATGGGTCACCCTCCCGCATTCACACAACGCTGCCGGGTAACTGGTGTTGCCTAGCACTTTTGTTCACTCTAGCAGCCAATTTCTGCTAATGACAAGTATCCACGTTTCTTAGTAATATTAGGCACACCTGGGTGGGCAATGGCCATTATATGCTCCCCAATGAAGTATGGCTTCAGCTATACTGGGGGCACCTCTGTTCCACTACAGAGAGCAAAGTGCAGCATCAGTCCTCTTAAAGGGTCCTCTGGTACTCACTAACAATTGTTTTGTTTTATTCAAATCAGCATAGGTAGCACCATCATTTTGTACAGTGCTGCTTGGCCTCGAAGTGAAAGAATGTAATCGAAAGCCTTGACAGCTTTTAGAGAGACTACTACTTGTAGGATGAGTAACAGATTCAGTGTACTCCATGCAGCTAGGCAGACTTCTGGGGTTCACTCTAGTTGTCCGTCCTGACGGGACGTTTGATTGGTTGCTCTAATTTAAATATCTTGTCAACCTACAGAAGAAATTTCATAGCACTTTAGCTAGGACTTATGTTTTTATATTTAAAAGTGATATCGCACGGCACAGTCCGTTTTGGGCTTCTCTGTCTTGCGGATAAGAGTAAAAGTTGATGCCCTTAGGCCCCACAGCAAAACCTAATCCAATCTGTCTAGTTTCTTACATAGACAATCTATTACCAGCCAATTTCCAAGACAGCCTTTAAAATTGGCAGGGCAGCAGCCGCCAACTAACTATTTAGTCAGCCTAGGAATAAAACAGAGAAATTAAAATTATGGGTAAATGGGAATTCTCTGTTCGAAGAGCCAAGTGTCCAAACATTTATGCTAGAATAGGAGGGAATTCAGCCGAGCTGTGGGCAAGGTGTCCAGTCACTGAGAGTGCTCTATTGACAAACATGGCTCTCTCCGTTTTTGGTACTTACAGGAGAGTGAGCTGAGCAGAAAGTAAAGAAGTAACCTTCCATGAATCAGCAAGGTAGTTCTGTGGGCCTCATTACGATGTCGGTCGGAAAGCAAACCGACCGACTCCTTGTCGGAATCAGTTTCAACCGACTCACATTCGGCGAGTCCGACTGACCGATTACGATGCTTCCAAACACCGATCGGAAAATCTCCCATTGACTTCAATGAGAGCCTGTGTTCCGACTGACAACGCAGGCTCCCATTGAAAAAAGAAGTGGTTGCGGAAAACCCTGCGTCCTGTGGCGGTCACCCCATGGTGCCTGCCACACTGTGCATAGTTTGAAAGAGAGGTCCCAATGGGTATCCCCACGGCCCCCAACCGGAGGCCTCAGGATGAAGGGGACCCTGCTAGGGGCCCCCAAAGTCAGTTTCCGACAGCCTTTTCGTGTCGGATAGACCGAGTCAGAAAGGCTGTCAGAATCCAACATCGTAATACGTTGGTCGGAAATGCGGTCCGTAGAGCTGTACGATTCAGCTTCGACCGACTCGAAGTTTCCAAATGCGGGTTGGAACCGATTCGGACTGACCGAACGGTTTGCTTTCTGACCAAGTTCATCGTAATGATAGGTTCCGACACTGTTTCGGTGAATCTGACTGCCTTTCGGAGCCTTTCCGACTGACATTGTAATGAGGCCCTTTGTGTTCATAGGTAATGCAGGATTCGCAGTCATTGGCAAGAGCTTTTTGTGCCATTTGCATATTGTTTGTGGCACATTCTGATACATCGAGTCTCCTGTGTTCTAAAAGGCAACAAACCCAGTTTACATTGTTTGTCAGTAATTACAACATTTAATTAATATAGAATTTGAGTTAAAAAAGATATTTATATTCCCAAAAATTTTGATGGCATGGTTTGTATTCTTTAACTTGTTCTGTTACCTTATGCAAGCACCTTGGACCTGATATAACGTTGGGCAAGTTGCAAGCTAATGTGTGAAAAGTGCACTCAATGTTTTCCACCTGCTCAGCATTTTGCGATGTGGCTGATGTACCGGCCAAGTTGCTAAATTTTATTTGTAGGTCACAAAATATCCTATGTCTTGAAGGTTAATGAGGCAGGAAGCATTTTGCGATCCCCTGTGAATGGCTGCAAACTCCGTGATGGAGGCCTGCAAGAGACAACAGACTTCCAACACCCTGCATTTGGATACCTGGCTTGAATTTATTTTTCTCTTTTCAAAGCAGCTAGTTGTCCCTAAAAACATTTAATCAGGGAACATATTTATGCATATCTGCTCCCCTCAAGGGCTCCTCACACGATTGTCAAAGGGGACGCTGTCCCAGCTTCCCCTTGTCAATCAGTTACCACTCTAACTCGGATGTCGGTAACTCATCTATGGTTTGCAACTACAAATTACTACAATTACTGTCTCAAATTGCAAAGGGGGGACACCTCTTTCACGTCCCATCCTATTTGTGATTTGGAAAAGGTTGCAAAAGCATTTTATCAGTAGGATAGACTTTCTCAACTCTTTACAAGGATTTTGTTCACTGTAAAAAGGTAATTTGCTCTCGCACATCCAGTGATTTTGCAATTAATCATAGGGTTTGCGACCACACATTAAATTTGTACATCAAGCCCCTCGTTTGATATCAATGCTGTGATATACTCTGAAAAGTATGGCTTGGCTCACCTTTCTGTACATTCAGAATCCCTTTGCAGCATCTTTAGCGCAACAGTGAGAGAAGCCACACAATTACCACAAAATGTTTTCACGACTACATAGTTGTTTTCTGTTGACTTTCAATACTAGGACTTTTGTGTGTTGTTTTTTTATCGTAATAAACACTAAATCACATCAGACTCGAAATCAGCATGATTTCATGTTTTTTAAATCATTTTTAGGTAGTTCATCGTGACTTGAAGCCAAGTAATATTTTGTATATGGATGACTCCAGCAATGCTGATTCTATACGAATTTGTGATTTTGGATTCGCAAAGCAGCTTCGAGGGGAAAATGGACTTCTTTTTGACTCCTTGCTACACTGCCAACTTTGTAGCACCTGAGGTAATACCTTATATTTGTAAAATCCATTAGCAAAAGTAGTATTCTACAGCATTCTTACTGTTATGGTAGGGATGTGCACCAACAAAAGCCCAGACAGCAAACTTGTGCCATTTCACCTCCCCTCATCTTTTACTGTTATGTGGGCTTCTTTCCAGACTCTGTTTGTTGATACCTTAGTTAAGGTCTATAATAGATGTAAATCGTCTAAGCTGTGTAAGGATAGTTGAACCCCAGGACTCTATAGCAACAGGGTTCCTTTTTTTGATCTGCACACATTTTCTTCTTTGGATGTATAATGCGTAACTTGCCTTGTGTACAAGGAATATTGACACAGCTGCTATTCGCTAAAGACTTGGCTGTTTTCTTCAATCTAAATCTTTGGAGCTAGGTGGCCCAGTCCCCCCACATATCCACCCAGCGCCAAGACGCCACGGCATTCGAGCGCTTTATAAATAAATATCCTATCCTATTTGTAACCTGGACAAGTGTGAATATGTCTATAATAGTCTTAGGTTGACTCAGGCATAGGATAGTACAGATGTCCCCCATATCATAATTAAAATAGAGACCCCAATACTGATTGCAGATTTGAGATGTTTGTAGCCTCCTCCCCAGTCTGGATACCAGCCAATGACTATGCCACACATGGAGCTTAGTATTACATGTCTTTAATCGTCTGCATGTAACTGCGAACTCAACATTCTAAACCAGCCTTCATTGCATTCCGCTCTAACACCTACGTTACAGCTCTACGGGAAGTCCATCAGGGGCCAAAAGGGTTCCGCCATTGGTAACTTGTAAGACACTACATCTCCCTCTCTGTTACATAAAAAAATTAAAAGATTTTACTATATATATATATATATATATATATATATATATATTCGATTCGTCCTCCAGAGAAGCCTCTCACGGACCTAAAAAGACGACAGCAGACCCCAGGTTCTTTGTGCAAATCCAATGCTGTTTATTAAAATGCCAGCAAGTCCGCCATTACGCGTTTCGACCCCCACTCGGGTCTTGATCACATGACGCATTGCATTATGGAGATACGACATTTAAAGTGATAGGTACCAGGAAATGACGACATGCAGTCAAAGTGCAAATGCATAGAAAGTATAGAGTTACTGTCAGCAGCATAGTACTACAGAAGAAATATATGTATGACAATATATGAATATATAAATATAAATATGTGCAAAGTTAGATGCGCCTTCAATAAATAAGCAAAAAGTATATAAACACCATATAAATAAATAAATATACTGTTATGTGTTAAAAAGATTCTTATAAAACACACAGTGTGCAATCAGAAAATTCTGTTCTGTCTGTAATATACTTTCACCAAACTTTGTCCATGATTATGTTTATGCTGATGTTAAAAGCACAACCCCTGATTCTGCTGCCATTTAAAGTAAAGGATAATGCCCCAGTGGGCCTTCCCATATCTCCCGCACCTTGCATGCATTGCAAATCCATGGTAAAAATATGTGCTAGAAAAATTACAAAAAATTATACAATAAATACAAAAAATACCAAAATTTTAAATTTCCAAGGCAAAATACTCAAATGTCTAAAATGTATACACTACAGCTGATCCCAATATACAGTACACATAAAAAATCCACATCATATTATCATTGCTTAACAGTTTTCTCCACTCAAAGACATGTATGAAAATCCGCACTGGCATTTAACCCTGTAGGAGATTTTGTGTCGAGTTCCAGTATGTACCTGGTTTCCAGGAGGCGCAATTTGGCCTCCCGGTTTCCACCTCGTTTGAGTGCTGGAACCGTATCTATTACATAATACTGGAGCAAAACAGGGTTACTCTCATGTTTTTGCTCAAAATGCCGCGCGACAGGGTAGGCCTGGTCTTTGCCACTGATTGCTCTTATGTGCTGGAGTATCCTCTGTGGACCGGTAGCTTAGTGCTACCAATATACCTCAATCCACAAGGGCACTCCAGCACATAAACCGCAAATTCAGTCTTACATGTCAACCTCTTATTTATCATAATCGGGTCAGACCTAAAAGGACTACTGTACTGAGTTCTGTTACATCCGAATTTACAAGCCTTACAACTGGAACATTTCCTAAACCCCTTGCACTGTGCCATCCAAGTGGTCGGAATCTGAATCTCAGGACTACTGCTCACAAGGGTACTGCTCATGGAAGGTGCTTTCCTAAAAGTCAAAGCTGGTTTCCTTGGAACTAACGAACCAATAACTGGATCCCCCTGTACCAAATTCCAGTTTCGGTAAAAGATCTTCCTAAGTTCCTGATGTTGACAGTTATACGTCAATATGACCCTAGGATTAATAGACATGGGCATCGTGTTCTCTGCCGTCTGCTTGATTCTCGGGTTAAAGCCTCCTTTCTAGACAGTCTCATAGTTTTATCCATGGCACTATCCAAAGCCCTATGTGCATAACCTCTCGCCAAAAATCTCTGCTTGCATTCTGCCTGCGCAACCCTGCATTCCAAATCCGTACTACAGATCCGCCTGATTCGCAGCATCTCCCCATATGGGATGCTGCGTATCAGGTGGGACGGATGGTGGCTAGTCGCATGCAAGACCGTATTGCCTGCAGTAGGCTTTCTGAACAATCTAGTGGCCAAATGCTCATGATCCACATGTATTTCAACATCTAAGAAGCACACAGATACGGCATTGATAGTAGATGTAAATTGGAGGTTGAGACAATTGTCATTTATACGATCTACAAATTCCTTAGCGCTTGACTCAGAACCCCTCCAAATAAAAAACAGATCATCAATGTAACGTAAATACACCGCTACATGTTGTTTCATTATCGCTTCACATTGTCCATAAAGGACCTGCTCCTCCCACAGCCCCATATGCAAACAAGCATAACTGGGGGAGAAGCAGGCCCCCATCGCGACTCCCCTGATCTGTTGATAAATCTGGTTATTAAACAAAAAGAAATTTTGTTCTAAACATGCCAATATCATTGAAGTCAACATTCTGTTATGCTTAAAAAATTTCATTGGACGCCGATTCAAATAGTATTCCACAGCCTTCAAACCATCACAATGTCTGATAGAGGTGTAGAGAGATGCCACATCAAGAGTTATTAAAAGCATATCAGAACTCCACACCACATGTTCAATTTTACGTAAAAAATCAGATGTATCCTGTACAAAAGATGCAAGCTGCTTGACCCAGTCTTGAAGAAAAAAATCAACATATTTAGAAGTATTCTCCATAATACTGTCTATGGCCGAAATAATGGGTCTACCAGGAGGCTTGTCAATACTTTTGTGAATCTTTGGTATGAGATAAAAGGTAGGAATAACGGGATGTTCCTTTTTTAAAAAGCGATATTCATCATCCGTTATTAATCCTGTACTTTTCCAAGCCAGAAGTTTATGGTAATGATCATTCCATGCTGCCTTTACTACATGTATGTTGCTTTTTCTGTAACATGTCGGGTCAGCCAAGTGGTGTGCCGCTTCCTCCATGTATAATTGGCGTGGCCACAATACAACGTTTCCGCCTTTGTCGGCTTGTCGTACAATGATATTGTTGTCAGCTTGTATTTTTTTCATTAGTTGTTTGTAACACAAGTTTTGTTTATCTATACCATGACGAGCTCTGTTGGTTGCTAAGTACAATCTCTTCAAGTCTCTGATTTCTTGTGCCTCTGTAGAACCGAGGCACAAGAAATCAGAGAAACAAGTGCGCAAAACGCAAAAAGGGGGCAGGGTAGAAACACCCTGACCCCCTAGGCCAGTCCAGCCACGGAGTGTGCACCACCCCGTAAGATTGGGGGCCACGAAAGTGGAACAGCAGCTGTATATAGGATCGTGGACGGGCCCACCTGTGGGGTCCATACAGGACCTAATTATGTGCTACCCGCACTGCACTTCCCAGAAGGCACAGTTTCATTTGAACCTCCCATTGGGGGGGTGTGTCAGAAGTGGGTCAGCGGTTGCGCACACCGTTCCATTAAAGCCTCTGAAGAGAATCATATGGTGATTCGAAACGCGTCAGGCAATACCACTATGGAGCGGCTCCTACGGGCGGTTCCCCGTCCTTACCTACACATGAATCAAGCTGGTGCTCGAGTGCTACTTACAGGTGGACAACCTTGGAGCAGTGATTTTAACGCGGCAGTCCAGCCGCGGAGTGTGCACCACCCTGTAAGATTGGGGGCCACGAAAGTGGAACAGCAGCTGTATATAGGATCGTGGACGGGCCCACCTGTGGGGTCCATACAGGACCTAATTATGTGCTACCCGCACTACACTTCCCAGAAGGCACAGTTTCATTTGAACCTCCCATTGGGGGGTGTGTCAGAAGTGGGTCAGCGGTTGCTCACACCGTTCCATTAAAGCCTCTGAAGAGAATCATATGGTGATTCGAAACGCGTCAGGCAATACCACTATGGAGCGGCTCCTACGGGCGGTTCCCCGTCCTTACCTACACATGAATCAAGCTGGTGCTCGAGTGCTACTTACAGGTGGACAACCTTGGAGCAGTGATTTTAACGCGGCAGTCCAGCCGCGGAGTGTGCACCACCCCGTAAGATTGGGGGCCACGAAAGTGGAACAGCAGCTGTATATAGGATCGTGGACGGGCCCACCTGTGGGGTCCATACAGGACCTAATTATGTGCTACCCGCACTACACTTCCCAGAAGGTACAGTTTCATTTGAACCTCCCATTGGGGGGGGGTGTCAGAAGTGGGTCAGCGGTTGCGCACACCGTTCCATTAAAGCCTCTGAAGAGAATCATATGGTGATTCGAAACGCGTCAGGCAATACCACTATGGAGCGGCTCCTACGGGCGGTTCCCCGTCCTTACCTACACATGAATCAAGCTGGTGCTCGAGTGCTACTTACAGGTGGACAACCTTGGAGCAGTGATATATATATATATATATATATATATATATATATATATGTATGTTATCTACTGGCGGTCGCCAGTAGATAGTTATAGTTAGGACCTATTTTCCATAGGAAATTCACAACATTCTATTTCCAATAACTTTGGCGCCAGTTGATGAATCTTCGCGAAATTTCCAAAACTCGTGGGGCGCTCCGGTCTGCTCCTATCCTGAAAGTTTCGGGGTGATTCGGCAAGCGGGGGCCGAGAAAAAAGGGGGGTCCCAAAACGTGTTTTCCCCATCCAATTTTCCATAGGAAACTTTAGACACGGCTACAGCTCGAACTGCTGAACGGAATTACACCAAATTTGGCAAAGAGGTAGTTCTTGGTTCAGAAAGAACCCTTTTTGTTAAATGGTGTAAATCCGTTCAGTAGTTGCTGAGAAAATCAAAAGTAAAAACACATATATATCTATGGCCGCGGAGGATCCGCGCACCCTCCCGATCACGAGCTGTATGCTAATTGGCTGTCAACACTCCAAACCAGGAAGTGTTGGCATCCATCTTGTGCCTCTGTAGAACCGAGGCACAAGAAATCAGAGAAACAAGTGCACAAAACGCAAAAAGGGGGCAGGGTAGAAACACCCTGACCCCCTAGGCCTGCTTAGGGGGTCCCACAAGGACCCCCAGGGCCCCCCATTTTTTTTTTTTAAATCGGCAAAATCCGCGCAGGTTGCGCGGATCCAGCCAAGAGAAAAGAAAACGAAGCGCGGGCTCCCGCGCTTTGTTAATATTCAGCCCCCGGGTGGGCCAAATAGTAGTATTGGGATGGGGGGCCCAAAGGTGCCCCCCAGCCCCGGGGACCGTCACCCTCCGGGGCTTATCTTACATAATTGCGGGGGGGCTCACAGCCCCCCCAGCCCCGGGGACTGCCACCCCCGGGGCTTAAAAATACATGGGTGGGGGGGCTCAAAGGCCCCCCAAGCCCCGGGGACCGCCACCCCCCGGGGCTTTAAATTTTAACGTGGGGGGGCATCCAAGCCCCCCCCCAAGCCCTGGGGACCGCCACCCCCGGGGCTTTAAAGAAATAATGGTGTAGCGGGGGGCACACGGCCCCCCGCTGCCCCGGGGACCGCCACCCCCCGTGGCTTTAAATTTTAACGTGGGTGGGACATCCAAGCCCCCCCCAAGCCCCGGGGACCGCCACCCCCGGGGCTTTAAAGAAATAATGGTGTAGCGGGGCACACGGCCCCCGCTGCCCTGGGGACCGCCACCCCCCGGGGCTTTAAAGAAATAATGGTGTAGCGGGGGCACACGGCCCCTCGCTGCCCTGGGGACCGCCACCCCCGGGGCTTAAAAATACATGGGTGGGGGGGCTCAAAGGCCCCCCAAGCCCCGGGGACCGCCACCCCCGGGGCTTTAAATTTTAACGTGGGGGGCATCCAAGCCCCCCCAAGCCCCGGGGACCGCCACCGCCCGGGGCTTTAAAGAAATAATGGTGTAGCGGGGGCACACGGCCCCCCGCTGCCCCGGGGACCGCCACCCCCGGGGCTTTTTTTTAAATAAGTAAACCTGTGTGGGGGGGGGCTAGAGCCCCCCCACACGCCCTGGGGACCGCCACCTCCCCTCCTCCAGTAAGCGCCACGGAGCTGCGTTGCAGAGTGTTGTAAAAAGGGGCGTGGCCTCTGAACACCTCCCTGCAACGCAGCTCTCTGGCGCATACTGGAGGTACCTGGTGGGCTAGTTGGCCCCCAGGGACCCTCAGGATTGAGGAGGAATTAATTCTCCAACTTAAAACGCGCCACAGGGCGTGTTTGCAGACATGTGACCTCAGGCCACGCCCCCTTCCTTCACCATTGTGCAAACGCGCCCCGTGGCGAGTTGTAAGTTGGGGAATTAATTCTCTTTCAATACTGAGGGTCCCTGAGGGCCAACTAGCCCAACAGGTATCTCCAGTATGCGCCAGGGAGCTGCGTTGCAGAAAGGTGTTCAGAGGCCACGCCCCTTTTTACACCTCTCTGTAACGCAGTTCTGTGGCGCTTACTGGAGGTACCTAGGGCGCGTTTACACAGTGGTGAAGGGAGGGGACGGGGCCTGAGGTGACGTGTGCAAACACGCCCTGTGGCGCGTTTTAAGTTGGGGAAATAATTCCCCTTCAATCCTGAGGGACCCTGGGGGCCAACTAGCCCACCAGGTGCTTCCAGTAAGCGCCACTGCGCTGCGTTGCAGAGAGGTGGTCTAGGCCGTGCCCTTTTTTACATCTCTCTGCAACGCAGCTCTGTGGTGCTTACTGGAGGTACCTAGTGGGCTACTTGGACCCTAGGGACCCTCAGGATTCAAGGGGACTTAATCTCCCAACTTAAAACGGCCACAGGGCGCGTTTACACAGTGGTCAAGGGAGGGGACGGGGCCTGAGGTGACGTGTGCAAACACGCTCTGTGGCGCCTTTTAAGTTGGGGAAATAATTCCACTTCAATCCTGAGGGACCCTGGGGGCCAACTAGTCCACCAGGTGCTTCCAGTAAGCGCCACTGCGCTGCGTTGCAGAGAGGTGGTCTAGGCCGTGCCCCTTTTTACACCTCTCTGCAATGCAGCTCTGTGGCGCTTACTGGAGGTACCTAGTGGGCTAGTTGGACCCCAGGGACCCTCAGGATTCAAGGGGACTTTATCCCCAACTTAAAACGCCCACAGGGCATGTTTGCACACATGTCACCTCAGGCTCCCCCTCCCTTCATCAGTGTGCAAACGCACCCCGTGGCGCGTTTTAAGAGGTAGTTTTAATCCCCCTGCCCTATTATGTACTAGGGGCTTACAGAGGAGGTCATGCTAATCACAGGGGTACCCCAACGCATAGTGTTCCCTAGTGTATGTAGGTGTTTTCACTGTATTCTAAGTGTCTTTTAGCATACCACTGGCTCTAGGCCTGGTTAGTCAGAGTCAGTTAACACCAGTACCCGTCTGAAAAAGTTGTGGGCGCAGGATGATTTTGTAACAAGGCCTCTTTCTGCTCCTCTGTTGGTTCTTTGTGCACATGTCTTGATTCTTCCTGCACTTTTCTTTGTCTTTGAGGACTTCTGTTGCTTCTTTCTGCATTTCTTTTTTTTCTTTCTGTGCGTTTTTTTCTTCTTTTCTTCACATGTCCTACCTCTGTAGGCATAGTTAGAAACTAGCATTTAAAAAACCTTTGAAATTCACTAAAAAAAACATTGGTTTGAGTTACGTTAAAGTTAGAAATTAGCATTTAAAAAACCTTTGAAATTCACTGAAAAAACCATAGGTTTCAGGCACGTTATAGTTAGGAATTAGCATTTATATATATATATCCAACGAAGAAGTTGTCCACTTAAGGAAAGCCTCGCATAGGAAGGTAAGTATATGCACTGTTTAATGATGACAGCTGTAGCTTACAACAGCAAAGTCACTAAACACCAGTTCAATCGCCCAACACGTTTCGTGCTTCTCTCCCACTTAATCATGGGCAGATAAGCACAGCAGAGCCAAGCAATCCCCGCACTTATAATCACTTATGGCCCCGCCTCCGTGGGCGTTAGCAGTTGCACTGCCTTCTGGTCTTTGAAGTACCGGGTAGTATTCCTCAAGTGAGTTGCTTGCACGCTGCAGAGTTAAAATGCCATAAAAACCCCAGTGGGTTTGTGAAAGTGTCCCGCACCTTGAAAGTTTACACAATAGAACTGTCATCGGGCACTTCCTGCCCAAATCTGCTAAACGTCGGTTGGCGTCAGCAGTGGTCCGCTAACGCGGTGGGGCTTCCCTCACGGCAGGACGGGTCGTAAACAAATCCCACGAAGAAGTTGTCCCCTTAAGGAATGCCTCGCACAGGAAGGTAAGTATATGCACTGTTTAATGATGACAGCTGTAGCTTACAACGGCAAAGTCACTAAACACCAGTTCAATCGCCCAATGCGTTTCGTGCTCCTCTCGCACTTAATCATTGGCAGATACAAACAACAGAGTCACCCACTAGGGGCATGCATTTAGTTTAAAATCTACATATGTTTTCACTATGAATAGAAATTATCCTTTATTGCACCAGGCAAACTGAATATTCTCTACAAATACTGTACTGTGGTATTCAACCAGAATAGTGGAAATTGAACTTGCCCACTTGGGGAATGTATTTACTTCCAAATACGCTATGCCCAACACGCGATGTATGGTGAATTTGAATTTTCAATGACATCTGATTACAACAATTTATATTTTTGATACTGTTGTTTATATATTGTCAGTACAGGGTGTCTCCGAATTATGTGGGCTCTTGCATTTTGCATGATATTCAAAATGTGATGTTTTCTTTTCTATTCCAATATGGCCGACAAGTTACGTACTGCATTGAAGCATTTTGAGATGTAGTCCTTTTACACTGTTGATGGTAGTGTATAAATGTATTCCATATAGTTGTTTTCACTATGTGACCAAGGCCGCATGACGGCCGAAACGCGTCGTGATTTATGAGGAAATAAATCATTTTTTCCTTTGAAATATTGGTGTCACTGAGAGCGCGCTGCATTTTGAACTTTTTTTCACTTTATTGCCGGTGACTCCGCCGGCTCGCGCGCCACCTCCCTCGGGTCTCCAGGTTCCCGGAAGGAGTGCTACTGTGTTTTTATATATCATATATATATATATATATATATATATAAATATAATATATATATATATATGTATATGTAAATGTGTATATGTATGTGTATATGTATGTGTGCATGTGTATATGTAAATGTGTATGTAAATGTGTGTATGTAAATGTGTAAATGTATGTGTGTATGTGTATATGTAAATGTGTATGTGTGTATGTGTGTATGTGTATATGTGTATATATATATATTCTGAGGTCTGCGTAAAATGCTAATTTGCACATGAACATTTCCATAATAAGTGTTTTTAATGCAACATGGTTGTTTTATAATGGTATTTATACTTTTATTTTAATGTGCAATTATGTATATACGTAGTATGTTGTCCATTTCCTTTACCTGGATCACGAGCACTGTCACTTTAAAAATGGCGATCAAATGTGCCAGCTTTTTCATGTGATCAAGGCCGGTAACGGCCGAAACGCGTTATGGCGGAGTGGTGTGAGCAATGAATCACCAGCACGATATTTGGGTCTGCTCTCGTTATTCTCCCTGGAGGAGATCGTAGTGGATATTATACCGGATTGACGTTCTCCGGTGTAGTGAACCCCCTCCCTTCAAGTTGGCTCCGTGAGTGGAAAGTCACGCTTCCGGCAGACGTGGTCAGCGGCACTGAGGTGTTTTGCATGGTCGCGGAACATGGAAGTACAAAGGATATTCCGGCAACGGAAAGCACGGAAGCCCCCTGCGGATACTGAAGGCGAAGCCTTGGCGAAGGAGACCGAGTGGTGCGGAGCTGGAGTCGCGGCGGCCATTGCGGTAGCAGGACTGTGAAAGTATTGCATACCAACGTCTCCGAGCAATAAAGTACGCGCCATTGTATACAATTCAAGCAGGTGGGAAGGTGTGCGCACAGGGGATCCCCAACAGTGCCATAAAAAGCAAGGAGGGTCTTTGGTGCACGAAACGGAGGATAAGCTCACGATGTCCGCCGACACGCTGAAAGATCGCGAAACCGCTGCAGAGGAGATGTTATCGGACTCTCCTCCAGGGCAGCGGGATATCAACCAAAGTGCAAATGCTGAAGTAAGCGGTGGGGCAAAAAGTCTAAAGGACAATTATCGTATGTTGGAGAAGCTTATGCGTCAAGAGCAATCCAAGTGGTGGGAGTCGAAGTCACTCCAAAAGTATCTGGATGTGGGAAGAATCCCTAGGGGCTTGCGAATCATGATCGCCCCGAGCTATGAGACACCAAACCCCAGGATGATGGCCGAGTGGGCCGAGTGTAATCTTGATTCGTCCCGCAAGTTGGTGCAAATTCTCGTAAAATACGCCGAAAGCGATAGGGCTGATATCCAACTGAAAATAGATGCTCTTAATGAGGAGATAAAGACGCAAGGTTATTCCCAACTGAAAAAGAAAATGCAGGAAGAAATGTTGATCAGGCTGCACAAGGAGGAAGAAAAAATTAAAGCGAGGAAAACATACAAATTCAGAAGGGATAAGGAAGACTACGCCAATGGGCAGATTTTTACTTTTGCTCGTAAATATGATTCCCTGAGGAATGCCACAGCCAGCAAACGCAAGCAATTGCCTTCCCAGAGGGAGGTAGATGAGCAACAAGCGGATGTTACATCGGCGTCCGATATGAGTTCGGCGCAAGAGAGTGAATCCGAGTCGGAGGCAACAGGGAATAGACCGGCTCAAAGTGCCATTAAGTTGTTTGGGGGAAGAGCTGGATTTTTTAAGAATAAGCAGAAGGGAAACACTGCGCCCAAGGAACAGGCCATCAGCAACAAAAAACGAAGTTCCCAGAGAAGAAGGGAAAGAAGGAAGGCCTGCAAACAACGTAGGAAACAAGAAACTGGCACGTGGACGGGGTTACTGGAAACGGAAGTAGAGGGGCCAAAACAGCCTGCTACACCCGTGAGTGAAGAAAATTCGATCATTGACCTGGCCCAAGTAGATCTCAATGCAGCTGAACAGCAATTGCTCTCATTAGGGCTTTCTTTTTGCCCGGAGAGCAATTTTAATTACACACAGACTCGAGCAGACATATACAAATTCATTAGGAAGTTGAAATTGAAAAAGTATCATCAGTTACAATCTCACTCAAGGCAAATGGACAATTCTGCACGGGCAAAGAACAGCCCTATCACTTCGAATTTGACAGTCGCAGATTATGGTATTCTTCGGGATTTACATGATCTGGAAAATGACAATAGGGCCCCGGTGGATGGTGCAACTGCGCAAGAAAATCAAGACATGGGCTATGGGGTCAAGTCACCAACTCAGGAGACCTGTACTAAACCGGACACCCCATTCAAAATAAAGTCAAAATGTGTCCCTATTATGCTGCGAGACTCCATAGATGTCTTCAGTGAGCAGGTGGTGTCGCAGATAAAGAAATTGAACTTATGCATCAATAAATCTAAAAAACGAGTGACCTTCCAGGAAAGAAAATATTTCCAACTTATTGAAAAATTGAAGAAAGATAAGCAAGTGGTTATTAGAAACTCAGACAAGGGAGGGAACATCGTATTGTGGCCCTTGCACGACTACTTGGAGGAAGCCTATTCACAGCTTACCGACCCTGTATGTTACAGGAAAAGCTTGCCCCAGAAATTTAAAAATACACAAGACGTGTTTTTTGCAAAGCTATTGGCTTGGAAGAGTCTGGGATTGCTAAATCTGGAAGAATATAAATATCTTAAGAAGGAGCACCCGACTATCCTGGTGATGTATTTCATCCCAAAGGTCCATAAAAACAGGTATAAACCACCGGGGAGGCCTATAATAGCGGCATGTGATGAGCCTCTGGGAAAAAATGTCTAGATATATTGACTTCTTTTTACAAGAACATGTTAAAAGTTTGAGATCATTTGTACAGGACACAAGCGATTTCTTACGGAAAATAGCTAGCATTGAATGGAAGTCTGAATATCTGTTGATAGCCCTGGATGTCACTTCATTATATACATCTATAAGAAACAACGATGGTATCAGGGCTGTTGAGCATTTTCTGGCTAATAGATCTTTGATGTATGTTCAGCACAATAAGATGCTTATTGACATGTTGGTATTTTATCTTGAAAACAACTTGTTCCTTTTTAAAAACCAGATGTATCAGCAAACGCAGGGGGTTGCAATGGGGGCCAGCTTCTCTCCCAGCTATGCATGTTTATTCATGGACTGGTGGGAGGAGCTGGTCCTCAGAAAGCAATTTGAGCAGGTCTACAAAGAAAATATTATTACCTGGTTAAGGTTTATCGATGACCTGTTTATTGTATGGCAGGGCACTGAACAGAGTGCAAGGGACTTCATTACACAGATCAACATCAATGATGTAAATCTCGAGTTCACCTCATCTATCAGTAGAGAAAGGGTAACATTTTTAGATGTGCAGGTTCAGATTGTGAGCAAGAAACTTACAACGTCTTTATACCGCAAGCAAACAGCTGGCAACACGGTGTCGCATGCGTCTAGTTCACATCCCTCGCACCTCATACAAAGCATCCCATATGGGGAAATGCTTAGGATACGACGCATTTTCAGCGATGAAGTAGATTTATCTGCTAAACAACTAGAAAGCAAAGAACGCTTTCTATTAAGAAGATATAAAACAGAGGTTATAGATGCTGCAATCGCCAAGTCAAGACAGCAAGCCAGGGATGACCTGCTTCAATACAAGTCCAAGCAACAGGGGAATCAGACCTAGCAGATGAGCCCACCAGACTAATTCTAACCTACTCGAAACAAGAGAAACAACTTAGGGCCATTATTAGGCGTAATTGGCCCATTGTAAAGGATGATCCTGTAATAGGTGGTCTTTTACCCAGACAGCCAGCAATCACATACAGAAAGACCCGATCAATGGGCGATGCACTTGTTCAGAGCAGCCCGGAAGATCAAGAGTCAGGTAGCTGGCTAACAGCAAGAAAAGGTTTCTTCAAATCTTCAAACTGTAAAGCCTGCCAATATGGCATTAATAAAACTTCTTTTCAAACAGCCTTCTTAGACAAAATACGGTTAATTGATAAACATCTGACCTGTAAAACCGAATACGCAGTCTACCTATTGGAATGCAGCTACAATCTTAAATATATAAGTAGTACAAAGCTAGATGCACACAAGAGGATCCTCCAGCATACAAGGGCCATAGTGAATAACGATGCAAGCTATCCGGTTGCGAGGCATTTTAGGGAGCACCACAATAGCAATCTTAAATATCTGAAATATTATGTTATTGATGCAGTGCCTGCCCAGAAAAGAGGAGGCAACCGTGAAGCTAAGCTAAGGCGCCTTGAGACACGCTATATACTTGAGTTAGACACTAAACATCCAGGAGGTCTGAACACTAGCGAGGACCTGTACACACATCTCTAGTATCAGGATAGGTAGAAGAACGTATTAGGGCCAGGAGAGCTCATAACAATTATGAAGGTTGATCAAGTATTGTGCCATTTTATAACAACTAGAGCTGGCAGGGGTTTCTGGCTTTAGTAGGTATATATTTTACTTTATACACATCTTTATATCGTGATTCTTTATATGGAGGTTTTAGCTGTGATCTATTGAAATGCACTTTATATTTAAGGTGACCGAGTGCGGTGGACGCGGATCAAATGTATTGTATGAGATCTTAATATGAATTTGTATATGATGCTCTTACTGTGTGTTTTAGCTTTTTGGACCCCCTTGTAGATGTATTGTACTTAATGCACTTTAGAATTCCATGTAGGTAGGCAACTTAGACATTATGTCATAATTTATGCCACTGTGGAAAATTGATATGTAGTATGTAGCACTTTAGTTCATTTTGCACTGAAACCTATTTCTGGCTAAAAAGAGGATATGGAGCACTTAGTCACTTTTCTTTCAAGTATTTGCTATTTTGCACACTATAAAAATGCATCAATTGTGGGAGGATGGACGGACATATGCAGATAAACTATAATGGTATTTGGACTGGTAATTACCGGAGTATTCAGGTGGATCCATAGTAAGGATGCAATGAGTTATGTGCATTGGCCATAACAAGTTTAGCAGTGTTCGGGGGAGACTCCTTACTAACAATGAGTTAGCAAGAGCAAATACACATTAGTATGGGTAGGGAAACAGACAATTAGTCTGAAGGTTTGATAAATCAATTAGTTTTAGTTAACCAAGTGGGGAAAGGGACACCAGGCAATATGATACAAATGCATTAATGCCAAACATTAATTCTGAGGTCTGCGTAAAATGCTAATTTGCACATGAAAATTTCCATAAAAAGTGTTTTTAATGCAAAATGGTTGTTTTATAATGGTATTTATACTTTTATTTTAAAGTGCAATTATGTATATACAGTGTATGTTGTCCATTTCCTTTACCTGGATCACGAGCACTGTCACTTTAAAAATGGCGATTGAATGTGCCAGCGTTGTCATGTGATCAAGGCCGGTAACGGCCGAAACGCGTTATGGCGGTGTGGTGTGAGCAATAAATCACCAGCACGATATTTGGGTCTGCTCTCGTTATTCTCCCTGGAGGAGATCGTAGTGGCCAGGTTTTTGGATATGTATGTATATATATGTATGTATATGTATGTATGTATACGTATGTATATATATATATGTATGTATGTATACGTATGTATATATATATATGTATGTATGTATACGTATGTATATATGTGTATGTATATTTATGTGTATGAATGTATATATATGTATGTATATATACATGTGTATATATATGTATGTATATATACATGTGTATATATATGTATGTATATATACATGTGTGTATATATACATGTGTATATGTATGTATATATACATGTGTGTATATATATGTATGTGTATATATATGTATGTGTATATATATGTATGTATATATGTATGTATATATATGTATGTATATATATGTATGTATATATATATATGTATGTATGTATACGTATGTATATATATATATGTATGTATGTATACGTATGTATATATGTGTATGTATATTTATGTGTATGAATGTATATATATGTATGTATATATACATGTGTATATATATGTATGTATATATACATGTGTATATATATGTATGTATATATACATGTGTGTATATATACATGTGTATATGTATGTATATATACATGTGTGTATATATATGTATGTGTATATATATGTATGTGTATATATATGTATGTATATATATGTATGTATATATATGTATGTATATATATGTATGTATATATATATATGTATGTATATATATATGTATATGTATGTATATATATGTATGTATATATATGTATGTATATATATGTATGTATATATACATATGTATATATATGTGTGTGTATATATGTGTGTATATATATGTGTGTATATATATGTGTGTATATATATGTGTGTATATATATGTATGTGTATATATATGTATGTGTATATATATGTGTGTATATATATGTATGTATATATATGTATGTATATATACATGTGTGTATATATATGTATGTATATATACATGTGTGTATATGTATGTATATATACATGTGTGTATATATATATGTATATATACATGTGTGTATATATATGTATATATACATGTGTGTATATATATGTATATATACATGTGTGTATATATATGTATATATACATGTGTGTATATATATGTATATATACATGTGTGTATATATATGTATATATACATGTGTGTATATATATGTATGTATACATGTGTGTATATATATGTATATATACATGTGTGTATATATATGTATGTATATATATATGTGTGTATGTATATGTATGTATATATATATGTATGTATGTATGTATGTAGGGAGTGGTGGAGATTTATTGATGATCTCTTCCTGGTGTGGCAAGGCACCCAGGAACAAGCTGAAAGTTTTATAGCAAAAATCAATAAGAATCAACTCAATTTGAATTTTACTGCGTGTATCAGTAATAATATGGTGACCTTTTTAGACATGGAAGTTTATGTTAAACATAACAAAATTGAAACGAGACTCCACAGGAAGCCCACAGCAGGCAATGCCGTACTACACGCCAGCAGTGCCCATCCAGGACACCTGGTAAAAAGTATACCCTACGGCGAGCTACTGAGGCTTAAACGTATTTGCAGTAATGACAGGGACCTCCAGTCAGCTCAAAATGAGTGTATTAAAAGATTTGGAGAGAGGGGCTACAGTAAAAAATGTCTAGAAGCAGCTCTTAAAAAAAGCAATCAAGAATCAAGGGCAATGCTTCTCAAAACCAAAACAAAGATGGAAGAAACTAAAGAAACCAATAGTTTCAGGTTCATTTTAAAATATAATCAGCAGGAGGTCGCTGTAAGAAAAATCATAAAGAAAAATTGGTACCTAATCAAACAGGACCCGATAATTGGCACTATAGCCCCAAAAAGGCCTGCCATAACCTATCGTAGGGGCAGATCCATGAAGGATGCCTTAGTAAAAAATGACCCATTTGGCCCCGTGAACAAAAATACATGGTTGTCTCAAAGATTTGGCTTTTACAAATGCAAAACCTGTAAAGCATGCCAACACGGTGTCAATA